>CAKOAT010189599.1:0-68961 GCA_932364175.1 Eruca vesicaria subsp. sativa | reverse complement strand
ATATATATATATATATATATATATATATATATATATATATATATATATATATATATGTTTGATGTTGAATCGTGTTAGATCTCCCACCTTTTGCTTTGTATTTTTTTCTTTTTATTTCTAATGTGTGATAAGCTATTGATATATATTATGTCTATTTCAGCTATGGAGGTCGAGTTGCCTAGACGTCTATACGTGGAGGGGTTGGAACCTCAGACAAAGAAGATTAATAACATCTGCCGAATGAAGCTTCTTGAGCTTCTAAGGGACAAAATGGAGCCTGAATTCAAAGTAGTCAAGAAAGATCCCTTTTCACGCATATTATGGCTATTGAGGAGAATGGCCTGGGCTTTTCGGCGAGGCTGGTACATTCGTTCCTCAGTAAAGAGTTAATGACAAGCAAGAAACATGAGAAATAGTTTTCATTTGCGGGAAGGCCTCTACGTTTTGGATTGCAAGAGTATTATGTTGTCACTGGCCTGAAAGTGAAGCAAGAGAAGACCTTTGGGTTAGTGAAATGGAGTGATGATGATGGTTTTCGGAGCAACCAGATAAGGACGCGTGGGAAAATCAACATGCAGATTATAAAAAAAAACAGTATTTGGAAGAGAGTAGTAGCTGGACTTAGATTGATAGGGTGAGGATGATCTATCTATGTGTCACTATGGGTGTGGTGATGGAAAGGGATAAGTAGGTGAATATCCCAATTCTCTACATGAAGTTGGTGATGGATTTGGAGAAGCTTTGGAACTACCCTTGGGTCTGGACTCGTATGATTTCCAACTGAAATCGATGGAAAAGGCAAGGCGTAAATTGGAGCAGAAGGAGGGGTACCCGATGGAAGGGTTCTTGTTTGCTTTCCAGATTTGGATTATGGAAGTTATTCCTGCCTTTGGAAAGATGTGTGGGACGAAAGCCAAGGAAAATTTCATTGGTCCTATGTGTGGTAATTGGAAAGGATGTTCTAAATGTTCTTATGAAGACATTATTGGAGTTGAGACTTTATTTCCGAAGAAGGTATGCATAGATTTTTGTAATAAAATTTTTTATTATGTTTTATGTTTTACTAATGATTTGAATGTCTTGTAGGGGATTTTTCACTCATTCCTCGAAGTAGGCGGAGATGGAGTGGTCCTTTTAGCTTCAGATTTTGTAAGAAAGGATGAGAAGAAAGATGAAAGAGTTGAACGCATAGTGGATATGATCGAAGGAAACTATGATTGGAGCAATCATGTTTGGGGAGTAGTGGAAGGTTCAACCTCTGAAATGGTGGAATCTGGCGAAGAGGAAGAAAAGAAAGGAGACGATGATGCTGAAACCGAGATTGGCGAGAGTAGTTATGTTATACATGATGTGGATGACACATGTACTCTTTCGGGTAGTAAAAAGAGAAAGAATGCTGACCGAGGAGCAGAGGCAAGGAAGAAGAAGTTGTTGTGCCACCTAGCTGCTTCAAACAAGGGGAGTGGGAGTAGTGACACAGACATGAAACAGTTCTTGGAGGGTTTGCTAGAAGGTTTTGAGGGGAAAATTGTTCAACACTTCTCGGATAAAATGGACAGGATTGAGACACAGGTAAGCAGCAGGTTGGGGAAGGTGGAGGCTGAGGTTTCACAGCTCAGGACAGCTTTATTACTTTTTGAAATGGCGGGGAAGACTGATCAAGAAACTGGTCCTAGCAACATTGAAGTAGAGGCAACTCCTACCATGAGCAAAAAAGACACAACTCCTGGCAAGAGTAGAAAAGAAACAGCTCATGCGAAGAGTAAAAAGTCACAGCTCCAGTCACAAAAAGGTAACCAATAGGAGAAAGCGTTAAGGATTGTTGGAACTAGTCAACTGGATGTAGTTTTTTGGAGCTAGGTTGGCCGAACTTGGTGTTTATGTAATATGTATTTGGAACTTAATAAATGTATGTTGGCACTTGTGTAATATGTATTTGGAACTTAATAAATGTATGTTAAAATTTGATGTTTATGGTTGCTTTATGTTTGTCATCAGGCTGTGAAAAAGAAAGAATTACTCATTGATGATTCCCATATTGACTTACCTGGATTATACTTGACGCTATCATCCGAAATTAATGTTCATATGAGTACACAAGATTACTTGGAAAACTGTTTCAAGGACCTCTCACAGGATACATTTGTAGAGGGTTTCGATCCTTCTCAACCTAAAACCGATGATCCATTGGAAAGGCTGTCTCCAGGAACAGCACAGAAGATAACAATACCAAAATTAAATACCGCCAAATAGATCTAGCCGGCGAACCTGATGCACCATTGGTATATGTGTCTAATGAAGATTTCGAAAAAAATCAGAACTGGCAGGACTTAAGAACGTAAGTTAATCACTAATTTATAGTTTTTGTATAATGTTGTCACTAATTTATATTTTTTTTATAACAGGGGTTTACAGGTTGGTCCATGTTTATTAGTAGAGGATATATGTAAGCGTATTATATCTCCAAATGAGTGGCTTTACAACATTGTAAGTGTCCAACTCCTGACTTGTAATAAAAATTTGGTATTATATAAACTGTTTACCAGCATCAGCCTTGTTATTGTAGGAGATTGATGCTCTAATGTATGTTTTCCGTGAAAGAACAACACTTGGGCGATGAAAACCAGATCGTGTTGCTTTCATGTCATGCCAGTTCAGCGACCTCATTAGAAGAGAGTACATCAGTTTTACGACGGGTGGTGCGAAGAATTACAAGATGGATATGTTGCTACGGGAATATTGTAAAGGCGAACTGCCTTCTCACGGAAAAACAATAAAGTTGTGGAGTGTTGATGTGGATCGGATGTACGTTCCAGTCTAGGTCCATAAGAATCACTGGATCGCATTATGCATCAGTTTGGTGAGTAGGCATATTGAAGTGTTTGATTGTGCGAGTTTACAGAAGTACAAGGAGGTGGAAGCATTCACAGTACTTATTCCTAGGATCATCAAGGCAGTTCAGTCGGTGAGAAACCAGAAGCAGCTTACCATCAGTCCATACACTGTTAGCTATACCCCTATGTATAATCTCAACCAACGCGCTTGTCATTGTGGTGTATATGCTGTAAAACACATCGAAAGTCATGCGCTTGGGTTGGATTTATCACTGATGGATGATGATAACACCAAGACAGCTCGAATAAGGATTGTTTGGGATCTCTTTGAAGCAGGTAATGATCCAGAGATGTTAGAGAGGATGTCCAAGTATGAGCCTCCCACATATAAGAGTAACGAATGTATCGACATTTCATGATCAAGTGTTTGGAGTTTTTTAAGATGTTTAAGCTATTGTATAACACATGGTTTTTTCGTGATTGTTAGAAAAATATTTCTTTACTTGCGACAAGAGTGAGATTATCTTAGATCCTTTAATTTACCACAAATGAAAAGTTATACCCTAAACCACAAATGAAAACATATACCCTAAACCACAAATGAAAACTTATACTCTAAACCACAATAGGCTAAACATATATACTAAATGAAAATGAAAACTTATACCCAAAACCACAAATGAAAACTTATCTTCTAAACCACAAATGAAAACTTATATCCTAAACCACAAATGAAAATTTATACTCTAAATGAGATTCACTTGCGACAAGATTGAGTTTATTGTAGATCGTATATCACAAGTAAACCAATACCCTAAACCACAACTAAAACGAATGAGAACCGTTTTGAACATAAAACCCTACATATTTAAGTTTCAAAAAACGGAATGAGAACCGTCTCCTTGTGTCTCCTCTTTCTCTCCAAACTGTTTCTCTCAAACATGAATACACAGAGGAAATTTTGGGTAGGAGTACCAAATCGATGTTGGTGTGGACATAGGTTTGTGATCTTCTACTCAAAAACAAATGAGAACCTATACAACAGATTCTACAGATGCGAGATTGGGTTACAGGTTTCAATTCTTAATTTTTTTGTTCTATACTTGATTCGATTTTGTTTTCACTATTCTCATCATAGTGGTTCTACACTTGATTTCATGTAGCAAAAGACAGAACATCATTTATTTAAGTGGTGTGAAGAAGCTTTACTTGATGAGATTCAAAGAATAGATCTTCAGCAAAGGAAAAACGCAGAGGAGATTGAAGATCTGAAAAATAGTTTGAAGAAGATGGTAGATGAAGAAGTTCTGAAGCAGACAAAACCCGACGAAGTGGATTGTTTAGGATCTATTATTTGGTTATTTCGAAAAATATGTTGCCAAGAATGACTGAATGTTGATGTAACCAAGGTTTTCTTATGAATGAAATCATTTTTCCTTCTCAAAAGCATTGAGTTTACAGTCAAATTCTAGTCGATATATCATATGAAATATAAGACTTTAACAAAGTTTACTTTGAACCTAAAACCGATGATCTACTAGAAATTTTTCTTGTATTCTGAAAAAACATGAAACAAACTTGTGACAAACTGAAACAATGTTGGCACAACAAACACAACAAACTAGAAATTAACCCAAATAAAGTCTGAAAATCTGAACCAAAGTTGCGAAAACACAACAAACAAATTGACTATATTGGCATCTTGTAAGTTGCTCTGTTGTGGCCACCAAAACCATACCTACTGCACCTGTGAAGCTTACCTCCCTGTGATCCTTATGATGATCGAATTTTGTCTTCTACAGTTTCATATCTTTTTTTTGTTTCTTCCAAGAGACCTTCTTGTCACAGGTGGTAGCACTTCAGAATTGTCCACATCTTCAAGGACACACCAAGCATCTTCAGGAACAGCAATGAGATGCTTTCTTGATAAGCTTCTCTCCAAGCTTGTGTGGTGTACATAAAATCAGTCAACATGCGTGGTTCCTTGCCAACATAGAAACTGGCTTTTATCGCGTGTCTACAAGGAATTTTCAAGAGGTTGTACTTCCCACAGGAACACATCCGAGTATCCAAATCAACAAAGCAGTCAATTTTATCACCCTTAACAAGGAACTGATAGTCGTTTATAAGGTAAACTACAAAAATTTTACCTTTCACGATTCTCCTATCAATCTTTTCCTCCACATTTATGGTCAAAGGATGCGTATGCTTTAAAATCTTTTTCTTACGCTTCAAGAACCACTGTGTCAACACTTCTCTTATGCTGTCCAACAAAGGAATTACCAGAAACTCTTTTGGAGTGCGCGAGGCAGAATTTATAGATTCAGCAGGATTGGTTGTCCTAATGTCATACATGTATCCAACAAATTGACATCTACACCACTTTCGAACATCCGCTCGCATTATATAAGTTCCTATTAATGGACTGATATTGCAAATATGAGCAAATACCTTCTTGAAATCAGCCACTCTGTAAACCTTCGAAGCCTTAGCAACCAACCCAGCTAACCCCCTCCCCCTGAAATTTGAAATCACATTGTTCAATAAGTGATGAATACAAATCTCATGTGTAGCTAGCGGATAGACGTTCTCAATTGCCTTTGCTATAGACATTTGTCTGTCTGAAATAAAAACCAACTCCATATCATCAGCAACAACTTCTTTCAATTTTCTCATAACCATTCCCAAGCATGATCATTCTCAGAGTCTACTACCTTAAAAGCAATAGTCCTTTGAATTTATTCTTCAAGAATGTTCCATCAACAACAATAACACGCCTCATGAATTTGTTAAAGCCTCTAATAGATTGGCCAAATGCTAAAAAAATATAGCGAAATCTACCATTGATGTCAGTCTCATAAGAGGAATGTGTACCCGGATTAGACTCTCTCATCATGTGTAAATACTTCGGTACTCTTCCATAGCTTAGCTCTGGAATACCTCTGATGGCGCTAACTGCAAATTCATGGGAATCCCAAGCTAAGGATTCAGAGATCTCACATCCATAATCATCATGCATAATCTGAACAATATCTTTTGCTTTAAGGCCTTCTTTGACTCCTTTATATTTATGCATGATCAGACCACCTATCGTTTTCGCCAAAGCTGTCTTACCGGCTTTACTTTTGCTTGAAGGTGCGCAAGAATGTGTCCCAACATACTTCTTAATAATAAAAATGTAGAGCGGTTCATACAAGCAGCTTGAACACCTCAATTGCAAACCTTATCAGCGCATCTATTACACCAACCTGATTTGTTCGATTTGGTAACTTTGTAGTCGAAGTTAAGCTTCATTGCACATAGCTCAAACCTCGCCTTCAATACTGCTTTGTTCAGAAAAAGATCTCCTTTCTTTACTAACTCAAGCGCAGAAGTCTTTGATAAATGTTCTCTATTTTCTATTTCAGACAAGATGGTGTCAGCAGCATCAACATTGTATGACATCATATTTCCTTTTTTCTTCACATGATACTTGTCAGCATCATAATCATCTCCATCAGTCTCGCAATGCTCCATCTTTTCTTTTTCTTGTCGTTATGCTTAGTCCCTTTAACATTACTGGAACCGCCCCCATTAGCACAAAGATTTCCTTCTGCCTATTTACCAGTACATGAATCAGTTGGTATCTTATTAAGATCAGTGTCGACCTTATCTGGATTCCATTGCTTCGGTTTATAGGTAACACACAACCGAGTTGACTGATGCTTCTTACAAAACCCTAGAAAATTTTGTACTTGGCGTGAGTTTCCAATGATCACGGGTGGACATTCTGATGTGTTGATCAATCCAATAGGTATGTAACTTAACTCCAAATGAGCATCCGTTTCTTCCAAACCAAAAATCCTCTATAACAACTTTCTGTAACTCTTCCAGAGAGGACTTCAAATCCAAAGCAAGTAACCTTCCCCCCTTTGTTTTCATCATCAAAAACTTCCAACTTGAAGATACAACTGATTCCCAAACACCACATGAAGCATCGTTGAAACACTGTAAAACTTTGTCAAATTATTGTCAAGAATGGAGAAGAGGCGTGACAAGAACCATGATAATAGCTTTTACACGATTTTCCTTTTTTTGAAAACAGTTTTTCCTTTTTTTGTTTTTTTTTAATTCGAATTTTGAAATATGAAAACTGAATATTTCCAAATATTACTTTCCTATATTTTCGGATCTGGTTATACTTATCCGTAAATAACATATTCTACTAAAGGTAGAACTGAGTAAGGAAGTTTGAAATCAGTTTCTACATGTATTAGAACGATAGTAAGAAAGTAGATTATGATTTCTACATATATTAGAATTGTTAAAATATTTAGATTCAGGTTTCTACCTATATTAGAAGTATATGTTAAACGCGGAATGTGTATTCCAAAATATTTTAGATTTAGTTTTGTAGAACACGTATTCTGAAAATGGTAGAAATAATGAAAAAAAGTAGATTTTTTATTCTACTCAGTAGTACACGGATTCTAATATCTGTAGAACGAAATATGAAAAATATAATTTACACATTTTTAAAAGTATAAAAAACTATCACTTTATTAACATAGATATTTCATCATCAGGTACTAATTTTAAAATTTATTTGGTTCATAAATCTATTTATTTTATTAAATTCCAAAAATAATAAAAGGCATTAGAGTCAAAAATGGCACAAACTATAATCTATACTATATTAAAAGTTCTTAATAAAGTTCTCAGAAGCTATCCACGTAGACAGTTTTAATCAACCAATTAAAGAATCTAAAGTTGCCATATCACCTTAAAATTGCCATATCACCTTTGCTTGAGACAAAAAGAAATTCAGAAGTTTAACCGATTCCATAGAATCTTAATCCCAGAGATTGAGTCGTGATCGATTCAGTTTCACGATTTCATAAAATCTTAATCTTGGCCTTTTTCTCTCTCTATCTCAATCACACACGAAAGCTCTCTATCACTAATGGCTGACAAGAAGGTCCAATCCCCCGTTGAAGATAACAACCGAATACCAACATCCCCACACCGCTGCCACCATCTCACTGGATGGGGATGAGATACCCTTCGCCTATGGTGATGCCTCACCATATGCGTCGCCTCCTTACTCACCTTATCACCATCCTTATCATTATCACCTTCATCACCGCCATCACCAATCTCATGATCTGAAGGTTGAGAGAGATCAAGCGAGTGAGAGTGGTGTGGAAGCAAAACCATGATCTTGCGTCTTTTCAGATTTTCCGACAACATCACAACAAAAAAGATCTCTTTTTTCCGTGTCTCTGTCCCTCTCTCTGCAGACTTTTAAATGGAGCGGTATGGTCGCACCGGTGAGGAAGGGTCGATTATCGGATCCATCGATTGAATGGACCTATCATGGAGGCGAAACCGGAGTCGACGGTAACATAAATGCAGCGCCTTTCAAAGGATTAAAGGATTCTGTTTTTTCTTTTAAGTGAGTGTTGTTGTTGTAGCTTCGATGTGTAGGGTTAAGCGGAGCAACTTAAGAAAGTGAGAAACAGTAAGAAAGTTGTTGGTTTAATCACCCACGAGATCGTGGAGCAACGTAAGAAAGTTTCCTAATTTTGTGGTTATGCTTCTTCGTTTTCAGATCAGTAAGCTCTTGGATTTGGGGATTAGGTTATTGGAGGTGTGAGAGAGGAGGAGATGGAG
Source organism: Eruca vesicaria subsp. sativa (assembly GCA_932364175.1). Taxonomy (NCBI): domain Eukaryota; kingdom Viridiplantae; phylum Streptophyta; class Magnoliopsida; order Brassicales; family Brassicaceae; genus Eruca; species Eruca vesicaria. The sequence continues at coordinate 60,475 of CAKOAT010189599.1, read as the reverse complement.
CTTTACCGGAGAGATGGACAACCGGTTTGTCAGGTTTTGTAATAACTCAATTTCTATAACCTGACCTGAGCAATGCAGTTTTAAAAGAAAGATATTGTTTTTTCTTATTTGCTCAGCATTTTATGCGAACGGGAACGCGTAAGTACGGTGGTTCTTGCAAGTATCATCATCCCAGACAAGGAAGTGTCTCCGTTGCGCCTGTCTCTCTAAGTTACTTGGGATATCCGTTACGTCTGGTTTGTGTTCTATATAACCTCTCTGTTGTTTTATGTTTATTTTTATTCCCACACATTTTTATTTGTTATGATCTCTTAAAAGCTCCTGTGAAACTAATTACAGGGAGAGAAAGAGTGTTCTTACTACATGAGAACCGGCCAGTGTAAATTCGGTTTAATCTGTAAATTCAATCATCATGTGCCTCAGCAGCACAAGGTCTCTCCTTCACTCTCTCTTTACTTATTTATGTCTTTTCTTATTTACAAAGTATTTGTCTCTAATGTGTTTTGACATTCGCAATAAGTATTCGTAGCTTCTGTTTGAATAAAGTTTGAGACTTTGGAAATTGTTTTTTTTTTTTTTTTTTCTGATGTAATGCATGATTGTACTGAAAGTGTCTATCTTTGGATAAATGCTCTGTCTTTATGTCTGCTTAGCCTTTGTTTAAGTTTTAATCGAAGCTGGACGATAAGTTTAGGTTTGTTGGATCTTTATCTGGATGGACAGCGACACTTAAGTTCATGTGGATGCCAGTTTCCCAAATGGTAAGAGTCTCGCTTTGTTTCATTCTCGCTTTCTTTGAATTTTTTGTCCTAAATACTATATTTGATGTTAACTCAATCTTTAGTGGACAAACTTCCTAAACCCAGACAACATAAAAGGCTTATCGCCAACCACAATGGTACTTGCGATGATGGGAAACGGTCTTATGATCCCAGGGGCACTATTTATCCACGATTTGATGTGATAAAAGCTAAGCTTTCTCAACTAAAAGCCTTTAAGCTTAAACTATAGTTCTTTCACACATAGTAACATTGTTCATTAAACTGTAATACAGGTTCATCGGTTCAATATGGGTAACTCTCTTTTATGGATATGGGAACATTCTGTGCTTATACATGTAAGAATCCTTTCACACCTCTCTTGAGTACATGAGTTTATGAATAACCCGTGGATTCTCCACCACAGGTTAAACTGCACCAGCAAATCATTCTTTGTTGCGGCCACAATTGGTTTGATCTCATGGATAGGTTCATAACACTCTTACATCATCATCCTTTGTTACCCAAATGTGAAATATTTATTAAAACATTTGTCTGAAAATACTTTGATTATCATATTTGGATATATTTAAATAAATAACGCTCTCTTACATCATCATATTTGGATATATTTAAATAAATAATTTTAAATATATTATATTTTTGATCATTCAAAATACTTAAAAGATTCTAAATTATTAAAAAATTAATATACAAATAAAACTAAAGCAATATTTTGTAACGTCAAAATAATAAATAAATAATATATTATGTTAATAAAATAGATTTTAGATTTTAAAGACTTCTAATTCATGTATTACAAAATTCAAAATTTGTTTATTACAATTAATATTTTACCATTTGGTATATTAAAATAATATTCTAGATCGATATTCAATTGTCAGTTTTCAACTATTACACGTAACAAAATATTATTAAGTAAGTTTTTTTTAAAAGGGGATTTATATATGAAGTAGGTTATTGGAGTTTTTTTCTGTTAGGGAATTTATTCGAGATGAGATTCGATCTTTTAAACTAACATAATTTATGTTTTATACATAATTATATTTATTTTACATAACTCTATAGTCTCGAACTTGATTCTTCATATTTATTAATTAATTATGTTACATATAATACAAACATATTTGACAATAGTATAAATTTCATGGTATATTGAAGATAATTATATAACTAAATAATCTATTACCACTAATGAATTATATTCAAATACTTACTTTAATATAAAAATATAAAAATCAAATTTTAAAATTAGTTAAATATAATTTAATATATAAAAATTTACATATAAATAAAAATGAGAAATGTAATAAATTTAAATATATTATCCGTGCGTAGCACGGAGAAAGGATCTAGTTTAGCCTAAAGGAACAATATCCTAATGGATTTAGTCTAAAAAAACAATATCCCCAAGATTAAATACCAACGTCACAGCTATTGTGAATGCCATTTTTTATCTGAATTAATTCAACATTTATTCAGATATCCAGCGTTAAAAGAAAATTAAACATTTATTTAAAACAAATCACTTGAAAATTAATTAAATCAGGTTAAAAGGCAACGTGACTTTCTATTCTTTTTGTTATGCTTTCTACATGTGTAGTCCACCATATCTGAATCCTTATGCAACCTTTTTGTGATGCTTCGCACCATTAAGTTTCATTACTTAGGTCTCATCAATAGACTTAATAATTAGCACAATACCATGTTGTTCTTCTAAATCTGAATCAAACCCTTAATGCATATAATGACATCTAGTACATATACAAGCATATTTGCTGAAAGAAATTAAGATCTATCTAAAGTGAATCGGTTTCACGATGGCGTATAACAAAGTTTGTGTATCTGCTGTTAAATAGTCATGGACCGATTTTAAATAAAAAAATAAAAACACTCATGAATATCTATTAAGAACTGCATTTTAAAGAAACGTTGATTAATTTTTTTTTTTTTAAAAGTGTATGATGTGATTACCTTAATACAGACAGATTAGCCACAGGTTCTGATCCGCCTCCACTAATTATATTGAAGATTTGCATATATTTTAAAAGTACAAAATGTCGTCCCCTAATATGCCCTACCTTCTTCAGTTTAGCAAGAGCTATATAATTTAATATATCTACTTGTTGGATCAACCTTTTACTGTGATATTAGATTTAAGTATATCAACAAATTTATAATATAGCTAATGGTCTCTCTACTTTCATTTATTTTATTAAGGGGTCACATCATTATCTTCGTGTTTTCTTTAGTTTCACGTTCCTTTAAAGCATCTCCAAGCTCATTCCAAAAATCACTCTAAATTTCATTTTACAGTAAAATCATCTCCAATCCTACTCCAAAACCCACTTCAAGTAAAATCATCTCCAATCCTACTCCAAAACCCACTTCAAAATGAAGTAACAAATATATTACTCCAAATATGGAGTAAACTAATTCATTACTCTAAAATAGAGTTGAACTTTTTTATTTATCAAATAGTCTTCTACGTTTATATATGTTTCACTTTTAATAAAATATTATTATAAATAAGTATATTAATATTATTTTACTATATATATTATAAGATTTACTGTTAACATTTCTTAATTATATAAACAGCCTCATTTTTAATATTATTATGAATAAGTATATTAAAATTATTTTACTATATATATTATAAAATTTACTGTTAGCATTTCTTAATATTATATAAACAGCCTCGGTTTAATAAAATATTATTATAAATAAGTAGATTAATATTATTTTACTATATATATTATAAAATTTACTGTTAATATTTTTTAATTATATAAATAGACTCATTTTTAATAAAATATTATTATAAATAAGTATATTAATATTATTTACTATATATATTATAAAATTTATGGTTAATATTTCTTAATTATATAAATAACCATCCGATGAACTCTTTTATGCAACAAAATATATATAATATAAAACATAAAATATCATACATATAGAAAATAAAAGATAAACACCATACAAAAGATATAACATAAAATAAAACTTACAACAAAGATAATTGCTTAATAATCCGATAAATCATTTTCGGATCCATTAAAACTACTAAATAATCCGATAAAATATTATTAAATTCTTACATAACCTGATAATAAAAGGATGATTGTGATCTCGAGACGCCAATTGAAGTTGAAAGAGAAGTTATGTCTAGGGAAGTTGAAACTGAAGGAAATAAGTAGATTAATCTTATTTTACTATTTATATTATAAATTTTACTGTCATTATTTTTTAATTATATAAATAGCCTCGTTTTTAATAAAATATTATTATAAAATATTATTATAAATAAGTATATTAATATTATTTTACTATATATATTATAAAATTTACTGTTAATATTTCTTAGTTATATAAATAACCATCTGATGAACTCTTTTATGCAACAAAATATACATAATATAAAACATAAAAGATCATACATATAGAAAATAAAAGATAAACACCATACAAAAGATATAACATAAAATAAAACTTACAACAAATATAATTGCTTAATAATCCGATAAAATATTATTAAATTCTTACATAACATGATAATAAAGGATGATTGTGATCTCGAGGCGCCAATTGAATTTGAAAGAGAAGTTCTATTTAGGAAAGTTGAAATTGAAGGAAATAATCATGTAAGGTTCCGAGAGTTTCTTTCCCGTTTCAGAAAAATCAAAGATAAAGAAATTCATTATTTACGTCGAAATGTATTAGTTGATCATTTGTGGGAAAACTATTCTAATTCTAATGAATAATTTAGTGGGTGTTATTGGTATATATGTTTTAATGGATTTATAAATGTAAACAAAATTCAGTGTTATTGGTTCCATGATTTTAAAATCCAAATTAAAATCACGTGTTATTGGTTCCATGATTTATAAATTCTAATTCAAATAAGGTGTTATTCAATCATACGGATTCATTAATGGATTTAATTTTATAATGAATTTGGATGAATTTGTGTGGATTTCTTTGTTAAAAATACAAAGACTAAAATCCGAAGGAAAACCCTCGGATTTGTAAGTACTTAATTAAAATTCACCTAGATTTGGAAATCAGTATATTTTGCTAAGATTTATAAATTCTATACAGATTTCTAAATCAGTCAAAATACATTAACCAATAACACCCTCTTAGAATTGATGTATTATTGTGTTTAAGCTATATAATGTAATTTTTAATGTATTAAATGTTCTTTTAAAACCTAGTTGAGTAATTTTATTTATATAATAAAATTTTAATTGTGGTTAATATTGTATTTAATAAAAATGCTATAAATTGAAAATGGTCTGTTTTGAAAATAGTATAAATGAAAGGTGATATTACTAATTTTGAAATAAACATAAAACATAATATATTAAAATATATTTTTGGAGTAGAAAATGGAATAATACATTGGAGTAAAACTCAATTGCGTTTTGTTGTTACTCTATTTTAGAGTATAAAATAAAGTAATGCATTGGAGATGCTCTAATGTAAGCATACCATTAACTCATAAAAGTTTTTTTTGTCTGATTTAAAAAAAAAAAAAACAATCGCAGCTACGTGATGAGACTCGCTCCACTTCTTAAGAACCCACTTCTTTTAATGCCTTTTCAGAAAACCTAAATTCTTTTTTATGTCATATGCCAAATAAATTTAACTTTATATACAGTTTTTTGGGTTATTTCATACTCATATGATCTAACGAAATTAGTGTTATATTTGTGTATGTACATGTGAATGATAATATATACTTAAACTTAGTATCTTAAGTTCGAACTCTTGAGTTAGCCATTTCAGCCTTTTTTTTACATTGAGCTTGTGGTCTCTTAAAAGTCAAGGCCGCTACTGTACAAAATGTAAAAGGTTTACATGTATGATATAAATTATTCTCTAGTTCATATGATAAAGATGACTTTAAAAAGCCACGAACCATCTAGATTAAATTGACTTTCACCTCAAATTAGACGGGTCAGAAAAAAATATTTTTACACAAAAATTCATGAAATCCTGACTTTTAAGAACCGAGTTGACCTTATCTGACATACGTTAAACTGATCGACACCTAGAAGTAGTTGTTGCCGATAAGGATGGATCAATTTGATTAGCACTGAATACAACTTCGATATTTCTTCCACTTTATCGTATTTTCCCTCTCTTTTATATAATACTAGATGATATCCCATGTCATGCCCGGAGTGAGCTTTTTAAAACATCTTATATTTAAATATATATTTTGCTATCAATAATTTTTTTTACATCTGATTATAGATATGCATTTGTATACCATTTGGTTTGGTTAGATTATGTTGGTTTAGATCTTTGCGGTTTGGTTTGAATCTTTGCAGGTTCGGATTGGGTTTATGTTCGGATAACCCATTTAATTTTTTTTTAAAAGATTAAAATTCATATATACTTTAAATTTTTCAAAATCTAAAAGTAAAAATAATATATAACATATAAATTTGAAAATGAATGTCAAAATACTTAAACTTAACATAAAATTGGTTTATTTTAAATATTTGGACAAAAAAATCAATAAATATTTCAAATATTTTGGTATTTGGAGTATCGTTTAGCTATTTTAAAATTGTACATTTAACTATTTTATATATTTCTAAGTATTTTGGAAAATTTTAAAAAATCTCATGTATTTTGTATATTCTTAGATGATAAATTTAAAAATAATTAATATATTTAAGTATATAAATCAGATTTGAGAACACTCGGATATCCGAGATATTTTGATTCAATTTTGGTTCTCTAAATATCAAAATTTTGAATCCGTTTGAATATCTAACCAATTTTGGTTAAAAATTTATACTACTTTTTGGATTAAATATGGTTCAGCTATATGGACTCAGTTTTTTTGCCCAACCATATATTTTTATTGTAACAAAAATTTACACGGAAAGGATGATGGTTCATGTTGATTTTGGGTATGCAATAATGTTTAAACAAAACACACTCTATTATGCGCGATCCATGTAGTTAATCATTATAAACTATTTAAGACACATTAGAAAAAACGATTGGCTGAACTAAAAAACGTTATCATTGATCATAAAATTTTCAAAGTGAGATTTTTACCATTTTTAGTAATTTATGATCGTTTTAAAAAAATTAAAATATAACATAAGAAAACAAATCTAATTTTTTATTATATGATTAATGTAATGTTTAATTTCTTTTAATAATTTAAATTAAGTAAAAAGTAAAGAGGATAAAAAATGTTATCAAACTTTTATTATTCATAAACATTAGTTGTGATATATATGTTAATCATATTATGTAATTCCGTAGTTTTTATCTAAGGAAAGAATATAAAATATTCTTTTGTACACTACTAATTATATATGATAGTTAGTATAATAAAAATATAACATATGTTTCGTTGGACCAACATATTTCTCTAAGAGTCATGAAAATTATCTTTATTGTGACACATGGCTAGCAAAAAATGTTGTAATGCTCTAGGATTAATATATAAGGGATTTAAACTACTTAATCAAAAATATTATATGTGAAATTTTTAAATGTTTTATTAATTTATAATCGTTTTAAAAAATTTAAAATATAACATATAACAAAAAAAATTAGTTTCTTTTGTTATATAGTTAATATTATTGTTTAATTTTTTCTGAATATAATTTTAACAAAAATAGTAGAGGCTATAAAATTTTTAATCAAATTTTCATATTCGAATCATTAATTGTCAAATATATATTATAACCATATTAGGTAATTCCATAAATTTTATTTAAGGTAATAATGAATAGCATTAATAATAGTTCTATGTTGAATTTAATAAAAAGTATATTCTATGTTTATATGGACCAACATTTTTTCTAGAAAATTTGAGAAGTATTCTCATGATGATACGTGACTACCAAAACATGTTGTAATGCTTTTCAAATAATATATAGGAGATGAATGTAAACATAAATTGTCATTATGTAATATACGTAACTCATAGCATATAAAACAAAAGAAATATGAAAGCTCAACTATAATACGACAATACAAAAAAAAAATTAAAAAAAAATTAGTTGAAAAAAACTATCCGCGACGTGAAGGATTCTGTTAGTAATATGTTTATAAGATCAAATGCAGTTGACGACAATAATCTATTTATTGGGTTGAAAATCCATTTCACACTACTTGTATATCTTTGTTCTGATTAAATGTGAGTTATATTAATATCCATTATTCATCTTGTCACGTTTTCCTCAAAGCATGAACTCAGCCACGTATGTCTCCATCTAACTTGTTCGTTTGTCTAATTTATGAAATTAATATTTATTATAAACCTTTTCTTCAAAAAACTATTTATTATTTCAGTAAAAAAAACTATTTATTATAAACCTATCATATAGAAGATAAATTAAAAAGGAACATGAAAACGTATAATGGACAAATAAGTCTATTCTAAAATGATAAAAAGCTCTGAGCAAGTCTTAAGATAGCGATGATGTTACGCGTAGTGTCTGACATTGGAGCAATATAGAGAATTAGACAAACGAATATGTCGATAAGAAATAAATTACAAATCAAGACGGATAAATAAAAGACAACCGAAGATGTCTTTGTCTACTAGTTTGGTTTAACCCGAAACCTATGCTTTCTAAACATTATTCATAATACCTTTATTGAAAATAATATTTTTGGTCTTAGTTATTAAAAACAAAGAATATAATTAAAATATATGAGAAATTGATGCGGAAAGTGAGTGCCTTGCCTGGTTCCAAGCCAATGAACAGAACATGTCATCACAAGGAAACATTGATGCCGCAAGCCAGGTCATAAGCCTGGGTGATATCTGTATGATAGATGGTTCTTGGACCTCTACAGATCAGTATTCTGGATGTGGATGGGTTTGGAAGGATAGCGAGGGGAATAATCAGTTGATGGGGATGCGTAATCTTAGTAGGGTGGAGTCAGCTTTGCACTCTGAGCTGGAAGCACTGCGGTGAGCAAAGGAGAATATGCTTCAACATTCGTCATGCCAGAGCTTTGGGACGGACTGCAAGGATTTGATTGCGATGCTCAGCAACCCCCTTGATTGGCCAAGCTTCTCGACGGAATTGGATAGGCTCTCGACATTGCGAATCTGCTTCCCAGATTTCAAGATTTACTATATTCCTAGGTCCCAGAATGCTACATCTGATTCTTTAGCTAAGAGTGCTCGATTATTTTATCGGATCTGATGTATGTTGGTTGTTCTATTCCGGTCTGGATTCCGAGACCACCTCAAGTTTGAGTAATAGATCAACATTTCGTTGTCAAAAAAAAAAAAAAAACTACTTTTTTTTTGAACAACATATATTCATAACTACTTTATTGAGTAAATTCATAATAGAAATACACAAAAGTGATATTAAGTTTTTATACACTAGATTTGCATATTGGCTTAAAATATATTAATAATTAAAAAGAGATAAGTCATAAGTCTCCGAATGACTGTAAGAAAAAGAAACTTTCTTGTGGTAGACCTGTCCCATACCGAAAAATCACCAGAGTTATGACAACACCTACTTGTCCGTACTTTAAACACATTATCGAGTGATTCCAATTTTCTCTTTCAAACTTTTATTAAATTATATTTGTTAATATATCATTAGTTCCAAAAATAATAATAAATTTAAAAGCGACGTGAGACGACAAATCAAGAAGCAAACAAAATGGTGGTAAAACAAATAATTTTATTTAATAATAGAGTACCTTTTGGTGTAGTATCACGAAGAGATGAAACAGAAAGGGTTCGCTTGGTCCCACTAAAGACGTGGCCTCAATTTTGACATCATGGACCCACACATTTCGCACGTGCATCTTCACTATGAAGAGCTTGTCGTAAATAATACAATCATGGCTGTTTTTTTAACAGTCATAATATATACGCTGTCTTTGACAACTGATTTGACGTACAGTTACCAGTTCAGAAAATTAGTATCTGACACGACAAAAGTAATGGTGCTAGATAAGACCATACGCAACGGGAGAACGTTGGGAGTCCTTAGTGTGTTAACCTAGGTAGATTAGATTAGATTAATATTATTTTAGGTGAATAATGTAAGGATGAGGCCGTAAATAAGGATTTATGAGAGTTGATCCTTAGCAACGTGTCAGTTTGTGGTTTGTTTGGTCGGCTTTTGGGTTTGGTGTTGTGAAAAAAAATCAATCATTTTCGACGAGAACCAAGAAAAAAAGGAGAGCTCTGGGCAAAAAAAGCGATTCGATCGAGTCGAGAAGAAAGGTAAATCGAAGCCCTCTCTTCGAGTTTTTGGGATTTAGATTATGTTTGATGTTGTTTATCTTTGAAACTAGGGTTGGGTTCTCGATTAGGGCTTGAAAAGATTTGGGGATTTTCCAATCGATTAGGGGTTTTTTATGGAGATAGGTTCAAAAGATTTGGGTTTTGAATTGATTTTGGGATCTTTTCGTGTGTAGTTATGGCTCTCGATTAGGGTTTGAAAAGATTTGGGGATTTTTCAATCGATTAGGGGTTTTTTCTTATGAAGATAGGTTCAAAAGATTTGGGTTTTGAATTGATTTTGGGATCTTTTCATGTGTAGTTATGGTTCTCGATTAGGGTTTAAAAAGATTTGGGGAGTTTTTGAATCGATTAGGGGTTTTTTCTTATGAAGATAGGTTCAAAAGATATGTTCTCGATTAGGGTTTGAAACGATTTGGAGAGCTTATCGTTTGTTCTTAATCTTTGGTTTGATAATTCTTTGTCGGCTTTTTTGTTCTCGTTTGTTCTTTGCTTGCTGTTGGTTAACCGCATTGTTTAGCTTAGTTTTGTTTGGTTAATTTAATATTCTTACACATTTTCTTTCAGGTTAATCAAGCATGAGACAAGATTACTCGTACACCCAGCCTTCTTCATCTGACGAGTTCGACATAACTCCCCTTCTTGAAGAAGAAGCTCGATTGTACGCCGATGAAGCAGATAGTAGGTACAATGCGGCAGGGCCGTTTCACTTCCCACCTTAAACTGAGGCTGTGGATGGAATCCAGAGGACTTGCTACGGTGATGGTGAGACTGTTCTCGCAACATCTTACACCACTCTGATAGAGGAGATGACTGACTTTCAGAGTCAACTTAGGGATCTCACGGATCAAGTTCATGTGAATGCTTGGAAGCTGGATAAGTTAGAGAGTACCGTTGGTGAGTTACCTAATAAGAAGGAAGCAGAGGTCACGATCCATGGCTTCGCATTGGACGTTTATGTAATGGTGTGTGCATTAGTTGTACTAGGTTTGGCGGTCTTGTATCTTAATGGTAAGTCTAACTCTTTGATCATTTATGTTTTTATTTCTAATTTTTCTGACTTTTTGATCCCATCTTTTTTCAGGAAGAGTTTGAAAGGATCAACGGCTGTCTCTGACCTTGACAGTGTATGTATAAAGGTGCATACTTAAGCAGAAACCATTGTATTATACGTAGCCATGTATATAATTTACTTTTGTGGTTCTTTCGTAAATGCGAGTTGTTTGCTTTAGAGTTGATGGTTTTAAATAGCTAAAATAGAATTTGTGTTAAATGTTTAAAAGCTATTTGTGTGCTTTCTACCTTCCAACCTACTATGGATTTGATGGTTTTAAAAGTTTTAAACTATTACAATATCGTGTTACTGTGATTTGATTGTTTTAAATGCTATTTGTTTGCTTTCTACCTTCCTATCTACTATGATTTAATTGCCTTTCAATGCTTGGTAGTTAAAGCTCCCTTACTTAAGCCTATGTGTTGCTAATAGAGCGACACAAACCATTCTCTATCCATGGAGAACACAACTAGTTATGTTAACTTTTTGTACAGTCAAAGTTCAGTTAACCTTGAATCCCAAGAACCTTTATGGTTCGGTAACCATAGTCAAGAAGAAGCTGTTGTCGAGACCGGTGGGAAGGAGAGGAGGAAGTGGTCTCCGAAGGAGGATAAAATCCTTATTGGTGCTTGGCTTAACACCAGTAAGGATCCAGTTGTCGGCAATGAACAGAAAGCTGTTGCTTTCTGGAAAAGAATCGTGGAGTACTACAATGCCAGCCCTCAACTAGTTGGAACATTACCTAGAGAGATTGGTTCCTGCAAGCAGCGGTGGGCTAGAATCAATGCGGAAGTGTGCAAGTTTGTTGGATGCTACAACGCGGCCTTGAGAAAGCAGAGTAGTGGTGAAAACGATGATAATCTGATGCAGACTGCCCTAGACAATTGCTTCGATGCTCAGGCCTACAAGTTCACTCTTGAACATGCCTGGAGAGAGCTCAGGCATGACCAGAAATGGTCCTCGACGTATCTGCCTAAGGAAGCTGGGAAAGAAAAACGCAAGCAGGCTGTGGATGTTGATACTGAAGATGAAGTGGGAGAACCGGAAGCTAGACCTATTGGGGTCAAGGCTGCTAACGCTAATGCTAAGAAGAAGAAGAGTGGGAAAGAACTCGAGTTGACACATTTACAGGCTGTCTTGGAAGTGAAACAAGTAATCTCTAAGCAGAAACTGCTTGAACGATTACTTGCCAAGAAAGATCTACTCACTGAGATGGAAACTTCGCTTAAACTAAAACTGATGTCAGAGATGTTATGAGGTACAAATGTATTGCTCTTAGGTAGAAATGTATTGCTCTTAGGTAGAATTGTATTGCGTATTAGGTAGAAATGTATTGCGTATTAGGTAGAAATGTATTGACATGTGTTTAGTATCTCGTGACAAGTTGTCATGAGTTGATATAACTACTTTCTTAACGTTTCACATGTCTTTTGGTTCTGTCAGGGGTAGGACAAGAGAGCTGAAGTCACGGGTGAAAGGTCACGGGTGGAAGTGTTGTTTAGCTGGAGTCACGGGTGTAAGAAATGTTTTATAAGTAGTTATCATGTCTTTAGATAGTTATCTCGGGTTCTTTTCTTTTGTTTCCACCAGAACTCTTGTCTTCTGTTTCTTTTTTCTCAGAGTTGTAATTCTATTTTGCTGTAATCTTCCTTTCCACCGGCAAGTTGTAAGAAACAAGTACTCCTTCTATTAATCGGGTAATGTATTAACTACTCTTAAGTTTGGTAACTTATTGCTTCTAATCATATGTTTGGTCATCGTCTTGCTAGTTCATTAGTTGGTTGTAGGAATCACGATTTGTTTGATCAAAGTGGACGAAATTTAACATCTCTTTAGCTTTGTACTGATTTTTATAGAACTGATATATAATTTGAACTTGTACCAATTTTTTGAATAGAACTGAACCGTAATTTGAACTTGTAAATAAAAATTTGAACTTGTATCCATTTACTTTTAAAAACTTGTATATAATTTGAACTTGTATTATAATTTGAATAGCACTTGTAAATAATATCAATTTATATTTATCTAAAAAATTTGAACTTGTATCCATTTACTTTTAAAAACTTGTATATAATTTGAACTTGTATTATAATTTGAATATCACTTGTATCAATTTATATTTATCTAAAAATTTGAACTTGTATCAATTTATTTTTAAAAACTTGTATATAATTTGAACTTGTATTATAATTTGAATATCACTTGTATCAATTTATATTTATCTTAAAATTTGAACTTGTATCAAATTATTTTTTAAAACTTGTATATAATTTGAACTAATAACATGATATCTAGATATGTCATCATCTTCATCCGATGAAGTCGATGAAAGATTGGACGAAATAATCGACGAATACTTGGAAGAAACATTCGACAACATAGTGGAGGCCTAAACCATACCGCGAAGGAGACATGGTTATATAGAACGACACCGCGAAGGAGGACACACCCACTTATGGAATGACTACTTCAGCGAAAATGCGATATTCTCTTCTCATTTATTCAGACGCCGTTTCCGCATGAATAAGGAATTATTCTTGTGTCTTGTTCATGGCCTATCAGAGAGCTTTCCATTCTTTCAGCAAAGAAGAGATGCAGCCGGGAGGTTCGGTCTTTATGCACTACAAAAATGTATGGCATCAATTCGTCTGCTAGCTTATGGTACTGCGGCAGACACGGTCGACGAATATCTCCGACTTGGTGAGAGTACTGCACTTTCATGTCTACATAAATTCACTGACGGAATAATACAGTTATTCGGAGATGAGTATCTACAACGCTCCACCGCGGACGATCTTCAACGACTACTCGATATTGGAGAGAAACGCGGGTTTCCTGGGATGATCGGGAGCATTGATTGTATGCATTGGGAGTGGAAAAACTGTCCAACGGCTTGGAAAGGATAGTACGCACAAGGATCAAGCAAACCAACAATTGTCTTAGAGGCTGTAACTTCACATGATCTTTGGATATGGCACGCTTTCTTCGGTCCTCCAGGTACCTTAAATGATATTAATGTCCTTGATCGGTCTCCAGTTTTTGATGACATTTTAGAAGGTCGAGCTCCGAGGGTAAAGTACAAGGTCAACGGACACATGTATAAGTTGGTGTACTACCTTACAGACGGGATTTACCCAAAATGGTCAACATTTATCCAATCTATCACCCTCCCTCAAAACCCTCAACAAGAGTTATTTGCTAAAGTTCAAGAATCAGTCCGAAAAGATGTGGAGCGGGCTTTTGGAGTATTGCAAGCTCGATTTGCGATTGTGAGAATCCGGTGAAAACATTGCAAAAAGCAAAGATAGGGAACATTATGAGAGCATGTATCATCCTACACAATATGATAGTCGAAAATGAACGGGATGGATACACTCGGATCGATATATCTGAATTTGAAGGAGACGTCACCAGAAGTTCATAGGTGGAAACCGAGATGCCTACAAATGTGAATAATTTGTTTCCCAATCGGAATGATCTTCGTGATAAACAAGTGCATGACCGACTGAAAAATGATTTAATTCAAAACATTTGGAACAAATTTGATGATGAAGATTAATAATTGGTGTATCTTTTTATTGAATCATGTATAATAAATAAAAATTTAAATTTCACTTTTTTTAAAAAAATATATTTTTTATTCTTAAGGACTCCAAAACGAGAAACACCATTGCACACACCAATTTGATAACAATTCTTAACTATTCAAAAAGTACAAAAAAAAAAAATACATATTCTATTCCTAAAGATTCTTTTCACAAGCTTACCATTGCATATGCTCTAATCTCCAACTCAACTCCAACAAATAATGGTGTTAATCAGAGCGTGCCAACACTTATAACTAACAGAAGCGGGTGAAAATAAAATGCCTCAAACTTTAAAATTTGATACATTAAATACTATAATTACATAGCTAAAGTATAAAACTAAACTAAATATTCATTTTAATAATTTTATTTTATTTATTCTAATTTTAGCAACACAATCATGAAAGTAAGATAAAAAATTTGGTTCATTACAAAGTTTGAAAATTTTATTTGGTCATTTAACTACTAAAACTATTAAAATGTTATCAGATAACCATAAAAGCATAACAATAAAAACCTTCTATAGTTTTCTTCATCTGAGTTCATATTCAGCTAATCTAAATCCATGTATGTAAACATTTTTTATTATTTAAATTATTTTTTTTATAATAATAAATACCTTAATTAAAAACAATAATTACAAAAATGTCCTATTAATTTTTGTAAAAAATGGCTGTCCTAGGCACGGACCTGGTGTTAATATTGGATCGAAGGTTTTGAGTGAAAATTATACTAGAACATAATTTTTTCGTTGGATTAGAGATTAACAAGTTTTAGTATTGAAATCACACTAAAATAGTGTGATTTTAATATTAAAATCATGTAATTAAAACTTTTTGCATTTTCTATTAACAGAAAAATATTAATACAGTGTATTAAAATATTTTATGTAAGAAAAATAACATATTAACTAATATAACATATAGATATATTAACTGGATATTTATAATAAAATATAGTCTAAAAATAAGAAAATTATATGTATTTCAGTTGGATATTAAGAAATATGTAAATATGTATTAAGAAAAATAAAATATATATTTCAGTTGGATATTTATAAATAAATATGTAAAGAGTATATAAAAGAAAATTTTATATAATTACTTAATATATATATGACTTATTTGTAAAGTTTTGTATAAGACTTTCAAAATCTGAAGATCTGGTTCTAGTTATGGTTTTTGAGTTTCGTTTGAATTATTTTTGAAAAAAAAATATATGTCGTTAACAAAAATACTTTGGAATACTTTTTTGTTAAGGATTTAAAACAACCAACTATTAAAATAGAATATTCAGCACCGCATTTACCCAAAAAATAAAAGAATATTCACCACCGCAAAAAGAAAAAGAATGTAACAGCTATCAAAATATATAAAAACGTATAGGTTCACGGGTCTCAGATATGACATGCTGGAGTTTCGTAACTACAAATGCATGACGTGAGCTTTTGAAATGGTTTAAATTTTGTAAATAAGTAAAACTGAAAATGGAGAATATGCATATTTATATCATTTTCTTAATTGTCTATTAAATATCATTAAATATTGATCTTATTTACAGTTATCACCAAAAGGAAAAGAATCTAGAAGATAAATATTGGTTGAATGAGAAGAGATTAAATTGGAATATTGTAGACAGAGTACAATGAACTAACATGTTTGATTGGAAATGAGTTTTTATAGTACATTATCAGATTTTAAGTTTAGAAGTAACAAAGAATAAGATATTGATATTATAAGATTATCTCTAATGGTTCACATTTTTTTTACTCTAAAATAGAATCACTCTATAGTATATAGAGTTAGAGTTTACTCCAATTGTATTTTATTTTAGAGTGAAAAATAGAATACAGAACAAAAAAAAAAACAAATTACTCTATATTTGGAGTAAATATTTTTTTTACTCTATTATATAATAAGATATAAAGTAACATTGAAACACTTTTACTCTAAAATTCTATTTTAGAATGAAAATAGATTGGAGATGCCAAAGATGCTTTGACTAGTCAAGGTACACTGTTACATACTTTCGTGTAAGGAAACACTAGATTTTGACCCGCGCTTAAAAGCGCGGAAATTTTTTATGATTAAAAATTTATATAATTGGGTTTTGTCATAATTTAAATAATATTTTGATATAAAATCAGTTCACTAAAATTTGTGGTGATGATTGTTTTTCATTAGTTTTTAGTTTCAGTTTTTATTTTTAGATTTTGGATTTTGGTTTTTAGTTTTTAAGTTTCTACTTTTCATTTTCAGTTTTTGGTTTGGGTTTTTAATTTTTAAACCCGCTGAGTTAGTTTGAACAAATATTACCAACAAACAAATCTCAAATAATCGAACATCTAATTTAAAACTGAGAAGATCAAAAAAAATTTAAAAAAAAAAATTGAAATAGTTTATTTTGTAAATAAACAAAGCAAAAAATATAATATGTGTTTTCAGCTTTTGGTTTTGGATTTTAGTTTTTAGATTTGATTTTTGGTTTTGCTTTACATTTTTTTAATCAATAAATTATTTAAGAAAAATAAAACAATAAATTATTTAAAAGTTACCATTGAAATTTATCAAAACAAAGTGATTGTTATTTAAAATAAAAAATATATTAACATGTTTAAAGTACATGATTTAAATAAATGATTAATAGTGGATAATTTTGTTTAGTTAAAAATATTAAATACCTTTTGGGTCTGAAAATAATAATTGATTTTTTGATTTTTTAAGGTGAAAAGTTTATTCAATGTTTTTGGAGTTTTTTCTTAATACTAAGCGCAAAAACCAAACTATATAATTTGTTCAAAAAATAAAAGTAAGCCCAAAACTATATTTCATAAATAACCACTGGTTTAATTTAAGTATAATTAGTAAATTTCCATATTCCATATTTTGATGATATATATTCTTTTAGAACATTCCATATTTGTAGGAGAAAATATGTGTTTTTGGTATACACATAGATATCTGCCGTATTTTGAAGGTAGTTTACATTAAGGTCGTCTTTTTACATTAATTTTGTTGATTTAATTTAAGTAATACGGTTCAATTAATTATATGACTTATATTATTTGTAACATTCTAGAAAGAGTCCAAATTTAAATGACAACTTGTATCAGTAGATAAAAAGAATGACTCTATTTTAATAGAGTAGATGCATGAGTGCATCAAGAACAAAAAGGAAATTCGATAATATATTACAATTTTTTTACTTTTTACAGACCCAACATTGCTAATTTACAGAAACATATATAGACATATATTTGGTCTCTATATATAAATAGATATGTAGGTAAATATTCTGATTAAGTTCATAAATTTTTATTTCCAGAATTTCAATTTTATTAAAACTAAATCTAACAATACCTAAAAAGCATACCAAACAAATATGGTAATTCATATAAGGAAGAAGCAAATATGGTAATTCTAACCATAAAAATTGATTTCTTTCACAGAATTGACAATTCTATCTAAAGAAACTAAATATATATGTCTAAATAACTAGTCATACTAGAAAAAAATAGAAAACGATTATATATAGAAAATTAAATAATTTGACTTTTTCTCTCACCTTAATTAAAAGCCAATCCTCATAGATTTCTTCACCAGTCGCCACAACTCTCCTCCTTCCTCTCTTCCTCTCTTTATTCATATATAAAAATATATATAGTCTCTTGGAGCGTTTTATACAAATTATCAATGGATGTTGAAGCTTACCACATGAACATTTTATCTCCTCAGTTGTTATCAAACAGGTAACAAAACTTTAACAAACTGGTTTTTATTTTATTTTCTTGACAAGAAATGGTCTCTTCCTGATGTTCTTCATTTTAAAGCTTTCCCATAATCATTTTTTGTGTGTTCATCGCAGAAATTGTATTAAACTCGAAAAAAACATGAACCACCGCGAGTTTAATCTCGCCGCCGGCGAAGTTCCGTTTGTAACCGGTGAATCTTTCGCCGTCGATCCTTTAGCTAAAGCTTGCTTCAACAAATCAGAAAGTGGTCTCTCTTACAACTTCAACTCATCCTCTGTTCTTCCTCCATCTTCAAAACGTCCAAGACGATCCCAAGACCTTGACTCAGACGCTCACTTCGCGTCTCCGGTTAAACGGTGGCCAGGCGCGTTTGGTTCACCGTCATCGTTGAGAAACGCTGAACTTATATCTCAGATCCAAAACCAACAACAGTCGGAGATTGATCGGTTCGTAATTCAGCAAACGGAGAGGCTTAGAATAGAGCTTGAAGCTCATCAGCGAACGCAAACGCGGATGCTGGCGTCTACGTTTCAGAACGCGATAGCCAAGAAGTTAAAAGGGAAAGACGACGAGATCGCACGGATGAGAAACCTTAATTATGTTTTACAAGATCGAGTCAAGAGTCTTTACGTTGAAAACCAAATATGGCGTGATATGGCTCAAACCAACGAAGGGCATGCTAACAACCTTCGAACAAACCTAGACCAAGTTTTGGCTCAAGTCCAAACGTTACCAACCGCAGCAACCGTTGTAGAAGACGATGCGGAGTCGAGCTGCGGAAGTTGCGTTGAAGGTGGTGAAAGTGTTAAAGCGGTTGGTGGCGTTTGCAAGAGGTGTGGTGAGAGAGAAGCGAGTGTGTTGGTGTTACCTTGTCGTCATTTGTGTTTGTGTACGGTTTGTGGTTCGGCTTTGTTGCGAACTTGTCCGGTTTGTGATTCGGTCATGAACACTAGTGTAAATGTTAACATGTTTTCTTGACCAATTTTTGTTTCTTTTTGCTGGACTTAAATTCTTATTTCGTTCCTATAAATTTTAGCTAAGGATTAAAGTCGAAAAATATAATTTTCGTTTAGCCAAATAATTAATTTATTGTAAGTGCATTCTTTAACGAGGTGTGAGCTAATCTAAGAATAAAAGTTTAAATTCAAGTTCAAAATTCCCCACAAAAATGAATCGAAAGAAAGAAATAACCCCAAATTAACTTTATTTTAAGTTGCACCGCAGGTTGGTTTACTTTATTCTCATTGTCAATTACATGAGTTTCAGTTATCTAAATTTCATTTGATAGATTTCTAGAATGCGACATAAATTGAAAAAACTATAAAAGTTGTATACATAAATATATATATACTATTGCTATTTGGCAGTATCTTTTATCTTTCCAACCCCACAAAACATATAAAACAAGAAGAATCATACTTCGCTATCAAAAATAAAATAAATCATCGAAAAAGAAAGAGTCTGAATTCGAATGCCTCAACGACATTTTCAGTTCATAGTCATTATAGTTGTCGCGTAATAAATATTTCAAATTCAGATCATATCATGTGCAGTGCATGTCTAGACAACGAAAATACCACTAAAGTGGGTTTAAAGTTATAGTATATTCAGTACATATATAAAACCAAACTGTTGACAAAAGAGAAAATATATTGTAGCCAAATTAGAACGATGATACGATGTGTGAATTCACGAGTTACGATGATTACGTCCAAGAAACGTTAGACCACCCGCAACGCGGTAACATAATGGATCCTTACTATTAATCCTTAGCCGTTTAAGGAGTAAAGTAATATTAAAAAAATCAATCGGCTAAGGATGAGTCCTTATTGAAGAGGTTTAAGGATTAATCCTTGCTGCGTTGGCAAAACGTGATTAGTTCGACTTTTGGGTAGAATTTCGTCACGGGG
The DNA here is from genome assembly GCA_932364175.1 of Eruca vesicaria subsp. sativa. NCBI lineage: Eukaryota > Viridiplantae > Streptophyta > Magnoliopsida > Brassicales > Brassicaceae > Eruca > Eruca vesicaria. The sequence goes on along the minus strand of CAKOAT010189599.1, from coordinate 40,123 downwards.
CGAAAAAAATTCTCATTCTCTCAAGCACCTGAAAGAAGTTGAGAGAAGATTGCACACGAACGAACATAGGTGTCGACTCGAAGGTAAGGTATAGGGTTTCTTCTTAGTATTGATGAGAAACATCCCACATCGGAAATATAAGAATTAATCTACTACTATATAAAGGGTTAGGGCCAATCCACTAATCACCAATTGGTTTTAAGTTGGAAGCCCATAATAAACCCAAATCTATCATGGTATCAGAGCGATAAGATCCTTTGACCTAATTTACTATAACTACTACTATATCGATGTTGGGCGATGTTTGAGCGTGAGGGAGGGTATTGATGAGAAACATCCCACATCGGAAATATAAGAATTAATCTACTACTATATAAAGCGTTAGGGCCAATCAACTTAAAACCAAATAGTTCTTTGAATCGATTGGAAAGGTTCAATTTTTCGATAGTAGTTCAATCAAATAGCTTCCCACTGGGTCGAAAGTTTAGAGCTTTTGGGTACTACGAACTTACTCTTGTGATAGGTTACATTGATTGTTGTTTACGGGTTTGGCTTACTCTTGACGAAGAGAGTGTATATATGAGTTTTGGTTATCTGAGTCCTAGTCTCGTTTGAGCGACTTCGCTGATTTCAGATCTCTCTCTATTTATGTTTTTAGTTTCATTAAGGATCGTGCTTTGAAGAGGAAAGTAAAATGAGTGGAAGTGGAGATAATAAAGTATCGTGGTGAGTCTCTCTCTCTTCTTCTTCTTCTTCTTCTTCTTATGTGTGTTTGTGTGGCTATGTATAGCTGTGATTTCGAGTTTGAGAAGAGCATAATTCGAACGTTTTGTAGGAGAACAGTAAAACAAAGCATCCTCGGCTTCTATATGAAGCCAAGCTCTACAGAGTTCTTGAAGGAGGAAGTATGTATGCCTTCTCATTTTCTATCTCTTTTTCTTAGATTATTACATTATTACAGAAGCTGCTTCTTGTGTTGCTCTGGTAGTGGTATTCCGCGGATAAGATGGTTTGGAGTGGATGGAACAGAGAATGCTTTAGTTATGGATTTGCTAGGACCAAGTCTTGAAGATATATCTGTTCGTGTATTGTGGGAGGAAGTTCTCACCAAGGACAGTCTTGCTGTTAGCTGATCAAATGGTATGCCATGTGTTTTGGCTTGCTTACATTAATCTTTTGTGTTATGATTCCAATCTTTTTTATCTTACTGCTGTTACAGCTTACGTGAATAAATTATGTACACTCCAAAGGATATCTGCATAGAGATATCAAACCTGACTTGCCAAAAGATACCGTGATGCCAACACCAACCGCCACATCCCTTACAAGTATTTTTTTTGGACATTGTTGATTATAGTATTGGTAAGGAATGCTTCCACCTGGTTTCTTTATGTAGTAGATAATTTATGACTATACGCTCATATACTTTGGTTTTTGTTTCAAAGAGCAAAGTCGAAGGGATGACCTAGAATCTCTTGGATATGTGCTTCTGTATTTCCTAAGAGGCAGGTGTGTTGACCTCTCCCACTCTCTACTGTGCGGCATAACTGTTTTCCTTATTCGACTGGATATTCATATCCCATCCTTTTGCAGGTTCTATGCAAAAATCACCCTGTGGAGTTTGCTTCATATTTTCATTATTGTCATACACTGACATTTGATCAGCTTCCTATATGGAATCTTTTGTCACCTCATGTGTATATTGCTAGTTTTGATCTGTCAGGTATCCCTTTATATCTACATTTTGTGTAAATTGTAAGGATTTTGTTAAGTTAGGAATACCTTTATGTGCTCCATGCTTGTGGTAGGATGTGAAGTTGCAAGAGATACAACAAGTTGTAGGATTTTATATTTTTTATCATGAAATAAGTAATTATTGTATTTTTATATTTAATCATGTAATAAATAATTATTGTAGTTTTTATTTAATTATGCAATAAATACAATTTTCATTTTCTAAGTGTTAAATTTTTTTTTTTTATTCTTAAGGACTCTTAAGTGGAGAACACCATTGGACATACAATTTAGACTAGAATCCTTAACTATTAAAAAAAAAAAAATTTTAAAAACAATTTTTTACTGGTTAAGGACTTCAATGGGAGTATCACCATTGGAGTTGCTCTTACCATGTTTTTATCCAATAATTGTTTAAATTTTCCCTTCAATTATAATATGGAAATTCGACCAAAAAAACACGAACTTTGCACGAATTGCCAAAAAAAATCTGTACTCGAGCCTTGCCAAAAAAAATCTGTACTTCTGTTAACTTTTTTTGGTTTATTAAGCAACTTAATATTGACTGGCCATATCAGCATAGCGTTAAATGCAACGTTAAATGTTGCCGTTAGGTGAAACGACGTCGTTTTCAATTGAGATGAAACGACGTCGTTTTACATGAATTTGAAAATAAAAACATGTACACCCGAGGATTCAAACCTGGGTTGATTGAGTCAAATGCCAAGGCGTTTTACCACTGGGCTAATGGCACTTTCAATGTAATTACTAACACATTTAATTTTATTTGCTACCGATTGAATATCAAAAATTGTCTAAAAACTTAAAAATATCTGTAAAATTCCAAAAAGTTGAAGAAATAAAGATTTTTTTATAATTTAATTTTGAAATTAAAATTAAAAAAAGTATTTTTCTTTAAAAAAAATCAAAAGTCTTCCAAAATATTCATTTTTAAAAACAAATGCTAAAAACTGAAATTAATTATAAACACAAAAAATACCCACATATAAAAATCAAATTAAAATGCTTAAAATAAATATTGTACCCAGTATGAGTGTGATTTTAATTTTTATCTAATAGTTTTAACTTAATTTTTTGAATTTTCTTTGAATTTTTATAAACACAAAAGTAATTTTGAAATTAAAATTAAAAAAATTATTTTTCTTTAAAAAAATCAAAAGTCTTCCAAAATATTCATTTTTAAAAACAAATGCTAAAAACTGAAATTAATTATAAACACCAAAAATACCCACATATCAAAATTAATTTCATTTTTTAATTTTGATATGTGGGTATTTTTTGTGTTTATAATTAATTTCAGTTTTTAGCATTTGTTTTTAAAAATGAATATTTTGGAAGACTTTTAATTTTGATATGTGGGTATTTTTTGTGTTTATAATTAATTTCAGTTTTTAGAATTTGTTTTTAAAAATGAATATTTTGGAAGACTTTTGATTTTTTAAAGAAAAATAATTTTTTTTATTTTAATTTCAAAATTAATTTTGTGTTTATAATTAATTTCAGTTTTAGCATTTGTTTTTAAAACTAAAAATTTTGGAAGACTTTTGATTTTTAAAAGAAAAAATAAATTTTTTTTATTTTAATTTCAAAATTAATTTTATAAAAAAATTTATTTCTTCAACTTTTTGGAAATTTAAAGATCTTTTTAAGTTTTTGACAAAATTAAAATCACACTCATACTGGGTACAATATTTATTTTAAGAACTTTAGTTTAATTTTAATATGTGGGTATTTTTGTGTTTATAAGTAATTTTAGTTTTTAGCAATTGTTTTTAAAAATTAATATTTTGGAAGATTTTTGAATTTTTAAGGAAAAAATAAAATTTTTTTTTTATTTAATTGCAAAATTAATTTTATAAAAAAATCTTTATTTTTTTTTATTTTTTTGTAATTTTAAAGATCTTTTTAAGTTTTTAGACAATTTTTATATGTAATCAGTACCAAATAAAATTAAATGTGTTACTAATTACATTGAAATTGTTAGTAATCTAGTGGTAAAATGCCTTGACATTTGACCCAACCATTCTGGGTTCGAATCCGTGGGTGTACATGATTTTATTTTCAAATTCATGTAAAACGACGTCGTTTCATCTCTCGTTTCACTTAACGACACATCAATTTTTTTCTGTTAAATTTGTTGACGGCGTGCTAAATTGGCAAGTCAACGAAAACTTTGTTATTTAATTCTAAAGTCAATGAAATGTTTGTGATTTTTTTGGCCACCCTAAGAGTTCATGTTTTTTTTTGGCAATTCGTGCAAAGTTCGTGCTTTTTTTGGTCGAATTCCCATTATAATATACTTTTGACGAGTTAATAGCAGGTACACAAATAGTGGCAAAAATGAAAATGGTACAACTCTGAGAGGGTTCGTATAGTAATAATTAAAGAGAGCGTCGCAGTAAAAAAACGATAGAGTTAACTCACATGTTTATAAATTATAAATTATAATCTAACTCTTTTTTCTTGTGGGACATGCATCTACGTACTTACCCTCACGCGGCCTTATCCCAAGTTTATGTTATACTATCTATACTATTAAAAGTGAAGGCACCCGAAAAAAATCGACTTATACAAGTTGTGTGCACCTTTCATTAATGGCATTTTCGTCATTTATTTTCGTCCTACATCTATATATATATCGAATGTTACAAATCATATCACATTAACCATATACCCGATTTAATCTCTCTCTTCCCATTAATTACTCTAACCATATTTCATTTTATGTTACATACTTTTATTTTATCCGGGTTATATCAACCAGTTTCATTATTTGTAACATGATACTATATGATTTCTAGAAGGGTTACATATTTACATTGTCATTTCGGTATATGTCATATGATTACCAAGATATGATATCAAATGTAGAAAATATAAATATATTTATGATATCAAATGTAACCAAAAGTTATAAAAGAAAGATGTTATAAAAGAGATATACATCAAATGTAGGAAATATAAATATTTGTATGATATGATATCATATGATTTGTATGATATGATATTATTTTCTACATTTGATATCATATGATTTATAACATTTGGTTACTACAGTATAGATTACATAATTCAAATGTATATCAAACCCAGTTTAGTAGTATAGATTGGTAACATTTGTTTAGTAGAATGCTTTGGAATTTGTATAAAAAATATTGTCCTTTTGGTATATGCATAAATATACTAATATGATTTGTATGATATCATATGTTTTCTAATATTTTTAACATTCGATATAGCAGCCATTGTCCTGTAGCTATATGTGATATGATTTGTATACAAACTATTATTTTCTACATTTGATATCATATGATTTATAACATTTTCCAAAGCAACACTATAGATTACATAATTCAAATATATATCAAACCCATCTTAGTAGTATAGATTTGTAAAATTTTGGTTACTACACTATGATTTGTTACATTCTATATAAAACATTTTCCTTTTGGTATATGCATAAATCTACTAATATAATTTCTATCATATTATATGATTTCTAACATTTGATATCATACTTATATCATATGATTTGTAAAATTTGGTTACTATCTGTAAGATTAGTATGATTCAAATATATTTCAAACTCATTTAGTAGTATGAATTGATTTGTAACATTCGATATAGCACACATGAACCTTTTGGTTTATGCATATATAGACATTTGTAACATTTTATATCATATGATTTGTGTAAATAATGGTTATTACAAATCAATTCCTAAGGTACCCACAATCAATTATATATCAAAACCATTTATGAGTGACATTTATGAGTGACATTTAATAACGAGATGCGTTTTCATATATTCCTTCATCTACAAGTTTTTATATTATGGAAACAGTAATATTGGTTGTATTGGTTATTTTTGGTCGATTCCATATATTTCTTTAATTTGATTAGTATTAACTGTTACACTTCCTATCTAATTCAAAATATATTCCATAAATATTCTTTATTCCTTAGATGAGATATTTTATCATATCATAAAAACTAGCAAATCCCTACATTTTCATAACCTAAAGGTTATCGTCCCTATCTATTATAAATGTAACCTCTCTTACCCACTATATTCATCATTCATTCAAAAACTTAACTCTTCTCTATGGCGAATAATTTGCAGTTGTCTTTCTTAAGCGACATCAAACCGAGGAAAAATGCATGTCGCATCCAAGTAAAGATCCTTCATACATGGAGGCATTTTATGAAGGACATCGGTGAGACCATGGAACTTATCCTTTTTGATGCAAAGGTAAGTTTATCTATATACATATTCATTTCATTTCCTAAAGGTTTAAACTAAATTAAATTTTTTTACATATTGTTATAGGGAACTAAGATTCATGCCTCGTGTAACAAGACATACATTCCTCAATTTGCAAAACATATTCGTGTAGGAGTATGGAGGAACATTGATCGGTTCAGTGTGTCTGCTGCGAATGGAGCATTCAGATCAACTCAACATAAGTATCGCAGCGCTTTTAATGGCACCACCAAAATCACCGAATCTACACATCGTGATGATAACATGTTTCTTGATCTAGTTGATTTCAAAACCATTGAAAATATCGAAGATACAAACTTCCTTATTGGTCAGTTTTCTTGCATTTTAAAATTATATCCATTGTTTCAATGTTCCTAACACCAGTCTATATTTATTTAGATGTTATTGGACAAGTTCAAGACTTGGGTGATCTGGAGACCATAGACTGTGCTGGTGGGAAACAAAGGACTAAGTTGGAGTTTAGTCTCGTGAACATTTCATAAGTTTCATATATTTTCATCTATACATGCTGATATACATATTGATTCAAAACTTCTTAAACTATTCTATTAGTGGTCAAAGATTACCTTGCTGCCTTTGGGGTAAATTTGCTGAGAATCTTCATTCAGCTAGCCAAGAAACTGAAGGCATGGTGATATGTCTTCTACGATTTGCTAAGATTGGGCAATATAGAGGTATCATATGATAACAAACACTTATATCTCGATTTCTACTAAATTATAATTAATAATATACCAAATAATATGTTTCTACCTACTCAATTTCTTATTATTTATTTATGCATATTATTTATTTATTTTATAGGTGAGATCCAAATCTCAAATGCTTATGATGTAAGTCAAATGTTTCTCAATCCCGAAATACCAGAGGCAGATGATTTATCTATTTTTAATAATCAGTTTATTTGAGATATGAAATGAATATGTTATATCATATTTTAATTTCAGAGGTAATGATGATTCTCAAGCTTTAGTAGAAACTGAGTCATATGAGAACAAGCTTGAGTTGAAAATGAAGCGAGACAAATGGATGCATTATCCTCAAAAGAATCTTCTGGATTTACTTGAAGCATCTGAGGTATTTTATTTTTAACACATTTCGTATATAACTCATGCTTTTTATTTTATTGTTTTTAATCTCGGTTTTATTGTGAGTTTTAGGAAAAACTATGTAGGGTTGTTGCCACAATCTACCAGATTGATACAGATTGGGGATGGTATTATTTTGGATGTTTAAGTTGTAACAACAAGAAAGTTTATCCACATTCAAAATCCATTAAGAAATTGAATGGGAAAGACATTGTTACAAACGTCTGGTGGTGTGAGACTTGCAAATCCAAAGTAACATCTGTTAGTCCACGGTATTAGAACATAATCTGATATTCATATTTATTTACATATATACTCTAAGCTAATTTGTTTTTATTATTCTTTTATACAGATTCAAAATCCATTTAATGGTCAAAGATGATACTGGTGAATCTCAATTTATGTTATTGGATTCTATTGCTACTGGAGTTATTCCCGAGTCTGTTACTACTCTACTTTAACGGTTCTTGGGACGAAGTTAGTATTTCTACTTGAGCTTTGCATGTTGAATAATAACATATCAGATATTTAATTTTACAGCTTGAAGACGATGATCCTTTTCCCGATTCAATACTAAAGTTGATTGGACAGACTTTTATGTTTGGAATCTACATTCAGAAAGTCTCGGCTTCTGGTGGTTGCTATAAAGTTGGAAAGGTTTGGAAAGATCTACGTATGTTAATGACAAGTGAGGTATCAGAAACTCTTTCCCTTCCAACCAAAACAAGCGAGGTAAATACATTATATATGATTTATGATTATTAAACTAATATCTATGTCCTATGATTAAAATAAATATAAATAGGTATTTAATTTTTGTATTATATCTCCTTAATTTGTAGGATCGCATGTATATTGAAGGGATGAGTGATGACATTGTTTGTACTCCCTCTTCCAAACAGAAAGTTGACGATAAGGAAGCACCTGAGCTTCTTTCTACCTCTAAAACAAATTCATCAAGCCGATTAAAATGGAGAATCCCAAAAATTTAGAACAATGAAATCCGTTTACGGAAGTGCCATGTTTATGTTTTGGTTTTCTTTTCAGAAACCCCATTTCATTTCTTTTTAAGTTTGTATTTGGATATCTGCTTATTTCGGATTTATTTGGTTTTGCTACTTATTATATTTGATTTGCTTTTTCTTCACTATTCGTTCCCTCATCTATTTATGCATTATTGAATTGAAACAAAAACTACCAATATATGATATAACAATTACATGATTTTTAATATGTGAAACTTATATACTTCGAGTTACTTTTCACTCTTTAATAATCAACAGATAATATTCCTATTACTGTCATCAACGACTTTTTTTTAAAGTAAACTTAGGTACAAATAATGTAGAGAATAATTTTTACAGCATTGGAAAAGGAAAATGTTATAAATGTTATATATTATAAATATATAAAAAGAGTGAAAACGATATTAGAATGGTCTAAAATTCATAAATGTAGCGAAAAATATTTACAAAATTGGAAAAGGAAAATGTTATAAATGTTATATATTGTCTATACTATTAAAAGAGTGAAAACGATATTAGAATGGTCTAAAATTCATAAATTTATACCATAGTTGGTCATACTTGGAAAATACTATCTTGGTCTATAAATGACTATTTATATAAATTTGGTTCATTTAAAATCCTCTTTCGTTAAAATAGAAAACTATTTCATGACATATATATCTCAAAATAAGTGATCTTTCTCATTTAACACATTTCGTATAAAATGGAAAATAGAATCTTTGAGTCATTTTTTAATTATAACCAATATTATATGTAATCCACGATTATAAAAGTTAAGAACTTAAATATATTCAAGCTTTAGGTTTTCATCTCATTTTCATTGTTATCACAACCACAGGCTTCTATGACTGACGAGAACATAAATACTAATGGGATACGACTGAGTGAGACTTCTAATCAGAAAAGAAAGAGGAGCTCTTCTTTCTTAAAAGACTCTGAAGTTAATATTACTCCAAAAGTTAGGTAGAATAAATCTGGTGTTCTGCCCTTGAAGAGAGTTTTTGGTACCATCTTGGGTGATGTTACTAATACATTTCAGTCTTCACCAACTACCCCACAATCAGAAGTATATAATCATCATTTTTCCGGAACACAATCCATCAATGGCTCGACTGGTTCTATTTCTTCCCTTATTGTAATTTGTACACATTTCATTTTCCTCTTTTTTTTTTAACAATGTCTATTTCAACTAATCTTACCAGACGAGGCTATATGAAATATATCAAGTGATCCAAAGAGGTTAAAACAAATATCCAATACATCATGTAAAGTTTATATCTATATTGCTAACACAATATATTGAAAGCATATTTAAATTTCTGAACTAATAATGTTTTATGATTAGATGTTTAGCTGATTTATTCTCCAAGTGTGGTAGCTCTGTAATTCAAACCAATCTTCTGAGTAAGACAACATCTTCCAGTATCCGCCCTACTAATTTATTGGAAGCATTCACGACCTCTGAAAATGCTTCCAATGAAAACGAATTCGACCTTGGTTATACAGACCTTGAATTATTTGAAGGTAACCTAAATATTCATAATTTAATTTAATTCTGTCATAAATCATCTATGCTTTATTATGACCCGCCGTAATTTTTTGTCCAAGATCAAGATGCACAGATTTATTATATAAGCTCTGAAGAGGAAGATGATGTTATTCAGACAACTCTGACACGGAAGCAGAATTTGTGCCTCAACAAGCTGAGAATGTTATAACTGTTTCTGATGATGAGACTCAAGAAGATGAGAATGTTCTAATTGTTTCTCATGATGTTCCTGGTGATCAAAGATCTAGGGTAAAGAGTATGTCAATTTTGTTCAAAAGTATGTTTGAAGAGAAACGTGCTAAGAAGGGATGGTCCGTTGCAAAGCGCACTGGTAATGTTAATGTTACCTTTTTAAAGTAATGTAACATTAATATATGATAGATATATTTTGTTGTGTTTTTACAGTTTCAAAGCCTAGGAAGAAGAAACCACCTTCTAAGCACAATTTGGGTAATACATTACATATGTATTATATCATTATTATTGAGGCAGTTTTTTTGTGTTTGAATATTATAGATATATCTTTTTGTATAGGTCTAGAGTATGTTGACGAAGGTGATCCAGTCTATAAATGTGAACACTGTGGTGCAATAATGTGGTATGGCGAACGTCTTGATAGGAAACGTCAGAGTAGAACGCCAAAATTTTCTTTGTGTTGTGGTCAAGGTCAAGTTCAGTTTCCCTTACTTAAGCCTTCACCAGAGATTATAACGAAATTGCTAAGAGATGATGATGAGATCAGCAAATACTTTCGGGAGAACATCAGGCAATTAAATATGGTTTTCTCTTTTACTTCTCTAGGTGGTAAAATTGATCGATCTGCTCCACCAGGTCCTGGACCAAAAGTGGTTGTTCTTCAAGGAGAGAATTATCATTTGATGGGTAGCTTAAAACCACCTACAGGTGGTGATCCGAAATTTGGTCAGCTTTATATAGTTGACACTGAAAACGAAGTGAAGAACAAGTCGACTATTGTTGGGTAAGACCTATTAATATTTTCTTAGTCTCTCTTTTTTATATAGATCATGTCTTTTGTTCTCCACCAAAAGGATCCCTATAGTTACCTTTTTATAATGTTTTTGAAACAGGAAATATAGAACAAAGCGTGAGAAGTCAAAAAAAGAGAGATTGAGAAATCAAGTTATTGAGAGGATACTGAAAATGCTTGACGAAGTGAATCCATATGTGAATCAGTTTAGATCTGCCAGAGAAAGGTTTAGAACTTATTCTGAAGAAACACTACATATGAGGATAATTAGTAATAGGGAGAAAGATGGAAGGACATATGATACTCCAACTGCTTCAGAGGTTGCGGCACTTATTCCAGGAGATTTCAATTTGGACATGTTTACAAGAGACATTGTTCTGGAAGAGAAGCAGACAAGATGGCTTAAAAGGATTAGTGAGATACATCCATCTTATTTAGCACTTCAATACCCTCTTATTTTTACATATGGTGAAGATGGCTTCAGACTCGGTATTAATAAAAGAACAACTCCAGCTACTTCAAAGCATAAGAGGCAGAATATCAGTATGAGGCAATGGTACGCTTTCCGGCTTCATGAACGGGAGGGAGAGAGTCANTTTAGCACTTCAATACCCTCTTATTTTTACATATGGTGAAGATGGCTTCAGACTCGGTATTAATAAAAGAACAACTCCAGCTACTTCAAAGCATAAGAGGCAGAATATCAGTATGAGGCAATGGTACGCTTTCCGGCTTCATGAACGGGAGGGAGAGAGTCATACTCTTCTTCATTCTAAGAGGTTGTTCCAGCAATTCCTGGTGGATTCCTACACTACAATAGAGTCTAACAGACTTCGTTATCTGCGAATGAATCAGAAGAGTCTAAAATCAGATTCTTTTGACTTTATTCAACAAGCTGAGAATGATGGGAAAAGTGATATGCACGACCAGGGAAGTCATTTTCTGTTGCCAGCTTTGTTTACTGGAGGACCAAGATACATGAAGAATATGTATTTGGATGCTATGGCGATTTGCAAACATTTTGGTTTTTCTGATCTATTCATAACCTTTACTTGCAACCCTAAATGGCCTGAAATTACCAGGTATTTACAGGCCCGCAAGTTGACTGCTGACGACAGACCTGATATACTTTGTAGGATTTTCAAAATGAAACTTCAATCTCTGATGATTGATTTAACAAACAGAGAGCTATTGGGAAAAACTGTGGCATGTGAGTATTTTTATTTATTTTTTATTTTTTCTTGCTAATTTTCCAAGTTATTGTTTTAATTTTCCTGTTTGTTTCTAATGCAGCTATGTATACCATTGAATTCCAGAAACGTGGTCTTCCTCATGCTCACATTCTACTGTTTATGGCACCTGGCTCTAAGTTTCCTAAAAACCGAAGATATCGAAAATATCATATCAGCTGAAATTCCTGATAAAAAGAAGGAACCTGACCTATACCAAGTTGTTAAAGATATGATGATTCATGGTCCATGTGGAGCTGTCAACATTAATTCTCCTTGCATGGAGAATGGTAAATGTTCTAAGCTCTATCCGAAAGCTTTTGCTGAGAAGACAACGGTTAACAGAGAAGGATTTCATGTCTACCGAAGAAGAGAACAGTCTGATCATTTCGTTGAGAAAAATGACTTCAAATGTGACAATACATATGTCATTCCATATAACACAAAACTGTTACTTCGATATAGAGCTCACATTAATGTTGAATGGTGTAACCAGACTGGCTCTATTAAGTACTTATTTAAGTATATTAATAAAGGTCAGGATCGGTGTACTGTAGCTGTTGAAAGTAGAGAGAAGATTACCAAAAAAAAGCGAAAAATGTTGAGAATGTCTCTACTGAACCTGCTTCAACAGAGGAGAAGAAAAACGAAATCAAAGACTTCTTCAACTGCAGGTATTTGTCAACACTGTTATATTTTTATATTAATCTATATGAGTTATTTTCTTATATATAGTTTATTAAAATGATAAATGTGTTTGTTATTCAGATATGTATCAGCATCTGAAGGTTCTTGGAGAATTTTGAAGTTCTCCATACACGATCGTTCCGTAGCAGTTGAGAGAATTCAGTTTCATTTACCTGGAAAACAGATTATTGTTTTCAAAGATGATGACACATATGAAGAGATTACAAACCGGGTTATGATTGAAGATACAATGTTTTTGGGCTGGTTTGAATTAAACAAGGTAAACGCTTTTGCTCGGACACTCACTCTAGCTGAAATTCCTATTTGCTTTATTTGGAATAAAAAACAACGTAAGTTTACTGATAGAAAAAGAGGATTCAGTATTGGTAGAATCAACTACGCCCCAAGAAAAATTGAAAAAGCGTTTTATATGCGTGTCCTCTTGAATATTGTAAGAGGTTGTACATGTTACGAGGATATTAGAACGTTTAACAACGTTGAGTATTCGTCTTACAAAGAGGCATGCTTTGCTCGAGGTTTATTAGAAGATGACCAGGAATACATTGATGATATTGTGAGGACAAGTTTTTCGGGCTCGGCATCATATATGCGTCAATGTTTTGTGATCATGCTCATGTCTGATAGTCTTTCGAAGCCAGAAGTTATTTGGGAAAACGTTTGGGAATTATTATCTGAAGATATTGATATCGTCGAAGAAAGCTATTAAATAGGCCAGGTATTTTTACTCTCCAATATTACATTCTAATAATTTTTGTCATCAGTATACACAATATTAATCGGAGGTATTAAGTTTTGTAGATTTATATTTGAGTGAAGAGGAGATAAAATAGCTAACTCTTCACGAGATTGAGAATATTTTGAAGAGGAATGGTACTTCTTTAGAGGCATGGGAATCTATGCCAAAGCCAATATCTGATTTTGCTCTCTAGGAGAATGTTTTGATTATGGACGAGCTTGGATATGACAAAGAGCAGTTAAAAGCTGAACACGATCTTGATTTAAAAAAAAATGACGGACGTGCAGAGAAAGATATATGATGAGGTTCTTAGTGCTGTGTTAGAAAAGAGAGGAGGTGTGTTTTTTGTCTATGGGTTTGGTGGAACTGGGAAAACATTCTTGTGGAGATTGTTGTCTGCTGCTATTAGATACAGAGGAGAAATCTGTTTGAACGTTGCATCCAGTGGGATTACTTCCTTGCTACTACCAGGGGGAAGGACAGCAGATTCTAAATTTGGGATACCACTTAATCCAGATGAGTTTTCTACTTGCACACTAACTCACAGAACAGACCAAGCGAATTTGATTAAAGCAGCTTCTCTGATTATTTGGGACGAAGCCCCGATGATGAGCAAGCATTGTTTTGAATCATTAGATAGGAGTATGGCTGACATTGTTGGGAACAATGACAATTTACCTTTTGGTGGTAAAGTTGTTGTCTTAGGGGGAGATTTTAGACAGGTTTTACCTGTAATTCATGGAGCTGGAAGAGCTGAAATTGTTTTGGCATCTTTAAATTCTTCTTATCTTTGGAAGCAAGTCAAAGTGTTGAAGCTGACAAAAAATATGAGGTTGATCAGATTGCTAAATAGAGGACTTCTTCGATCTCTAAACCTTCTCAAAACAAAGTGGATATTAGATATTGGAGATGGAAATATAGGCGACAACAATGATGGCGAGGCTCTAATTGATATTCCTGAAGAGTTTCTTATTCTTGATGCAGAAGATCCTATTGAGTCTATAAGCCAAGCTGTGTATGGTGATGTTGTTTCTTTATAGCAGAATAAAGAGCCTAAGTTTTTCCAAGAGAGAGCAATATTATGTCCAACTAACCAGGATGTCGAGAAGATCAATCAACACATGTTGGATAAACTCGATGGTCAGTTATTGTTTTGTGTTATCAATATTATTTCGCAAATTGTACATTCATATACCAAGTTAACATAATAATTTTTTTATAAATATTTCAGGTGAGGAAAGGACCTTCCTAAGTTCTGATACGATAGATGCTTCAGATAAATATTCAGTTAACGATCAAGCTCTTACTCCAGATTTCTTAAATACCATCAAACTCTCAGGTTTGCCAAACCATAGTCTTCGCTTAAAGATTGGTCGTCCTATTATGTTGCTCAGAAACATAGATCCCACAGGCAGATTAATGAATGGGACACGACTTCAGGTTACAGAGATGTACCCTAACATTATAAAGGCAAACGTTATTACAGGAGATAAGGATAAGGTTGGTCGAGTAGTTCTTATTCCTAGGCTTGCTATTACCCCTTCTGTCAAGAAGTTACCTTTCAAGATGAGGAGGAGGCAACTTCCTATTTCTGTTGCTTTTGCTATTACAATCAATAAGAGTCAGGGACAATCTCTATCAGAAGTGGGCATCTACCTACCAAGGCCTGTTTTTTCTCATGGTCAATTATATGTGGCTATTTCAAGAGTTACGTCCAAAAAGGGGTTGAAGATTTTAATTGTGGACGATGAAGGAAAGCCTCAGAGACAAACACTGAATGTCATTTTCAAAGAGATCTTCCAGAATCTCTGATTTTTTCTGTTGGCAGTTGTATACAGTTTTATATTTTATATACTTTAGAATGCCTTTCCAATTCTCGAATGAATTTTATCTTTAAAATTTAGTTTAACTTTAGTTTTCAAAAGTCTATATTATATTATGAACCTAATATTATACCATGCAGTCAAATCTATACAATTTAACTAACAAATCATTAAACTTTATATCTAAAATAATCTCATAATAAACATGATCATGTATTTCGAAACATCAAATACTTTTTATCTAATACATTTCAAAAATACATGCCAATTTATGACCCAATTATATTGGGCTTCTAAGTTATTAATATCTAATGGGCTATTAGTCAGATTAAGACTTGAAACAAACTGATGTTTAGGTTTACTTCTTATCTATATAAGACTCTTCGCTTGACTACAATAACCATAATATCTCTTCGTTTATCTCTCTCTCATCGCAAAAAGGTACGATTTTCTTTCAATGTTCTTTCTATTCTTTTGTGCGTTAGTAGATGTTGTTCTGATGTTAAATCTGTTCTATCTTAGACCTTTTCGAAACATCCTTGCATAAAAATTCATAAAAGGTTCTTTGTTCATAGTTTATTCAATATGAAGGTTATAGTACAAAATCCATTTTCTGCAGATTTTATAAATCTGCAAAAATACATGGGATCTAACTATTGAGAGTATTTGCTGGGTGTTTATATATATTTTACATGCATTTTTCTTAGGGTTTACTATAGTGTGTTGTATGTTTCCTAAAATATATACTTTTTGTCTTTGAGTATTTTCATCCTAAAGTGGATAAGACATTCTTTATGTTGTTAGATCTGTTCTGCCTTCAATTGTAAACCGTATCTAGGTTACAAATCTGTTTTTATTGAATATTGGCATTCTAGGGTTATATAAGTGTTTCATATATGTTCTTCGTTTTATGAATATTTTATTAACAGTGAGATGAAATATATTTATCATATATTGGCAGTGTAGGGTTAGATTTGAAATTATGAATATCGCTCATAATTAATTTATGTTATATCTTACGGTTTATTATATTTCCTTATTTGTTTTATTTATTCTCTAAATTTTGATTTTTTTTTCTTGAACATTGAGAAGTATCTCAATGGCAAGTAACAGAGATCTCAAAATGAAAGGTCACTCATGGAGGAAGAATCACAAATTGCGAAGGATGCTTACCAGAGGGGTAAGTTCGAGACCATGAAGCGTTACAGGGCTATGTTGATTATGTGTCGGGACCAGACAAGAGCCATTGAAGAAAGGCACTTGGTTGAACTCAATAAGGTTCGTCTAGAGGCCAAACTTGATTTCCTCTATGAATGTGAGTCTCTTTTTTCCATGTACCATGAGAAGAAGAAGACCGAGTTCGAACTGGCCCTTGCCGAATCCAAACTTGAAGATATTCGTGTTCCGCCTATAGATTTTTTCAAGCTGGGTGAACCAATGATGTATGACTGAGCATCTAATGGGAACCCTATCTCAAACTTAAATATTTAAGTTTATTTTAAAACTTTTTTTTGTTTAAGTTGAACTTCATATATCGGTTGTTTCAACTGGTATTTTAATTAAATACTTTATTAGTAATGTTTATTACTTCTTGATTTACTCTTCTTACTTTATTTATTGCTTGATTTATTCATATTTATGGCGTTTTAGTTTTATTTTTCTTCACAGAAAATGGTTTTAGTTAGATTTAATGATTAGATACACAATATTAAGGCTCTCACTATTAAACAACTACTAGATTTTTAAACTGTAAACTTTTTATTATTTTGTTATCTTAATTTTATAATATATTTTTGTTATTATTTTGTTTTCACAGTTCCGAAATGTGCTTTTGATATGATTGACAAATATCTCAACTTCCAAAACACGCTTCTTTTATAGTTTATACTTCAATGATGTTCTTTCCAAGAAGTAATGAATTGACATTTTAGTAAAAACTATATTTTGAAGCCAAAAGATTTCGTATATATATTGAGTATATCAATGCAAGATAATCATTACTGTTTTTGACTTTCTTTTCTACATGCAAAAATCAAATATAATAATAGGATAGTTTATTAATATTCTTTTGAGATTATCTACACAGTGGATTGTTTAAATAGGATAAAGCTTTTGTAATACTATTTTAAATATTTCAAATTTTACATTATATTTTATTGTGATTTTTCATTTTAGATCATGGTTTATCTTCAGAATCATCTTTGTTTTTAAAACTATTTGTTTTGAATCTTAGATGTTATTATGAGATAATTAATTGAAAATTTTAAATGGGCTTTATTTACATCCAATTTATATTAAAAATGTGACCAAGTTTACTATGGGCTTTTGCTTGATCCAATCAAATTTCATATTTCCAACCATAGTTGGATATGAAATTTTATTACACAAAATATCTGACATAAGAAATAACACATAAGAGAAATGTCAATTTTCACAAAATGAGACAAATCTTTCGATATAAATACTGTTTCTATAATACCAGGAATATATATTGCACCACAAATATTAATCGCATAGATTCACATAATATGATAGCTTTTATCAGTCAAATGTTTAAAAATATTTAAAGCTTTTTTAATAAATATTGGTAACGTGCAAAAATAATATAAAGAATAATGGCAAATACATTTAATTTAGACAAAAAATATAGGTTATTAAATGAAGTGTTGGAACTACACAAAGCTCGGTTTTATTCTTTCTATAAAGTGGAAACTCTACCGTCTTATATCAAAATCTCTTTTTTTCTCCATATTTTTCTCAGCAAACCAGAAGTAAACAAATTTGTAAGTTATCTTTTTTTTTTTTTTTTGTAATCTATAATGCAAGTACCTGTGGAATCTCTATCACCTCCTATCAACATCTTAGTATATTGCAATCTCTCTTAGTTTTTCCTCTGTTTCATATGGAATCAAAATTTGTTACCTATTTTTTTAGATCTTTCATTGTTGAACGAAACATGTTGTTTATTTTGTATATGGTTATAGCAGGCCATTAGATCATGCATTAACCGGTCAATGAGAGTTGATAAGATCCCGCTTAATGTGGGAACCGAAATTCACACTTGTCGATTTCCGTTAAATAAGGAAACTTAGGAAAACCCTAATTTTCCAGAGGAACTGGATCTCTGCGAAAGCCAACGACAAGTAACCAAATAAATGCGGAAAATATGAAAAACATAATAAAACGAATTTATAAAGAAAGTCGATCTTATTTCCGATTCGCGTAAGAGCGTTGCGATCATTACAAGGAATTACAAAGGCTTTGGCCGCAGGGGCCATCAGCGAGTTACAAACCTAAAACGCTAGATCTAGTCGAGTCACAGCTCGATAACGAAAAACGGAAAAAGATAGGAAAAAAGGTTTGAATGATTTTGGACTGAACCTTATGAAAGGCTGCCTACGTACCCCTTTCGGGGATCAAGTCGAACGTAGTTCAGTTGGTAGAGCTGGACCAGAGATCGAACTGCCTGAGCGAGTTCGTCTAGTAATTGAGCGCCAGTCATAGAAACCGAACTTGTCTAGAAAAAGCCTAGGTTTCTAAGTGCGGAAAATTCTAAGTCTAGAAAAGTTGTGAAAGTCTCAGATGAGAGCTCTGGATTTCGTCCCCCTCTTCTGCCCTACGCCTCTGGTTTATATACTCCTTGCCTTGACGGTTCGATCTTTCCATTTTGGCGGATTTGAGTATTTCGGGAATCTTCCATTTTTCTCGATCCTTCCTTTTCTTCCGCGGAAATCTTCTATTTATCTTCAAACTTGCCTTTATTTTCCTTCTGCGAATAAACCGTCAAAACGTTATCAAATCTGCGGGTTAGATTCCATTGAAATCGCGAGATGGGTTTTTATCGCGTTTTAGGTCCTTCCGGGCCGTTTTNCCTTTATTTTCCTTCTGCGAATAAACCGTCAAAACGTTATCAAATCTGCGGGTTAGATTCCATTGAAATCGCGAGATGGGTTTTTATCGCGTTTTAGGTCCTTCCGGGCCGTTTTGCGATAAAAACCGTTTTCCGACTTTTTACGGGATCGTTTCCTGATCTGACGTCGTTTTTAATAAATTACTCGAGTTAATCGCAAAGTTTTACGATTTACTCGACTTTTTATTAAAAACACGTTTTTTACGACTTACTCGGCGTTTTTTTATTAAAAAACGTGTTTTTATGATTTTAACGAGAAATCTCGAATAAATCGTATAGTTTAGGCAATGTTCGGTGTTTCGTTTAACCGTTGCCGTTTTAGAAGATTTCCTCGAGTTCTTTCCGTGAAAGCGGAGTTTTACGGTTTTTATCGTAAAACTCGAACGGTAAGTCGGATCGAGATGGAACGGGAGATGTTTTAGCCGTAGTTTAGAATGCGATCGTGTCGAAAGACGTAAGTTTTGAATCAGGGATGCGGGAGATCGAGGCGCGGGATATCCGAGAAGTTTTTAGTTCGCCCATCGGCGAACTAAGCCGGGCCGGCTTAGTTCGCCGATGGGCGAACTAGTGGAGTGTCTCCTAGTTCGCCCATGGGCGAACTAGTCGTGACTAGTTCGCGTTTTACGGCTGTTTCGGTTTTTTGCGGTTTTGTAAAACGATTCTTCGAGTTTTATAAAACGATTCTCGAGTTTTATAAAACAATTTTTCGAGTTTTATAAAACGATTCTCGAGTTTTATAAAATGATTCTTCGAGTTTTATAAAACGATTCTCGAGTTTTATAAAACGATTCTTTGTGTTTTATAAAACGATTCTTCGAGTTTTATAAAACGATTCTCGAGTTTTATAAAACGATTCTTCGAGTTTTATAAAACGATCTTCTAGTTTTATAAAACGGCTTCTCGAGTTTTATAAAATGATCTTCGAGTTTTATAAAACGGCTTCTCGAGTTTTATAAAACGATCTTCGAGTTTTATAAAACGGCTTCTCGAGTTTTATAAAACGATCTTCGAGTTTTATAAAACAGCTTCTCGAGTTTTATAAAATGGCTTCTCGAGTTCTATAAAACGATCCTCGAGTTTTATAAAACGATCCTCGAGTTTTATAAAACGATCTTCGAGTTTTATAAAACGGCTTCTCGAGTTTTATAAAATGATCCTCGAGTTTTATAAAACGATTCTCGAGTTTTATAAAACGACCTTCGAGTTTTATAAAACGACCCTCGAGTTTTATAAAACGATCTTCGAGTTTTATAAAACGATCCTCGAGTTTTATAAAATGATTCTCGAGTTTTATAAAATGATCCTCGGGTTTTATAAAACGATTCTCGAGTTTTATAAAACGATTCTCGAGTTTTATAAAATGATCCTCGAGTTTTATAAAACGATTCTCGAGTTTTATAAAACGGTCCTCGAGTTTTATAAAACGATCCTCGAGTTTTATAAAACGATTCTTCGGATTTTACAAAACGATTCCTTTTATATTTCTGCGGGAAGTTTTGGCCGTTGATTCCGTCGTACCGATTTTGACCCCAACAGTTAGCCCCCCAGCTCGTAAGAATCTTGAGCCTTTAGCGTAAGATTCTTGCGAGTGGTTAACCAGTTTTAGTTAAGTTAGGCGGAATTAATGGTCGGAAAGGTCCGTTGAAAGTGATCTTTCCACTCTCCAGGGAGCGGAAAGCGTTTAAGATTAGGGCTGCNGCCTTGAGACTAGCCTCGTAGGCCGTCTGGTCTGGCTGAGCGTGGCCGTTATAGTTTTCGGACTGGCCGTGTGCGGCTCTGAGTCCCTGCCGCTTTTGCGGCTTTATTAAAAATCAGTTTGCGTTTTTAAGAGCGTGTTTTTATTCGTATGAATGTAGCGGGAAGAATATGAGTTGATATTGAGGGAGGTCCGCGAGTTGTCGTCTCGCATTCCGTTCCCTTAGTAGATCGCCTTGTTCGTTTTCCCGTCGTAGGATGTTTGGTAAATCGAGTGAGCGTTCAGATATAGACGAAGAGACATGCCTTTAGGATCTCGATTCATGCCTTGAGACGTTAGCGACCAGTGTGCTGGGTTTAGGGCAAGACCTAGGTTTACTTTCGGATTGAGGCTGTGCGATGACTAGTCGGCTTTCATTTTGCCTGTTGCGATTTTAACCTGATTCCATACCGATTTAGAATCCGCGATAGGTTCTCGGCTTATTCGATTCGTCTGGTTGGAACCGAGCATCTCACCGGGAACAATTTCTAAGTTGCCCGGAAGTGCTGACAAAATGTTTGGATTTCTTTTATAGCGCTATTACCCTTGTGTCGGGTGTTCGAGAGCTATCTCTGCGAGATAACTTAAGTTTGTTTAGGACTGTTGCGAGTTCGTTGTGATCAGCAACAAACTATTTTTAAGTGGTAGATGTTTACGTAGTTTGTGCCTTCGCGAAGGATACGTATGTTAAGAAGTTTTGCGTATTTTATAGTCGCGAACGGACTGTTAGGTCTTCCAAGAGAATGATTTTATCGAGGAAGGTATTTATGTCGAAAAACTAATCTCCGGGCGTCTGCGACGTCTCGCAGTGCCGAAAGTTGGTTTTTATTTTATATGCCGCGTTTTGTGTTCGTAACGTTTGCGGGCTCGAAGGTGTTGCGCGGTGTTGCGAGTGTTTTGTCTTAACCCTGCTTTGCAGGAACACTTTGGTTCGTTTGCGGATATTCGCAATTAAAACTTACATTCCTGTTTCGATGTTAGGTAGTTTTAGGATTTGTGCTCGAGCAATTAGGACCGAGAGGTCGCGTAAGTTGTTTCCCCGGAACGAAGCGTTTTTCGTTACGGTGCTTTGTGAAGTGTTGACCTTCCGAGATTCGTACGGCTTTAGGAGCTCTGGTACGAGTGTTTTCTTATACGTCGGATTTTGTAGGCAACTTGCTTCGGAAATAGGGTGAATCGCGAGGATACAGAACTTAGCCGATTTTCGACAAGTTCGCATTATCCGTTGAATGTATTGGCTTGGCGTGAAGGTTGTGTTCATCCGCACAGCCAAGGTCGTATTTGGTAGAGGATTAGACCGCGACACTTTCGTGCTATCGAAAAGGTCGAGTCGGTTTGTAAACTTGACATTGAAGTGAAGCGCGATCGGACAATAGCCAAGTAGTCTTTGTCGAGCTTGATATGCCAAGTATGCCCGTGTTTATAGAAAACGTTTTTCCGTTGTAGGTTCGATTTATACGGTGAAAGTTTCGTATAAACTTTCCTTTGTATGGAAGTTGTTTTTTTTTTTTTTTTTTTTTTTTTTTTTTTTTTTACTCGAGGGAGACAGATCCTAAGAAGCTCGATGCAGAGCCCGTGCGGATTCGTTTGTGGGGCGGTCTCATTCTCGGATATAATTGGGAGGAATGAGAGCGGATGCTCGTGATCCGAATGGCTAAAGAGTGAGATCTTTCGGATCGTGTTGCGAGGAAAAAAAGTTTAGATTGGTCGCTCAGCGCCGGATCGTATAGCTTGGTTTTCGCAAAACCTGTTGCGTTTACTTTCGAGAGTTACTTCGTTATGACATGATCCTGACTATACGCAGGATTTCTCGCGTAAGCAATGGGCGATGAATTTAGTAAATCGACGGGACGCATTGGGTTAACAATGTTTCCGCAGATTTTTCGAGAAATCTTTCCGCTTAGTTTTTGATTCTTCGGTGATAGTTTTTTCGGAGTCACTCGTGGAGTTTTACCAAAAGTTATTTCACCGAGATCTAGTCACAAAATGTTTTAGCGGGTTTCTCGGGCGGAATGAATCACATGATCAGCAATAGGATCAGTCAGCGAGAAGGGAGAACGTGTTCTCTATTGCTGCTTTGTGTTCTCGATCTTTCTTTTGCCGCAAATGTTCTTGACATTATTCTGTGACTCACTTGGTTTGACGGAAAATGAGATCAATGCTTTGATGCCTAAATATTTCGACTCTTATCCTTGTTTTATCAAGTTTGAGAAGATCTTTATGACTTTGGCAAATAATCGAGTTTCGCTCTGAAGTTTCGCAGAGATTTTTAACCGTATGATTGCGACGAGAGATGCCGAATATTCCTCGAGATTATTTCCCAGACGGTTGGATCAGTCTTTAGCACTTAGCCGGTTTTTAGACTGTCGTTTGTTTTTGGGATGATTTCGACGAGGCGTTGCATCGTCCGAATATTTTTCCGCTTATTTTAGAAAGCGTTTTCTTGATGCAAGGAAAAATGTTCGGGGAAAGAAGAAAGACGAGTTTCGTTTGAAGGATTTGGATGATCGACAATCCGGGTCGATTAAAGACCATGGTGGATCGGAGATGACTTGGAGTATGTCTGATTTACGAGAACTTCTAGGAGCGAGCCGGTTTTAAGACGACGTCAGCGTCTCTAGCTCCTTCTTTCTTTTAGGAAATGAGTACGTTTGAATGCGTGGCGATCGTTTCTCGGTTGTACGAGAGATTGGATCGGTTTGCGAGTTATGCCTGAATGGTTAGAGAACAACAAAATCGAGATAGACAAAAATTGATTACGACTTAGCATGCTAGACTATCTTCTAAATTCTAAGTTCTCTGATTTCTTGGCAGTTTACAAGACTTTTTCGTTTCTTACCTACGAGAAATTAAAAGTCTAATAAAATTTTCGAATCGGACATACCTTAGCTTCATCGATGATTTGGGGTCGTCTATTCTTCGTTCTTCATCTTTTGACCTACTGGTCTTCGACGAATTACCAGCGAGAGTATCGGAGCGGGGAGAAGACTTAACCATCGGAGCTCGTGTTCTTGTTTCTTCGTACTGCTGGTTTTATTCGACCGACTAGGTGCGCTTTGTATATCGGAAAAATCAATCACGTGTTTATGATTGGATGTTTTCGACTTAGCGTGGCAGAGTTTCGTAAAACCGGATTGGGTTTAGAGAGTTCAGATTTCTCGTATAGTTTAGGCAACTTTGGTGTTAAGTCAACAGTTGCCGTTTTAGACGATTGATTCGTACTTATACTAAGAAACAAGTCTTTGCGGTTTTGTCGTAAAATCCCGATGGAAATTCCGATTGAGACGAAACGAGAATCAGCTCGATCAACACTCGAGAGAGAAACTCGAGGATTGGTTTAGCTCGACGTAGGGCAAGTCGGGTGAACCCTTTCAGCTCGCCGTGTGCCGATCTGGATGGTAAGAACCCTTGGGGCGAAGTCAGCATCTCTTGGGCGAGCCAGGCGCTTGGTTCAGCTCGATGTATGGCGAGCTAGCTAGCTCTACTTTCGGTGAGCTAAGACGCTTGGCGCGGGTGATCTCGATTCGTCGAGTTGACTTGTTTTCGTCGTAGAATCTCAACGGAAAGTCCGATTGAGACGAAACGAAAAGCGTCTCGATCAAGATTCGAGATGGAGATGTTTCGATCCGTCGAGCTTGTCCGACTTGCCTAATGGTGAGTCGGCGAGCACAGTCCCGATTCATCAATCTATCTTGTTTTCTTGGTAAAACCTCAACGAAAACTTAGATTGAGATGAAACGAAAAGCAGTGCGATTATTGTTTAGAGTACGGTCCGGCTCGCCATAGCTATGAATTGGATTGTGCGGACCCTCGGGAAAAAGTCAGTGCCTCTGGGACGAGGTGGAAAGCCGGTCAGCTCGCCAAGATGGCAAGCTAGGTTACTTGGCCAACTCACCGTCTTTTCGGCTGGATAGTATTGCCCGATTCTGCGAGTAGCCTAAGGTTCTTCCGCGAGCAACCTAGGGTTTTGTCACAATAACCTAGGGTTTTTCCGCAAGTAACCTAGGGCTTTCTCCGCGAGTAACCTAGGATTTTTCCGCGAACAACCTAGGGTTTTGCCGCGAATAACCTACGGTTTTTCCGCGAGCCACCTAAGGCTTTCTACGCGAGTAACCTACGGTTTTTCCGCGAACAACCTAGGGTTTTGTCGCGAATAACCTAGGGTTTTTCCGCGAGTAACCTAGGGCTTTCTCCGCGAGTAACCTAGGGTTTTTCTGCGAACAACCTAGGGTTTTGCCGCGAATAACCTACGGGTTTTCCGCAAACAACCTAAGGTTTGGCTGCGAATAACCTACGGTTTTTCCGCGAGTCACCTAAGGCTTTCTACGCGAGTAACCTAGGGTTTTCCGCGAGTATCCTAGGATTTATTTCGCGTGTAAGTTACGGTTTGTTCCGCGGTTTCTGGGAGAGCAAGTTTTATTTTTCCGAAAGGTTCTCGGAAAACGTCTTTTGCTTAACGCGTGAGATTTGTCCAACTCGGAAATAAGAAAAACACTATGGGGTTTGATAGATTTTATCGTTGCCCTTAGTGATCTGAGATAGAAATCGTGAGCTTTTTTTGTTGCTCTTTCCGTGGCGAAGAGTCGCAATTAGGTTTTCGATTGTGTTGAGTACTACAGCGTTTTCGCGAGCATTGGCTGTAGGAGCAGTCTCTGCTGGAGTTGTTTTACCAGCGTCTTTTCGCGAGTTGCGACTTTGTCTTTCATACATCCAGACATCGTTTTGGTCAAGCGTTTTGCGGCTAAGAGTAAGAGTAATCCGACCCCCCTCCTTCTAGCGCCAAACTGTGGGAACCGAAATTCACACTTGTCGATTTCCGTTAAATAAGGAAACTTAGGAAAACCCTAATTTTCCAGAGGAACCGGATCTCTGCAAAAGCCAACGACAAGTAACTAAATAAATGCGGAAATATATGAAAAACATAATAAAACGAATTTATAAAGAAAGTCGATCTTATTTCCGATTCGCGTAAGAGCGTTGCGATCATTACAAGGAATTACAAAGGCTTTGGCCGCAGGGGCCATCAGCGAGTTACAAACATAAAACCCTAGATCTAGTCGAGTCGCAGCTCGATAACGAAAAACGGAAAAAGATAGGAAAAAAGGTTTGAATGATTTCGGACTGAACCTTATGAAAGGCTGCCTACGTACCCCTTTCGGGGATCAAGTCGAACGTAGTTCAGTTGGTAGAGCTGGACCAGAGATCGAACTGCCTGGGCGAGTTCGTCTAGTAATTGAGCGCCAGTCATAGAAACCAAACTTGTCGAGAAAAAGCCTAAGTTTCTAAGTGCTGAAAATTCTAAGTCTAGAAAAGTTGTGAAAGTCTCAGATGAGAGCTCTGGATTTCGTCCCCCTCTTCTGCCCTACGCCTCTGGTTTATATACTCCTTGCCTTGACGGTTCGATCTTTCCATTTTGCCAGATTTGAGTATTTCGGGAATCTTCCATTTTTCTCGATCCTTCCTTTTCTTCCGCGGAAATCTTCTATTTATCTTCAAACTTTCCGTTATTTTCCTTATGCGAATAAACCGTCAAAACGTTATCAAATCTGCGGGTTAGATTCCATTGAAATCGCGAGATGGGTTTTTATCGCGTTTTAGGTCCTTCCGGGCCGTTTTGCGATAAAAATCGTTTTCCGAATTTTTACGGGATCGTTTCCTGATCTGACGTCGTTTTTAATAAATTACTCGAGTTAATCGCAAGGTTTTACGATTTACTCGACTTTTTATTAAAAACACGTTTTTTACGACTTACTCGGCGTTTTTTTATTAAAAAACGCGTTTTTATGATTTTAACGAGAAATCTCGAATAAATCGTATAGTTTAGGCAATGTTCGGTGTTTCGTTTAACCGTTGCCGTTTTAGACGATTTCCTCGAGTTCTTTCCGAGAAAGCGGAGTTTTACGGTTTTTATCGTAAAACTCGAACGGTAAGTCGGATCGAGATGGAACGGGAGATGTTTTAGCCGTAGTTTAGAATGCGATCGTGTCGAAAGACGTAAGTTTTTAATCGGGGATGCGGGAGATCGAGGCGCGGGATATCCGCGAAGTTTTTAGTTCGCCCATCGGCGAACTAAGCCGGGCCGGCTTAGTTCGCCGATGGGCGAACTAGTGGAGTGACTCTTAGTTCGCCGATGGGCGAACTAGTGGAGTGTCCTTAGTTCGCCCATCGGCGAACTAAGCTGGGCCGGCTTAGTTCGCCGATGGGCGAACTAGTGGAGTGTCTCCTAGTTCGCCCATGGGCGAGCTAGTCGTGACTAGTTCGCGTTTTACGGCTGTTTCGGTTTTTTGCGGTTTCGTAAAACGATTCTTCGAGTTTTATAAAACGATTCTCGAGTTTTATAAAACGATTTTTTCGAGTTTTATAAAACGATTCTCGAGTTTTATAAAATGATTCTTCGAGTTTTATAAAACGATTCTCGGGTTTTATAAAACGATTCTCGAGTTTTATAAAACGATTCTTCGAGTTTTATAAAACGATCTTTGAGTTTTATAAAACGGCTTCTCGAGTTTTATAAAACGATCTTCAAGTTTTATAAAACGGCTTCTCGAGTTTTATAAAACGATCTTCGAGTTTTATAAAACGACTTCTCGAGTTTTATAAAACGATCTTCGAGTTTTATAAAACAGCTTCTCGAGTTTTATAAAACGGCTTCTCGAGTTCTATAAAACGATCCTCGAGTTTTATAAAACGATCCTCGAGTTTTATAAAACGATCTTCGAGTTTTATAAAACGGCTTCTCGAGTTTTATAAAATGATCCTCGAGTTTTATAAAACGATTCTCGNATAAAACGGCTTCTCGAGTTCTATAAAACGATCCTCGAGTTTTATAAAACGATCCTCGAGTTTTATAAAACGATCTTCGAGTTTTATAAAACGGCTTCTCGAGTTTTATAAAATGATCCTCGAGTTTTATAAAACGATTCTCGAGTTTTATAAAACGACCCTCGAGTTTTATAAAACGATCTTCGAGTTTTATAAAACGATCCTCGAGTTTTATAAAACGATTCTCGAGATTTATAAAATGATCCTCGGGTTTTATAAAACGATTCTCGAGTTTTATAAAACGATTCTCGAGTTTTATAAAATGATCCTCGGGTTTTATAAAATGATTCTCGAGTTTTATAAAACGGTCCTCGAGTTTTATAAAACGATCCTCGAGTTTTATAAAACGATTCTTCGGGTTTTACAAAACGATTCCTTTTATATTTCTGCGGGAAGTTTCGGCCGTTGATTCCGTCGTACCGATTTTGACCCCAACACTTAAGTATTTTAAGATTTCTTTCATGACAAATGGTTATCTTTCATATATATAGTCTCTTTTAATATCTTCATTGAGAGTTAAATGTTTTGATGGTGTTATATATCATTTTTGTTTTGTCTAAGTTCTTATTTCCATTAATATGAACATGCAGATCACTATTTAAGTATGTCTTCGCACCAGTTTCATGGATCAATGTTGCAAGAGGCTTACACGTCTGGAATGAATGATAGGACTAATCATTACCGAAGGATTCTTAACATGTACATGAGGTTTCATGAAGCCGTTGTTACGAAGCATAATGCTGAGGTGGAAGTGTATCGCATTTCCGGTAAACTTGAACTCTTTGATGAGAACTTCAACGATGGCGTTATGAACCATGTTAAGGACAAGCTGGAACATGAACTTGCTCTTGCTCATGCCCGTCTTGCTGATGTGAAGGTTCCCAATCTCGATTGGGAAAATCTAGGAGAGCCACAAATGTAGCGTTAAGTTATCTCTATCCTCATCTCTTATCTTTGAAGGTGTTATGTCTATGAACTTTTTAACTGCTGTCTGGTTTACAAAACCTGTGTTTTTTTAATATTTTGAACTGGAATGCTGAACCTAATTTTTTTTATGTTACAAGTCTATCTTTCTTAATGTCTTTCGGATTAATGTTTTCGGATTCTCAGTTCAATTACAAAGTGACCCGGCTATGTGTAATCAAATTAAAAGACTCAACTAAAAGGTTAAATATACATCACATTCAAACATAAAACTCTCATATAATACTAATCTAATCATTTCATAAATGTTCTTACAACCAAAACAAAACCCGCGCTTCTCAAGCGCGGGTCAAAATCTATTATTACTATTATTTTACCTAACCCTATTTTCATCTACGTAATCCAATCTAATCACAATCTAAATTCTATTTTGACCATGGTTTTTATTTTACTTTTCAAATTTTATAAGAAATATGGTTATGGACTGTAAGAAGATGTAGTTATATTTTTGCTTAAACTGCAAGAAGATACTAGAACTTAGCCAGCACTTCCGTGCGGGTGTTTGATTTAATTTATATTCAACATAAACTGTTGATTTTATAAAAAAATTAGATATTTTTTATGTTTTGTAATTTACATATATAATAGTAAATGTTTAATAATAATTTTTTTATTTGTACATAATATTATATTAGAAATTTTATAACTTGATGCAATTTGATGTAATTGTACTATTCATATATTAACATGTTGTTAGTGATTGCTTGTTTCTGGACTTGCTTATTCTTTATATCTTCACCGATCTTACTAAACTAACTGCCTTGATGTATTTGCTCTAAATCTTTTTGTGATGAATTTTAGGAATCAATTGTTTCTGAACTTGCTTACTTTTGTTTCCTCCTTGGCCTCTTCCAGGTATCTCTCCACCAAAAGGCATAACAAAAGATCCTAAACATGATCATGACAAGACCCCTGCCTCTTATCTTCCTCATGGTAAATGGCTTTTGAAATCTGTTTTTGTTGATATTTGATAATCCCTTGTAAAGCAATATATTGTCTTTGTATCAAGCATGTGTGTAATCTAGTTTCGTTTTTCCTCATTGATCTTACGGAACAACCTACCTTATGTATTTAGCTCTTGATTGAGGCTTGCTTGTGATAAGATGGTTGTAAACGTGCTTATGCTTTTGTTATTTCTTTGAACTCTTCCAGCCATTCCCTCGCAGAAAGGCACAGCTCCTAAACATGACGTATGTAAGACAAAGAGAAGTACAAGAAGATAACTTGATATTCACATAAGTGATGTGTTGTGTTTTTAACACTTTAAAACTCATTTTTGAACAAAGAATGATCGACTTTTGAAGAGATTTTGGTCTTCTAGGCGCCTTTTGTTGCTCTTCAATTTAAATTACAGGTTACATATTAGCTTGTGGAGAGATAGCTCATTTGGAAAGGATTTAGAGGCAAAATGGACCACTTGAGGAATTATAGCAGATTTGTGACACAGAGCGGTCGATCCGTGGTGTATAGATCGACCGATCGACCGTTCTGTAATATACGAATCGATCGATCTACGACACAACGCTGCAACTTTCCATGTTTGTGAAAAACGTGTTTTAAAGACCTAAAAACCTAAAAGCTCGAGATGATTCTGTACTTTTTCATATATTCTTGTTCCTGATGGCCATAGAGAGTTCTAGGGTGATACTTGAGAGATTTGTAACTCATTTGGATCATTTTGTAGACTTTTGGAAGAGGATTCTTCTTGTATGCATTTGGAGAAGATCTTCTTAACCCTTTCTCATTTTTAATACAATTTCATGATATTTTTTCTCTGATGTTTTGTTATTGTTTGAATATGAGTCAGTAGTCTTCTAGTTGGATTAAGGGGTTCTCATTAGGGGATTTCTTGATGTATTGATCTAGAAAACTTATAAGTAGGGATTTATGTTTGAATCTTTGTCTACTAATTTTCTTAAGGCTGACACTTTTCTGATCACCTAGTCTCTGATTCTAGGAATTTAATCGCACCGAAAATGTTGTTTGAATTCCCGAAATATCAGTCGATGAGCATGGTTTCTATAACCAATGGGAGTTGATGTTACTGCACCTTGTCAATTGATCAAACCTGAACTTAAAACTTGTTTAAAATTTGAGATACTGTGGAAGCTAGTATTTAGGATCTTGAGCATAGGGTGTTAGCACTACAGAAGTAGGTAGGTTAATTCTAGTATTGAGTCCATGCGAGAATTTTGCTGAGTTCCAGAAGCGGTCGAGTTTCGCCTCCCACTTGTCGGGGAGAGCGACAAGGCTGCGCCTGATGGCTTTTTTACGTGCTACAACGCATTTTTGCAGCAATGTCACTTATGGTTTCCAATCCCGGAGATCATTGTTCGATATCTTCATAGGCTGGGATTATCGATCAGTCAGTTGACTCCCCCCAGTTTAAAACAACTCGTTGGTCTTTTGACGCTTAGCTACGAGCAGGGAATCACCCTCAGCGTTGACCATCTCGAGGGTCTACTGAAGCCCACGGAGAAGACGCAGAGGATCACTTTTGCCCTCGTGAAGGAATCGTCACTGGTTGCTCATCGAACTCTTTTTCTTGGAAGAAAAATTTCTTTTATGTTCGTATTGACAGTGCGTCAGTCGAGGAGGAATGCATCCCATTTTTCACGACCGTGTGGGGTCGGAAAGGTATGTGATCCGAGTTTATATAAATTTTTCTCCTTCTACTGCCCCCTTTTTTTAATTGGTTTTCGTTTTCCGCAGAGACCAACCCTTTACCTCCGCATCCGGTGGATCTCCCGAATATCACTGCCTCGCTTAAACGCAGGGAAGTTGGCTGGGGAAGTTTTTCTCCGCAGCGTGTCCGCCGGGCGGTTGCTCTCTTCCGATCTCGGCTTTTTGTGGATTCTCTGACGTATGAGGAGGATCCGTTTATATGAGAATTTGTCCCGTATGTTCCTTCAATGAGGAGGGGTAAGTCGAGATTCCGAAGGGATAAACATCCGGTTGTTGAAGATGACGAATCTGAACGTACGGCCTCTCCTGACAATATTCTCAAGGACTTCCTTGAAAGTCAAGCGGAAGAAGGTGTCTGGACGAATGCGGGCGGATCGTCGACCTCCCATTATCCGGGCGTTGATCGTGATCAAGTCTCGAAGTTTACTAGAGGGTCTGGGCAAGCTAAAAGAGGTTCATGCATTTATGTTTTTTGAGCGATTTTATCGTCGGATGATTTCGCTTACTTCTTTTCTTTGGCAAGGTTTCCTTGTCATGAGCCGGGCCCTAGACAGCCGTAGTGCTGAAGCTCGTCTTGCCGAGTTTCGAGCAGATATGGCCGAAAAAGAAGTCGCTCATCTTCGGGCGGAGGTTGAGGCTAACCAAGCTGAAGAAACGGTTGAGAGGGAAATATCTCGCGTGAAGGATGAGTGTGCAGCTAGATCTTGCCGTTCCAAGGAGCTTTCTGACCAAAGAATTTGTCGTGCTCGTCATGCAGGCAAAAGAGAGGTTGCTGAGGAGATGAAGGCCCGTCGTGAGCGATTTGCAACTGGCTGTTCGGATGCTGAAGTTTCTCAATGGGTGCATGGTGATTATCGCGAATATCGCGGTGTCGTTCATGGGTTGTCCCTTACTCAGAACGAAGGGTATTCGTTTACTAAAGAATACTCCGCACGGTTGGGGCATCTGCGTCAGAAGAAAGACATGCAGCCTGAACTTTTTGATCTCAGGGCGCGCATGTGGGATCAGTGGAACCCCATTGTGGTGTCGCCGGATTCGGTCGAGGCCGGACCTGAGATCTCAGATGTAGAGGGCGAAGTTGATCAGTCCGTGTATGATGACTTCAGTGTGTGACGTTATTGCTTTTTTGATTTCGTTGTTGTTTTTCCGGGACTGGCCGTTGGTGGCTTTGAATCCCTACCGCTGGGAGGTGTGTATTTGAAGGCTCTAATAAGAAATATTTTCTAAGTATGAAATTTGCGTTTTGTTTTTAGATGTATAGGGAAGAATACAAGTTGTCATCTCGCACCTAACTCTTGGTGTAAATCGTCCGATTCGTTAACTGGAAAGGTTTCGATTTTCCCGAGTGTTTAGATGTGGGCGAAGAGACATGCCTTTAGGATCTCAATTCATGCCTTGAGACGTTAGAGACCAGTGTGCTGGGTTTAAGGCAAGACCTAGGTTTACTTTCGAATCGAGGCTATGCGATGACTAGTCGGTTTTCGTTTTGCGTGTTGCGATTTTAACCTGACTCCATTCCCATTTAGATCCGAGATAGGTTCTCGGCTTATACGATTCGTATGGTTGGAATCGAGCATCTCACCGGGAACAATTTCTAAGTTGCCCGGAAGTGCTGACCAAAAATTTGGATTTCTTTTATAGCGCGCTATTTTATCCTAGTCGGATGTATGCGGACCAATAGGTCGATGCGTTTGTTTAGGACGGCTAGCGTGCTCGACGGGGCCAATCGCCGAGCGTTCATGTTTTTATAGTCGCGGACGGACTTAAGGGAATATTTTTCTTTGAGAATCTAGGCGACGTCTCGCCGGTTCTTCCGAAAATATTTTCATGTACAAGTTTTATAGAAACGATTAAATAGTTGTTGCTGTGGAAGTAATTTCCGGATGCTTGGAATTTGTTTTTTGCGTTTTCGATAGTATCGGAGATTTTATAATATTCTAACTTTGTCTTTATTAAAAAGTTTCGAAAATTTTTCGATTACAAAGCGAAAGTTCTAAAAATTTGGGAGTATATGAATACTCATATACTCACCCACTTCCCCCCCCCCCGTTTTGGAAGGGGGGATAGCTGAACTCGTCTTTTAGGCGAGCTGCCTACGTATTCCTTTCGGAAATCAAGCCATCTCGTAATTCTGATTGTTTGTGCGAGTATGCTTACTCGGCTGTCGCAGACTTTTCAATCACTTCAGTTGCTGGATCGATGTCTTTGTCCGGGCTTATCTCCTCCGCCTGGGTAGAATCGAGGGGTGCGGAAACTTGCTGTTTCTCAACCGTTGCTTGCTTTGGGTCGTCTTCCGCGGGCGGTGGCATAACCTTTGCCCGTTTTGGTTTCACGATTGCGACCACCAATTGCCTCAACTTGTGTTCGGCCAGGAAGCAGGATCGTGATTGTCTTTGGCATCCCCAGATTGCTGCGATTCCCGTAGGAGTCGGGGAATTTGATGCCTAAGTGATATGTCAATAGAACCGCCTTCATGGAATTTATCCAAGGCGTGCCCATGATCACATTGTAGATGGCCGGGAAAAACTGGTCAGTGGTTTTGGAATAGGTTCGACTTCCGAGAGTTCTATTCCCATACGTGCTAACGTGTTGCGGAAGATCACGTTGACGGTACTTCCGGTATCGACCAGGATTCGAGCGACTTCTAAATCGCTTATATCTAAGTCGATGACAAGGGGATCGGCATGAGGCTGGTCGATTCCGCCGGTTTCAGTGTCGTCGAATGAGATTACCCCTTTTGGAGTGTCATCCGACGGCACCTTCCAACTCGAGCCGGTTTCGGCTTTGTGTTGGTAGGATTTTATAGACGAGACGGTGTCGTGGTAATATTGCGATTCACCGATAATCATGTTGATTTTCGGCGGTTAGCGTCGTTACCCTTCTCGTCTTGCCTTCGTCCACGTTTTTCGCCCGACTGGTTCCCCTGAGGCGGAGTTTCCGCTCACGAGTTCCTGTCGTTTGTTGGGAGGCGGTCTGAATCGCGGATGAGATCCTTGACGATGGATATCTCACAGAGTTCTCCCGCGATCAGTTTTGCGGCAAGCCTGGCGCCGAGAACTTAAAAGTTCACGGTAGAGCGTCCTTGGGTTTGGTGGAGGTCGCAGAAAGTATTCTCATCGTAATTCGAATTTGTCGTCCACGTGTTACCCGTAGTTCGTCCTTGTTCCGATCCGGAATTAATGGCGTAGTTATGCGCCCTTGGAGATCCTGTCCCTCGTGATGGACGAACTTGTCGTTACGAAAATTCTTCTTTTTCTGCTTCTGCTCGGACGCGTTATCCTTTGCGGACGTTTTCGTCGGCTTATGCTTTTCGGACAGGATTTTAGTCTCCTCCTCGATGGTTATGTAATCAGTAGCCTTATGGAGCGCGTCCTGGATCGTCCGCGTTTTCTCGAGAGTTATCCACTTGCGGAATTTTGATTTGAACCAGAGCGATTTCCTTAACGCGTCGATGGCGGCTTTGTCGCTGATTCCGCTAACCCTAGCCATGACGAGTTTGAATATACTCGTGAAATCGCAGAGAGATTCGTCTTCCTTTTGCGACAAGCTCCAGAGATCGGCGTCGGAGGTTTCCGGGTTGATGAACATCGAGTATTGTTTCAGGAATCCGGAGGCGAGTTGGCGGAAACTTCCGATCGAATTCCGCCTAAGTTTGGCGAACCACTCGAGCGTTGCTCCTTCTAGATTTTCGACAAAAAGACGGCAATAACCTGCGTCCTTCTCGTGATCCTTGAGTTTGGCTCGTCCCATGGTGATCTGGAAGGCCTGTAGGTTCGCTTTAGGATCAGATGTCCCATCGTAAGTCGGCACCTTAAGTTTCTCGGGATCGGGCAGCTTGACCTCGGTGATGCGAGCCCTGAAGGGCATTTTCCGAGATTCGTACTGTAGCCGATCGATTTCGGGTGCGGCGCTGGTAGCATGATGAATTTGAGATTTCACCGCTTTTACCGCTGCGGCCGTTTTAGTGATGTACTCGCGGAGATCGTGAATCTCGGTCAGATCGCCAGCAGTTTTCCGACCTCGTCGGCGTTTGCTGCGAGTAACCGGAGATCGCTCCTCAGCAGTTTTTGCGTATCACGCAAAGTCGAGTTCTTCCTCGTCTCAAGTAAGAGAACGTTCGGGAGAAGACTGCGGCAGAGGACTGCGGGTTTTTCTTCTCCTGGGATGGACGTCAGCGTCTTCGTCTGATGAGTCGGCTTGGTCGCTTGTTTCCAGGTTCACCCTTTCGATGTCGTCTCCCTCGGTCTCCTGTTCGTGAGTAGGAGGTTTTTCCGATTTGTTCAGCGTCGCGTCAGGGTTGTCTTTTTCGGAATCCTTTTCCAGTAAGTTACCATGCTCGGTTCTGGGGCGATCCATAGGAGCACCGAAATCAAGCCCCTTCCGCGGATCTTAGTAGTTCCGCGGGGGCGAATTGCTCTGGTTTTCGCAGTTAGGGTTTCAACCCGTTTTGCGAGCGAACCAATG
This sequence comes from Eruca vesicaria subsp. sativa, assembly GCA_932364175.1. Classification (NCBI taxonomy): domain Eukaryota; kingdom Viridiplantae; phylum Streptophyta; class Magnoliopsida; order Brassicales; family Brassicaceae; genus Eruca; species Eruca vesicaria. The sequence continues at coordinate 4,334 of CAKOAT010189599.1, read as the reverse complement.
AGTTTTTCCTGCTCTTCCGATTTTTTGTTAAACTCGGAAAGCATCTTTTCGATGGTCTCGGCGTTAGCGTTTGTAGCGTTGGCTGCGAACGCATCTTGTGGTGGTGGTGTTATGTCAACGTTGTCGCGTTTGTTGCGAGTTAGTTGGTCACCAGTCATCGTTTCTTCGTTGGACATGTTGCGGCTTCGGTGTAAGATAGATCCGACCCCCCCTCCTTCTAGCGCCAAACTGTGGAAACTGAAATTCACCTACGGTCAATAAATCGTAAATAAGGAAACTTCGAGTAAACCCTAAGTTTCCAGAGGACCCGGCTATCTGCAGAACCGCACAACGATAATTAAGAAAACGATGAACTTTAAAATTAAAGTATGAATGAGCGAAATAGAGAGCAAGAAGGTTTTTATTCTGAATCGGTCTAAGAACTGCTACAACGAGAGTGGCCTTAGCTGTGTGAGCCGTCGGCGAAATCCCTAACTCTAGAAGTCTAAGACCAAAAACCCTAGTTGAGACGTAGCTCGCTAACAGAAAACATAAATATTCCTAAATGCTAAATTTGGTGGTGAAAGCTCTGAAAATCGTATCCCTGCTTCTGCCCTATGCCTCTTGCTTATATACTCCCTTCCTAGGCGGTTTTAGCCTTTCCATTTCGCCCAAATTCGAGTTTATCGGGAATCTTCCATTTTTCTCGATCTTTCCTTTTTTCCCGCGGAAATCTTCTATTTTTCTTCAAACTTGCCTTTTATCTTCAAGCCTGACATTTATCTTCCTTCTGCGAGTAAACCATCAAAACGTTATCGTATCTTCGGGTTAGATTTCGTTAAGATCGCGAGATAGACTTTTATCGCGTTTTAAGACCTTTCGAGCCGTTTTTGGATAAATCCGTTTTACGACTTTATACGAGATCGTTTCCAGATCCGATACCGTTTTTAGTAAATTCCCCGAGTTAATCGTAAAGTTTATCTACGTTCTTTTCTCGGTTAATCGTTGCCGTTTTTACGATTTTCTCGACGTTTTAATTAAAAACGCGTTTTTTATGTTTTTAACGAAAGATCTCGGATAAATCGTATAGTTTAGGCAATGTTCGGTATCTCGTTTAACCGTTTCCATTTTATACGATTTCCTCGAGTTCTTTTCGAGAAAACGAAGTTTTACGGTTTTTATCCTAAAACTCGAATGATAGATCGGATCGAGACGAAATGGGAGACATTTCGATCGTGGTTCAGAACACGACCGTGTCGAAGGACGTAAGCATTTAATCGAGGATACGGGAGATCAAGGCTCGGGATGGTCGGTTCAACGTACAGTGTACCGAGCCGGACCGGTTCAGCTCGCCGGTCGGCGAACGGTCCGGGAAGCTCCTAGTTCGCCCAATGGCGAACAAAGCGAGCTGGCTTAGTTCGCTGTTGGGTGAACTAGTCGGGACGAGGCTAGTTCGCCCAACAGCAAACTAAGCCGGCTTGGCTTAGTTCGCCATTGGGCGAACTAGCCGGGACGAGGCTATTTCTCCCAACGGCGAACTAAGCCGGCTTGGCTTAGTTCGTCGTTGGGCGAACTAGTCGGGACGTGACTAGTTCGCGTTTTACGGCGGTTTCGGTTTTTTGCGGTTTTCTAAAACGATTCTTCGAGTTTTATAAAACGATCCTCGAGTTTTATAAAACGATTCTTCGAGTTTTATAAAACGATTCTCGAGATTTATAAAACGCTTCTCGAGTTTTAAAATGATTCTTCGAGTTTTATAAAACGATCCTCAAGTTTTATAAAACGATCCTCAAGTTTTATAAAACGATTCTCGAGTTTTATAAAATGATTCTCGAGTTTTATAAAACGATTCTCCGAGTTTTATAAAACGATCCTCGAGTTTTATAAAATGATTCTTCGAGTTTTATAAGACGATCCTCGAGTCTTATTAAACGATTCTTCGAGTTTTATAAAATGATCCACGAGTTTTATAAAACGATCCTCGAGTTTTATAAAACGATTCTCGAGTTTTATAAAACGATTCTCGAGTTTTATAAAACGATTCTCGAGTTTTATAAAACGATTCTTCAAGTTTTATAAAACGATCCTCGAGTTTTATAAAACGGTTCTCGAGTTTTATAAAATGATTCTCGAGTTTTATAAAACGATTCTTCGAGTTATATAAAACGATCCTCGAGTTTTATAAAACGGTTCTTTGAGTTTTATAAAACAATTTCTTTTATATTTCTGCTGGGAGTTTTGGCCGTTGATTCCGTCGTACCGATTTTGACCCCAACACTTGTCTGTTACTCTACGTGTGGTCATCGGTCCTTGTGGATTCAATCACATATTACTACTGCGTACTTCACTGTGAACTTGCAGTTAGATAATCGGGTTAATACCTGATCTATCAATAAGGTTACGTACAATGTTATTTACAACTCTCAGATTGAGATATACTCAAATCTACCCGAACATATCGTACATCTATCCCAACTAGAGAATTTTCTCATTTACATATATCCTTATCCTTAACACTCTCCCTCAATTCGGAGCATGTAGATCATACACTCCAAACTTGGACAACAAGTAACAGAAACCATAACGCCCCAATGCTTTAGTCAAAATGTCTGCAAGCTGTTCAATCTTCCTAACATGTCTCGTCGCAATGAGCTTGGATGCAACGGTATCCCTCACATTGTGACAATATGGAATCTTCAAACTCCCGTTAACAAACCCGATCTTCCGCTTAGCACGTAACGCATTCTCAAGTTCTGATGCCCACTCGGCATAATTGTCTCCAGTTAAGACCACCGAAGTGATCACCGTCCCTGGATTGTCTGATGGAGCCAAGTAGTATGGCGACGCCCTTCTATCATTCGCGCAATCAGAAGCTACCACTAGTGATTTATCCTTAACAACGTAGGCAAGCTCCCTGCCTCCTCTCTTCCACTGCCAGCTCAAAATCATGGTAAGAGTGAGTCTTTAATTCTATTTTTTTTTCACATTGACATCTTTTCTCTCACTCTCTCTGGATTGATTTCTTTTGAACTTTTTACTATTTTTTTGGCATCAAAGGCAACGTTGCGCCCTCAGCTCCTAAACATGCCATTGCCAAGGAAAAAGTCTCTACCTCTTCTCATGCAGCTCCAGTCCCATATCATGGTAATAAGTTATCTTTTAAATTTGTTTTTCTTTTCTTTCATTGATTTCTTCTCACTCACTCATATCTTGTTTCAGTGAATCCCCACCCACGGCCTGATGTTGACAACCCCAGTCGCAACAGTCAGTGGCGGAGCCAGAAATTTTCTGTACCGGAGTCAGAATTTTTTTCTTTCTAAAGATAATTTATAATTTGTCAAAAATAAAAATACATTCTACGATCACTTATAGCTTGAAATTATTTTTTTATCACAATTTCATTTACTATATTTTAAAATATTTTTTATAAAACAATTATTTAAACTAATCAACGATATGATTTCGTAATAATGTTTTGTAGTGTTTGACGATTTTTTTCTATTTTATAAACTATCGTCCATTGAAGAAGATTTTAAATGATCTGTGAATTTTTCCCTGATAAATTAAAAAATTAGTTTGTTTCTAAAAATAAAACTGACTGTTGAAAATATTTAAATCATGAACATAAACCCTAAAATGTTTTTTGTAATATAATATAAGCAAGAGCAGAGTATAACAAGAAAACTTAGTCTGGATTTTTTTATAAAAAAATAAGACTCACTTTAAAATTTAGAGAAAATTGGTTAAATATACACGTTTATGAAAACAAAATATTTGAAGATATATTATGAAATACGATATTATTTAGGCATAATATAATTTGAGCTTAATACAAATATGTAACTAGAATTTAAATTAAAAACATTTTTTGCTAAATTTTAAATTCAAATGAAAATATTTAACAAATAACATAGTCATATTGTAATATAATTAAAATTTATCTTTAGTTTAAATGTTTTCTAATTATTTTTGTGGGTTTAAATCCTTTTATGGGGTCAAATTTTATTTTTAATGGAGAAATATATTTTTTTAAAAACAAAAACAAATAATTTTAAAAATTTAGTGGGGTCAGGTGACCCCCCTTCCACAACAGTACCTCCGCCCCTGGCAACAGTGGAAACACTTCTGTAAGTTCCATAACGAGCATTGGTACAATGATGTGGGAGTCGATTTCACCCTACTGTCAAATAAATCGTAAATTAGGAAACTTCGGGAAAACCCTAAGTTTCCAGAGGAACCGGCTATCTGCGAGAACCGCACAACAAAGATTAAGATGACTAAAACACTTAGAATAAAAACGAAAATAAGAGAGGTTTGAAAGCAAGGAGGTTCTTATTCCGAATCTGCGTTGAACT
>CAKOAT010189488.1:30323-46667 GCA_932364175.1 Eruca vesicaria subsp. sativa | reverse complement strand
AGCTTGAAAGCGGCATGGTTTTGTTATTAGGTTTAGTTAGCAAATAGGTTTAGGGTTAAGCTTGGTTAAGGTTTAGTTTATTTGGTTATTTTTTTCCATGTAAACTAGTTGTAATTTGTAATTCAATCTAATTTATAAATTATAATTTTGATATATTACATTTCTTTAAATGAAAATATATATATATATATATATATATCTTTTTTTTTAATTTTCAATAATATAAATAATAACAAAAAATAAATGCTATCAGAGATTTTTTAATTGCATACAGAAAAACGTTATAATATATGACAATAAGATAGCAACGCAAAAAACCGCTATCTAAAGTGCTTGACCTATTATCGCGGGCGATATTGGAGCGCTTTCTACAACGCTATGGTATCGTATGATAGCGATTTACGGGTGCTATTAAAACCCTTATTTCTTGTAGTGAAATAATATGTCATTAGCTTAACACCATACTGTCTCATAATCTTTCACTTCATAACATCACTTCAGTGACCGCTAAGATCTCACAGTTTTTTCTGATTAAATAGAATAAAAATAAATAAAATGGAAAAGAGAAGAAAAATGAGAAAATATTGTTACGTTCACAATATCTAGTACAACGATGAGTGTGCGTTTAAATCTTTTGAAATAGTAATAAAAAGTAAATGAGAGTAAATATCTAATATCTTTATACTTGATTGATTGTTTTTAAAAATAAGTTGGAGAAAAATTAGCATATGATACCATAGACTCGAGAATAGAACTTGCAAAAATACACAACTATATCACACTGATCAGTATAACATGTCCCAAAAAAACATGAAGTAACCCTAAATACAGCCACCAAAACTGTCAAACAATTTAATAACTTCTAAATCATTTTAATTAATATTTTATTTTAAATGAAACAAAAAAAAATTGAAATTGATCTTTTTGTTAAAAAATAATCAGTTAGTAAAAATATATAATATAATTAAAACAAATAAATTTATAATTATAATAAATAAAATTGTTATAATTATAATAAAATAATCATTTAGTGAAGATATATAATATAATTAAAACAAATAAATTTGTAATTATAATAAAGAAAATTTATGAGAAATATGATAAATCAATTTAAGCTATTAATCTTTATACATTTCATTAGATTTATACCAACGAAAATAAAAATACTGAATCTCACAGTTTTTTGGTTCCCTTTTTACTACCAAATTTAAGGTTAACCTAGAATACAAAATGATATAAAAATAATTAACAATTCATACATAATGAAAATAATCTTAAAACCAAGAATTGATAAGATATAAAAATAGACTAATTAAAATTTAATTATGCTATGTAATATAACTTGCGTTTAATGAAAAGTTTTTTTCATGTGTTTAATGAAAAGTTTAATAAAGATTTAATAGTGAAGTAAAAGTGACAGAATACTTAAACATATACAAAATAAATAAAGAAGTCTATAAGTTTGGAAAAACGAAAAATATATTATCATATTGTTTTTCTTTATGTTTTATCAAACCTAAGAAAAAACTGATTCACACACTAATTTTTTTTCAAGATAAATAAGATCAAATTTAGAATAATTATAAAAAAAAAGATTCAAACAGTAAACAATGAGTAATAAATAACGAAAATATTTTACAAAAAAAATTGAAAATAAAATAATAATACACAAAAAATAAAGAAACAAAAATCGAGACGAGCCACAATACACAATAATTATACACAAAACACATACTGATAATCTATGACATATAAAATTTGGATATTAAAATTTTTAAAATTCAAAAAACAATAAATAATTAAAAATAATTATATAATTTTCCAACTACTTATATTTTTAATAGATTATAATATTTATATCAAAATAACGTACAATATATATAATTAAAATTTCAACGAAAAACCCGGGCGTAGCCTGGGTCGACCCTAATGTAGAATAAATAAGAGAAAAAGGTAAAAAAAGAAGAAGAAAAATAAGGCTTTGACTGAAAAGCATTATTAGCAGAAAATAGTGAAATAAATACTTTTTCCTACTGAGTTATGCTATATTTAGCCAATCAAATGAAAATTTGAAATTATATTTGTTAAAACTATACTATAATATTTATCAAAAATTTCAACTTTTTTCCAAAACACCGATCCAAATTCAACACATATCCGAATTAAAACCGAACCGAATAGTCGTAAAACTCAAACAGATCGTGATCTCTCATATCCAAATTATCCTAATCTGAAAAAATGCGAACATCCTAATGCCCATGGCTTATTTTGAGCATACACCAGAGCTAGCTATATTTGATTCCATTATATCATGGATGGATCATTGAAGACATGGTTCATCATTCGGTTGCTTATTGTATTGTCCCCCTCCCTGCATTTGTAAGTTTTGCAAGCAGTCAAAATAGACACAACAACTTATATTTCCTGATTTTCTCAAGAAAACTTCACCATGGTTGAATTTTCAGTTGAACTGATCAACAACATTTACCCAATAATCGCAGTAGATTAAGTGCTACTGGGTGATGATAATTAAGAGTGTGCAAGGCACGTGTGAAGGAGATGGTATTTGTTAAACATGTAACACAATGAATTGCACGTGGAGAGAAGTATAAATAGAGGTGGTTGCGTAGAGAGGAAGTTATGTTGAATGTGGGAATAAATCAGTCTTTATGAGAGAGAGAGAGAGAGAGAGATTAGAATCTGAGGGATGTGAGCGAAGATTCTAATCTCATCAGTTTCTTTGATTTTGGTGTATCTCTTGTTGAATTTCAAAGAGTTTGTGTTGTTAATCAATACGTTTGTGAGGTTTGATTAAGAAGGCTTTCTAAATTGGCTGCCCTGGTTCTATTTGATATCTATTGATCATCACATTTTACGACTCGTTTGTTTGCCATGAACATTACGTACTGTCACTGATGATCTCTTGTGCAGTATGTTCTTGTATCGAAAACTAAAACTAAAGCATAAAAAGATGTAACCAAAATTACCTCAAAGAAACCAAGAACAAGATACCAACTAAAAGCACAATGTAACATTACGAAAAGGAAGCGATTGTGCGAATGTTATAGCATTAAAGAACAATGATCCACACCTTCCAAGTCCACTAAGGGAGAAAGTGTTTAAACAAACAAAAGCTGATTTAGCTAGAAGCTTGGTAGGAACCATAGAGATCTAGCGAGTTGTTTAAGGGAGGAACAATCAAACTTGTGCAGCGGCTCCATCTCCTTAGTCTCGAAATTGAAGAGACAAATTTGAGTAGAGTTCTTTTCATGACAAGCAGTCTTGTAGTAGATGGAATTTCTCTTAAAACCACCACCCACAATGTGATCATTAGCGAGCACAGTGATGCCTAGATCAAAAAGCATAGCCTCGTTGCCCAAAGAATCAACCTGTTCAAACAAACCTGATGAATAAACCTTGTAGACGCGGAAGGACCAGAGTGAAGTGGAACGTGCTGCCCAGTTTTCAACGTAGAGGACATCCCCTGTTACTGTGACTACAAGATTTTCATTGGTAATCCTCCATGAGTTTCCTGCTGGATCAAGTGAAGAGATGTCGCCTGGAGGAAGACCACAGTGAAAGGTCTCCCGCGGAATCTCGGAGGAGAAGTCGAATATTTTGATGAAACCATCACTGCCAATGTAGTCTTTTAGGAGGTAGTAAAGCTTTTGATCTTTGTAAACCATGTGAGAACAAGCATACTGTACGGGGATTTGAATCTGATTCCAGAAGGTATCTCCCTTCTTGGAATAAGCTACACACCATTTGCCAAATCCCCACAAAACTAGGTATTCTTTGGTGCGTTGGTCAATCCAAAACACAGGTGATTCTATATTAATATCTTTGGACTTCATTTTGAGATGACCATTCGATAAACAAAACCAACCTCCTCTTTTTTTTGAGGTTCGCTCCAGCTTTGTCGCTCCTAGTTGCGACTCCACGGGAGGCAAATCAATCCTCTCATGGGTAAATATATTCAAAAGGTAGAGATTATACCAATAATCGACCATAAAGAGCCAATTACCGTACGTTGCTAAGCAACAGCTGTTTGCGAATTCAACATCCTCGTCTCGGATTTTGTAAAGCTTGTCCTTCTCCCCGGGGTTGAACAGCTTGCACCAATGGTTGTTGATCCTGTCGTCTTCGTCGGGCAACAGAATCAGCCAAGGGATCTGCTGCTTCTTCGCCACGCATCGCTTCGCAGCAGAGTACCAAGACCAACATACGGTTTCTGCTCGTCGAGAGTCAGGGAAGTCAAGGCGTTCCAACACTGACTTTATCAGATCTTCAGGAAGCTCCGACCACGATTTGGAGTCATCTCCTCGTCTCTTGTAAGAATTACGTTTCTTCATCGACAATGAATGAATGCGATAGATACCCTCAAACCAATCCCACCAACCCCGACTGTTTTTTGTTTAAAAATTACGGTCTCACAATAGATTCTGTTTAACAATGGGTTCGAGCCCATTAACCTAAGCCCGGTAGAGTTGTCAAGCGGGCCTAAGATCCGCTGGTCTGCCCCAGAGAGGTTTCTGATTTAGATCATATATTTTTATTGCTACATTAAAAATTAATAATAAAACAAAAAAAAAACAAAAATTTAAATACACTACCAATTAAAAACACACAAAAAGGAAAAAAAAACTCAAAAAACCTACCTTGTCGCCGAATTACCCCATCCCCTCGATCATCTTCATCTTTCGTTCTCTATTCTTCTCATTGGGCATTACTTCATTACAATTCTAAATTCATTGAGTACTAATATCGTTGAAGAAATTGGCTCAAGTCGATGTTAAATATTGAACGTTGATTGAAAAGCATAAAACTAAATTAAATATGATTAGTTTAGGAGCAATCAATATTTTAGAAAACTTATGATATTCATGTTTTTCTATTTTCAAATATTGTTTGGAAAATTTGAACACAAGTTATAAAAAAAGATGGGTAGATTGTCTGGACAATTAGACATATGACTTCTACAAACTCTATGCCAAAGCCAAAAATTGCAAGTCCAAGATCATATGAAAACCATATAACCACAACAAAATGCAGAAACTTGAATTGAGAACAAATCCATAAAAAAAAAAACAAAAAATCTTAGAAAAAAATAAAAAGAGAAGTAATTTAGTGGGTTTCACAAGGAAGAGGTTTGATTCTCTGATTTAACTTTTTTTTTTTTAACAATTTCAAAGAGTTTAGTGTTGTTTAAGTTTGATTCCGTGATGTTTAGATTTCACTTAGGTGTGATCGATGGATGATATATAATTCTTAGATTAATGCACTGCCAAAAATCAAATTCTTCCATTACATAAAAAAAGATAAAGTTCTTAATTGATTAAAATGACTAATTATAAAAAGAATTGATAATGACTAATATTCTTCAACATATTTGCGACTGTAATTAAAAAAAAGAATTGTTATTTCTTTGGCAAGATCATCACAATTTCGTCGCTTAGGCCATGGCCATTGAAGGTTTTAATCAAAAGTTCACACAAATCTCAACACAAAAAAAATATTATTATAATCTCCCATGCATGAAACCATGCCGTGTGAGTTCTCCATCGTGAAACAAGTTCAACACTGTTTTGTGGGTCCCACGACACGTGGCATCACACAATTGGTGACTTTATTAATTGTTTTTTTTTGGAAACAAAAAGTCAGACAAAAAAAAAAATCAAAAATCAAATAAATAATTTGGGGAATCGAGCCCCATGAATTTACTGATGGAGATGCTCTTAACCTCTAAACTAATGATTTTAAGTGAATTTTACCCAGATTGACTCAACTTTTAAAGAAAATAAGTCAATTGATACCCTAGGAAAAATGATTACTAGAATAACCTAAATCTTTTGTTTAAAGTCTAAAATGCCATTATCATATATTTTTATTGACTACATTAAAAATTAATAATAAAACAAAAAACCAAAATTTAAATACACTACCAATTAAAAACACACAAAAGGGAAAAAAACTCAAAAAACTACCTTGTCGCCGAATTTACGCCCCCCCCCATCCCCTCTATCATCTTCATCTTTCGTTCTCTATTCATCTCATTGGGCATTACTTCATTACAATTGTAAATTCATTGGGTACTAATTTTGTTGAAGAAATTGGCTCAAGTCGATGTTAAATATAGTGTTTATTTATCAGAAATCCAACCACAAAAAAAAAATTACAGACCAAGGGTTAATCATTTTTTACGTAGACTTGTAAGACCATGTCCAACGCAAGGTCCTTATGGATCCTTAGCGGGATAACATAGGTCGATGGGCATTGTTTAATAATAAATCCCAAGAGAGATGGAAGGATTAATCCTTAGGGAAGGATTGTAAGGATCAAGTCCTTAACCACGTGGAAGGTTCTGGGTCGTTGCTCGCGACTTCCTCTCTTTGCTCTCAAATCTCCGCTTCTCGTCTCCTCCGCTTCTCCTCCTCCTCCGTTAGAGCGGATTGTTTTGAAAATCGGTGAGCACTTGGATTTGTCTCTGTTTCAAATTCGAGGTATGATTCCTTTGAAACCCTAGCTCACAAGTTTTGATTTTTCATGGTTGACTATTGCTAGTTAAGGTTTTTCGCCAATGGGTCTTGCTTCTTCTTTCGTAATCTCTTCTGGGTTTGCCAAATTTCACTTAAACAATTCAAGAAAGATAAAAGGGTTTCTCTTTTACGCTTTTGATGTGCGTATATGTGTTGCCATGTCTTCTAATTATGTGGGTTCTGTAGAGTTTTACTAATAGCTTTCTAGCATCAAGCTTGTAGAGTTGAGCTTAAGTTATCAGTTATTAGTTCGGCTTAATTAGGGATATTCATATATGTTCTGTGACTTCTGTCTTGTATAACTTAGGTCTGAGTGACTGAAATCATAGATATGCTCAAGGCATTTAGTTGAGATGTTGGATGTCGATTTGATAGTTGTCTTGCTTCTGGATCATTGTGTTGCTTCATAATTTGGTTTCAGTTTTTTGATTACGAGTGTTGGCTAATCATGTATGCTCTTGAAAATCAATGTAGAAACCTGTTGCTAGCTACCGAGATGAATTCATATCCTTCGCGAAACCAGCTGCAACAGTTTGATCTGTTCTTGAACAGTTTATAATTTCTATATTCATTTTGTATCATAGGTCTGTTTGGGATGGCATAATGCTGGCACCTACAACAAGAACATCTCAGAGTGGTCTCAGAGAGGTGGAGCTAATGGTAGTCTCAGATACGAGATTGAGCTCAAGCATGCTGCTAATGCTGGTAATATACTATGGCAGTAGACCTCCTCTTACTAGTTTTGTTTCTCTGTTAAACGATATGCTTCTTGTTGCTTTCAGGTCTTGTAAATGCTTTAAACCTGATTCAGCACATCAAAGACATGTACTCTGGGATCTCCTACGCTGACCTTTTCCAACTGGCCAGTGCTACTACTGCTATTGAGGTAAATCCCGAAACTACTTTTACTTGTCATATGTAGTTTGCTCAAGATTTCAATATCATTCTCTGTTTTATTCAATCATGTAGAAATTCTTTAGGATTCTATATTGGGTAACATCACTGGACATGCATTTTAGAGTAAAATTCTTAACTATTGAAAAAGCAAAAAATATATATATATTATATTGCTAAGGACTCCAATGGTGGGTAACACCATTGGAGATGCTCTAAGTAATTGATGAAAGTAAATAAATGTGAATACTTTGAACTAAAGAAAACAAAACCCAACTATCACTTAAGAGTTGGGGAGTCTAAATCATTCTTAGTTAGGTTACGGTGGCCCATATATTTTGTTTTTCTGATGAAGCTCGAAAATGATGCATGATGCACGATGCATGTAGTTTCTCTTTAACCTTACTTTGTACTCATAACAGAAATACACAATATAAGAAAAAATAAATAATAATTAAATATAAAATTTTAAAAATTGAAAACCACATAAAAATTATATTAAAATGTTAAAATAAATAAATAATTAATATACAATATAAAAAATGAAATACTATATTAAACAAAAAAAAAGATGTATAATTTTACATCAAACAATTTTTTATAAAATTAATTATTTCATTGATATCAACTTCACATTCATCAAAAAAACTCGAGAGAATCTCAGAAAAAAAACAATGGTTCCACCATCAACTTTTGACCGAGGAAACGTCCCTCATGCCCCCAAGGGTGATAACACTAATCTCCTATGGACTTACTTGATCTCCTATACCGCTATTTCATAATTCTTTTTTTGATCAAAACCCAAACTCCCAAATCAAATCCTCCCCGGTGTTCAAAACTAAACTCTAACCCCCTCTATGGATTAGTGAACCCTTGGGAAAATATTAAGTTCTATACCTTTCAAATTTTTTAAAAAATATATTTTAAAATCGTTTTTAATCATATTTTGATGATTTTCGTGAAAATAGGAAAAAAATATTTTTGGATTTTTGAAATTCTTTTTTATCAAATTCTATAAATTAATTAAAAATATTCACGTTTCCAGATTAATTTTATGATTTTTTGTTTGATATATAAAATTAAAAGAAAAAAAATGTGTCCTAGAAAGATTAAATAATGAGATATAGGGACATGAGTGATTTTGTCTCCTTTTGACGTCCCAAAAACATTTGATGATCTTTAAGGAGATTTCTGTAACAACGAACTTTGGGTTATGCTTATTCACTGATAAAAAGTCTGCAACTTCCAAAATAAAAACCTACTTATATGAGTTGATTCTCCTCATAGATTCAAAGATATTCTCCCAAATTAAACTATCCTAATCCATAATTTCCTTGCATTTCAAATTACTTTTTTTGGCCCAGTTGATTTTAAATATTCAAAATTGTATTATCCCAACATTATATAAAAATATATAAATTTTTTGTATAATATTTTTAATTGAATAACTGTAATTGACTAATAGTAATGTTATGCTTAAAATATAGTTTTAAAAAAACTTTCAAATAGTTTAAAGAACATAATAAGTGATGAATTTAATTTCTTAAATTAGATTATTATTTAAAACTTTGTTTTTTTTTTTAAACGTAGTGAGTTATAAATATCAATGACGGAGTTGGTGAATATAAGCATGAAAAAGAAAATATAAATATTTAATTTTCATGTAATAAATTAAGATTTTTATTTTGTTATCAATATATAATATCTTACATTGTTTTTTTCAATTATACATAAATAATATAAAAAATAATCTTCCAAACTTAAGCTATTATAGTATATATATATATAATGTTTTTAAATAAAAACATTTTAAGAAATTTCTTAAAAATAAAAAAAAAAACAAATAGTTATTTACATATAATGATTTAGATGTACATTATACTATCATTTGACATGTATTAGATACGTTTTGATATATCATTATTTTTTGTTTTTCGAAAAACAATATTGCATACGAACAACACAAATTGAAAGATCACAAAAAGTACTCACATAAATATTGCAATACAATAATTTTAGTCTCAATAACATACGATTCAAAATACAATATGTTTTTTAAAACATTTTTTTAACACTCAAAATACAATGTTCAAAAGAATAGTTATATACTTAATATTTTTGAAAATCAAAAATGTTCTACGCGTAGCGTGGATTAATTCCTAGTATTTTAGATAGTACAATACTGAGAGCTAGAGCAATAGAGCTTTCGCACAAAAGAACTTTTATATTACTTTTACGATTGATAATATTATTAATGTCAAAAAAATATTATTATTAGTATAAAAATTACAAAAAAACATAGGTTAACATTATTATACAAACAAAAAATCAGATTTTCAGTCAAGTAACAAAACTAAAGGAGGAAAAAGAAAGAACAAAAATATAGCAGAGAATTACCATGGACTACTTTATTCTTGAATTGATGCATACAGAATCGATTCAATATCCAGAATTTGAAATATATCCAGCATTTGAAATATACATGTCTTGGTAACATGAAAACAAGAACAAGTTGATTAAGACACGAATAAATCATTTTCTTTTGGTGCACTCTTCTCACTCTCACTCACGACTTTCAGGCAATCCAATGGACAAGTCAGTTTGTACATCCGATATGTTCATGTTTCCATTACTACAAGATGGTCCACTCTTCTCACTCTCTAGACTCCTCGAGTGCATCCACAAGGTCGGTTCTTCAAACTGAAATAATAACATAGGTAGTATATTCCTAAATTCCATGGATGAAAAAAAGAAAAACTCAATATTTAAGAGAGGAAAAGTAACGCCCGGGTATAAAATTGTGCATTTGTCCGTGGATTATGTATATGTGTGTACCATTTTCCGAAGACCATTTGTCTCGTTCAACACACAAAAGGGAAAAAAAACTCAAAAAACCNCAAAAAACCTACCTTGTCGCCGGATTACCCCCCCCCCCCCCATCCCCTCAATCATCTTCATCTTTCGTTCTCTATTCTTCTCATTGGGCATTACAATTCTAAATTCATTGAGTACTAATATTGTTGAAGAAATTGGCTCAGGTCGATGTTAAATATTGAACGTCGATTGAAAAGCATAAAACTAAATTAAATATGATTGGTTTAGGAGCAATCAATATTTTAGAAAACTTATAATATTCATGTTTTTCTATTTTCAAATATTGTTTGGAAAACTTGAACACAAGTTATAAAAAAAGATGGGTAGATTGTCTGGACAATTAGACATATGACTAAAATTGCAAGTCCAAGATCATATGAAAACCATATAACGACAACAAAATGCAGAAACTTGAATTGAGAACAAATCCATAAAAAAAAAACAAAAAAAATCTTAGAAAAAAAGAAAAAGAGAAGTAAATTAGAGGGTTTCATATAAAAGTAAGTCTGTCATATTCGTAAATCTGTGGTGTTCTCAAATAATAAGTCTGTCATCATTTTGGTAAGTTTGTGGTGTCCTCAATTAATAAGTCGGCCATGAAAATAAATCTGCCACAGATTTAGTTTCTTAAACTATAAATATGTCGCAAATTTTGTAAGTATGTGGTGTCTTTAAATAATAAGTTTGTCGTGTAAAATTAATCTGTGGCAGATTTAATATCTTAGACAATAAATTTGTTTGAAATTACATAAGTCTGCAGTATTTTCAAATAATAAGTCTGTCACATATACTCAATCAGCCACAATTTATAAATCTGCCATAAACTTAACAAATAAGTCTGTGGAAAAATTAAGTTTGCCGAAATAAATCTGTTGCGGTAAAACAAGTCTGCCATGGTAAATTAAGTGTCCCACCAAAAAATAAAATCTGTGATAACTTATTGGCAGACTTTTATAAATCAACCAAAAATCCACCGATGACATTTTTGTAATAAATTGTCACGCTGGAAAAAAAAATTAAGGGCATTTTTGTTTTTAACAAAGGACAACAAAGGACATATGTGAAGATGTATAGTTCAGACAGAGCTGAAGTAGTTCAAGAACGGAGTTGAAGTAGTTCATGAAGCACGACATGAACTACTAAATGAAATGCGGAGTCGAGAGCTGAGCAAGAAAAAGGAAGGAGCCTTTAATAAAGATGTGAAGATATTTATCAAGGCGTGGGCATTAAGAAAAAAGGAGTGAAGAATAAGCAACCGTTGAAGAAAAGAAGAAGGTTGTCTTATTCGCTGAAACAGAAAAATGGAAAGTTTCCATTGGGTAGTTTTAGGTTTTTTCTCTCTAGGTATAAAGAGAGAGTCGACAGGGTTGTAGTCGACTAACACACTGGGTGATATTCTAGCAAGTTAGAGTTTTGTTAAAACCGAGCAAGGTAGGCAAAATACTTTAAGAGTTAGAAGCAATTCACTGACTAGGGTAAGTCGTGAATTGATCGGACTAGTCAACAAGTCAAGTTGTTCTTGAGCTTTGTTGAGAATTGCTTTTCAAAAGAACTTGTATGTGCTTTTAAAAGGATTTATCTAGTCGTATTTTTCTTGGAAAAGACAACTATTGAATTAGTGTGTGTTCTAGTTTCTGTACTACTAATATTGCGCTTTCAATTGGTATCAGAGCGGGTACTTGTGTTTTCTTAAACATGTAAGGATCCTGCGGAATGGACAACTTCAAAGAGTTGGTGGCGCACTCCAAGGTGATCTTGGAAGTAGGAAACTATGGGTTCTGGAAAGCCAGAATGAAGGCGACGATCAAAGGTATTGATCCACTTGCATGGAAGGCAGTTGAGTCTGGATGGAAGCATCCTGTTGCGAGAGGTGAAGATGGTAAAGATGTACCAAAACCCGAAGAACTGTGGACTGAAGATGAGAACAAGTTTGCCAAGTTCAATGCAAGAGCACTCACGGCCATCCACTGCAGTGTTGCGAGGAAGCAGTTTGAGTTGATTCAGGGATGTGAGTCAGCAAAAGAAGCATGAGATATTCTTCAGAGGCACTTTGAGGGAACTACGAAAGTGTTAAGCTCAAGAAGAGACATGTTGGATACTCGTTTTGAAGATCTGAAGATGGACGAGAATGAATCAATTGTTGATTTCAGTTCCAAGCTAAGCTCATTGTCACAAGAAGCACTCACACTTGGGAAAAAATACAAAGAAAAGAAACTGGTGAAGAAGTTCCTGAGGTGCCTTCCCGAAAGGTTCAGAGGTCACAAATCAGCCATGGAGGTAGCTCTCAACACTGATGACATAAGCTTTGATGAGGTAGTGGGTATGATGCAAGCTCATGAGATGGAGTTAGACAGTGGAAAGAAGGTCAAGGGAATTGCACTAGCATATGTTGAAAAGGATGAAGCAGGTGATGATCCATTAAGCTTACTTGTGAGAAGATTTGATAGAGCGCTCAGAAAAGTAGAGCAAGGACAATCCTACAAGAAGTTCGGTTCAAAATCCAAATCTGCTGAAGCTGAGAAGAGTGTCAAGAAGTCAGACGTAAAGTGTTATGAGTGTAAGGGCTATGGCCATGTGCGAACTGATTGCCCCACAGTAAAAAGAAGAGAGTTTCAATGCCTTGGATGCAAAGGATTTGGTCATACTCAAGCTGAATGCGAGACGGACAGCAAGAAGAAGAAAGAGAAATCGCTAATTGAGATCGATGACAGCGACTCCGACAGCGATAGTGAAGAAGAGCTGAACAACTTTGGGGCATTTTTGGGCATCACAGAATTCGTGTCTGGCTCAGAAAGTGAAAGTGAATCAGAGAAAGAACTAACTGAAAGCTATCGAGAAATTCGCGAGACAGTACTAAGACTTGGAGCTGAGAATCAAGCACTTGCGAAAGCTAAGGAAAGTCTTGAGGCAGAATTGGAAAAGGTTCGTCTGGAACTCCAACAGGAAACTGAGCTAGCCAAAGAGAGTATGAATCTAATGAAAGAAAAGCTAATTCTTGCCAAACAAGCTGAAGATCTCAGACATGAAGTGATGGCTGAAAAGAAAATCACCATGGAACTACAATCGGAGTTAGATCAGCAATACAAGAAGATCAAGATGCTAACAGGTACTAAGCAGCTAGACAAGATCTTGTCTCAAGGCAGAACAGAGAATTCTCACATGAGACTTGGATACACTGGAAGATCGAATAATGCCACAGGCATAACTAGTTTTGTGTCTGGAGGGTTTGTTCACACTAAGGAAACTGAGATAGGAAGTACATCAAGACAAACAGCTGGATGCCATTTTTGTGGGAAGATGGGTCATTACAAAAGATTTTGTCAGAGATATCTCGGGAAGATCAGACAATTGAGGAATCAACGCAAGTTCTGGAGAGTTGGGAACACAAGTCTAGCATGGATGAGGAAGTCATACCTGTATTCTTCAATTAATACAGGATCAGGCTCAAGATGTAGCATGGCCTTGGTTACGGAGGATGATGATGCAGAAGAACCATGGTACTTTGACAGTGGTTGCTCAAGGCACATGACAGGTAATGCTGAGTACCTAGATAACTTAAAAAAGGTGAAAGGTGGAAAGGTCACGTTTGGTGATGGAGGACAAGGATCAATCAAGGGGAAAAGTGCTACAAACGACACTGAATTACCCAAGCTGGTGAACGTATACTTTGTCAAAGGTCTGAAGGCGAATTTGATAAGTTAACTATGTGATGAAGGCCTTTCAGTGCTATTCACAGCTACAGAATGCCGAGCCATCAACAAGCATGGGGTAACAGTCATACAAGGGATAAGAGCTGGCAACAACTGCTACATGTGGGAAAAGAAGACTAAGTGTATGAATGCCTTCTCTGCTCAATCTTCACAAGACAATGTTGAACTCTGGCATCAATGTCTAGGCCACATGAATCTGCGTAACATGGCAACTCTAGTCAACAAGAATATGATTCGTGGAGTACCTCAGCTTCAGATAAAAGAGAAGATCGTGTGTGGAGCTTGTAATCAAGGGAAACAAGTAAAGATACAACACAAGAAAGTTTCGGATGTACAAACCTTGGCCCCCTTGGATCTAGTTCACATGGATCTAATGGGACCAATGCAAACCGACAGTATTGGAGGGAAGAAGTATGTGTTTGTACTAGTTGATGACTTCACACGATTCACATGGGTCAGATTCATCAGAGAGAAGTCAGAAACGGTGGAAAGCTTCAAAATTTGGGCACTACAGTTGATCAATGAGAAAGGAGGAATCAAGAAGATACGTAGCGATCATGGAGGAGAGTTTCAGAACGAATCAATGACGCAATTTTGTGAGACAAAAGGAATAGCTCATCAGTTCTCAGCTCCCAGGACACCACAACAAAACGGTGTAGTAGAGCGAAAGAATAGGACATTGCAAGAGATGGGCAGGGCGATGATACATGGTAACAAGATACCTCAAAGGTTCTGGGCTGAGGCACTGAGTACTGCATGTTACATCATCAATAGGGTGTATGTGAGAAAAGGGACCACGAAAACTCCTTATGAAANGATGATACATGGTAACAAGATACCTCAAAGGTTCTGGGCTGAGGCACTGAGTACTGCATGTTACATCATCAATAGGGTGTATGTGAGAAAAGGGACCACGAAAACTCCTTATGAAATGTGGACTGGTAAAACACCTAACCTTGGTTATTTTCATGTCTTTGGTTGCAGGTGCTATATCTTGAATGACAAGGACTACCTAAGAAAGTTTGATTCAAGAAGCGATGAGGGCATCTTCCTTGGGTATTCAGGAACTAGTACAGCATATCGGGTGTTCAATAAGCGATCTGCCATGGTTATGGAGTCAGTGAATGTTGTATTTGATGACTTGTCGGTGATCAGCTGGGATGACAATGAATCTGATGAAGAAACAGAAACATCAGAGACCAGAACGAAAGAGGTAGTACCCGAGATCACTGAATCAGAAGGTGCTGCACCAACTGAAGTACTTCAGCAAGTACATCGTAATCACTCTGCTGACGATGTGATTGGAGGGTTAGATGAGGGACGAAAGACTCGCGGCAAGGTGATAAACTTTCGAGAAATGGTCCAGTTTGCTTGCTTTGTATCTTCCATTGAACCAAAGACACACAATGAGGCACTACGTGGCGAGTACTGGATTGTGGCAATGAAGGAGGAACTGGAGCAGTTTGTAAGGAATGAGGTGTGGGAACTTGTCCCCAGACCAGAAGGAATAAATGTCGTGGGAACTAGATGGATTTTCAAAAACAAGACTGATGAGCATGGAGAAGTGGTTCGTAATAAAGCACGATTGGTGGCACAAGGGTACTCACAGGTTGAGGGGGTAGACTTTGAAGAAACATTTGCACCAGTGGCTCGTCTTGAGTCCATCAGGCTTTTCTTAGGAATGGCTTGTATCCTGAACTTCAAAGTATACCAGATGGATGTAAAGAGTGCCTTCTTGAATGGAATTCTGCAAGAGGAGGTCTATGTGGAGCAGCCAAAGGGTTTTGAAGATCACACACATCCGTAACATGTCTACAAGTTGAAGAAAGCGTTGTATGGTCTCAAGCAAGCACCTCGAGCATGGTATGAGCGTCTTACCAGCTTTCTAGTAAAAGGAGGATACATAAGGGGAAGTGTAGATAAGACACTGTTTTTTATGGAAAAAGAGAAGAACATCATCATTGTTCAGATTTATGTGGATGACATTATCTTTGGAAGCACTTCACAATCAATGGTGGATGAATTCGTGAAGAGTATGACTGATGAATTCGAGATGAGTATGTGTGGAGAGCTTAAGTATTTCTTGGGGCTTCAAGTAACTCAGTCCGAGAAAGGGGTGTTCATCTCACAAAGTGCCTATGCCAACAATCTAGTCAAGAGATTCGGACTTGAAAACAGCAAAGTCGCATCTACTCCAATGAGTACTTCATTGAAACTTGCACGAGATGAGGCTGGTGAAGATGTTGATCCAACCTTGTACAGAGGGATGATTGGAAGTCTACTATATCTGACAGCCAGTAGACCAGATCTATCTTTCAGTGTGGGAGTAT
>CAKOAT010189488.1:0-30245 GCA_932364175.1 Eruca vesicaria subsp. sativa | reverse complement strand
ACAATCAGGTAGTAATTGAGCATGTTGTTACTGATTTACAGTTGGCTGATATTTTTACTAAACCCCTTGATTTTAACCGTTTTATCACACTAAGAAATGCCATTGGAGTATGTAACCTTGATTGTTGAGTCAAGTAGTGCAGGGTTTGGTACATGTGCTAGTTCAGGGGGTACACATGATTCAGATTATGTCTGGCACTTGAGGACACTGTGGAAAAGAGCTACCTGTTGTACCGTTGATTCTGCTGAGAGGTACAAGTTTTCACGTGTGTGGATGATCATAATATCCTTAAGATGCAACATCGTCACCTCACAAGAAGGGTGAAGAAGTTCAACAAAAAAAAAAACAAAAATGATAGAAAGAAACAAAATGAAAGGATTGGGAGCACTCACACATGTGAATGAGGAAGTGAAAACCCACCAGGATTGATGAAGGTACAACGGTGTGAAAGCTAGCCATAGACGACTTTTGAGTCCACCAGACTGTACGATCTAAAAGTCTCGTGTGTGCAGCCTGAATTAAGTGTTGCATCAGACCAGGCATGACATACTCTGAAAGGTACAAAATCAATCTATTTAAATTCTCTCTCACTAAGGCCAAGTGTGATCTGTGATACATGTTTAATTGCTACTCTGAGAGTCTAATGATACATTATTATTCGCGAATGTGGTTGCTTAAGTCTAATGGGTTTGGTTGAGAGAGATTAATTGTGCATGTTACAAAAAGGAAAGTGAATCAGTACAAGGACCAGATGGACAATTTCCGAAAAGTTGGTTGAGTTTCCCTCTTAGTGGAGATAGTGGGAAAACCCTAAAATGTTCAATATACCTCACACGATCTCACTTCTCCACTCCTACATCAAAGAAACTGCTCAGGAATCGTCTCTCAGCAAATCCACCAAGATCTCGTTTCAAAGATGAAGAACACGAAGAAGTCGGCTGCAGCATCTTCCTCAGCAAATCCACCCGTGCATGTCACTCCTGAGCCAGATCGACTTCAACTTGCTGACGGAGAAGATGAATCACCTCCTCCTCTTAACAATCCGACAACCTTGACGGCTCTTCTTGAGGTCACCGAGGAGCTTGAGTCCTTTAACACGGCCAATGAGAAGGCTCAATCGGAGGAGAGTGATGAGCATCAGGGCACGTCGCAACAAAAGGACTTGACTTTGGACACATCTCATGTACCTGCGTCATCAACTGCCCCAGAAGACACCATTCCCAAAACTCCAGCCTCTCCTACTGCATCTGCCCCAGGTGCGACACACACCGATTCAGGCTCGGAAGTGAAAGAAGCAGAGGAACAAAACGAAGGATCTCAAGATCCGGAGAATCTGCCCTTGGCAGTTACTCATACAGCCGAAGAGGCGGTGGAGTTGAGCTCGACATCTGAAGGAACTCCACCAATCAAAGCAAGGAAGAAGCGAATTCTTCAAAGGCTGGGTCTTCCGGGTTCTAAGAAAGCCAAGACTGGAGAAGACACTCCTACGCCATCTCAGACTGCTGCGAACCCTCCTAGCTTCCCCAAGGAAGCCACTGTCTCTGATCGTCTCAAATCTAGGAAGAAGGGAGATCTCCGTGCTTCAGCTACTACACCAGAGCCAAAGATAAGGTATGATCAGTTTGCGGGTCGTAGTTTTATAGCTGAACGTAGTGTAGATGTGGAGGAACCGCATCAATGGGGGTATGTTGAGGTCATCAAAAAGGGCGGCATGGTGTCGACTGTGACATCTCTTGTGAGTTATGTTGAGCAGGTGGTGGCTGAATTTTATGCAGGCCTACCGAATGTTAAAATTGAAGATGCTGAAGGACAGGTTGAGGTACAAGTCCGAGGCCATGTGTATCAGTTTTCTCCCTCAGTCATTAATGAGTATCTCGGTCTTGAGCCTTTGTCTGAGGAAGAAGCTGACATGGAAGAAACCATGGATGCAGTCACTGTGATTGAGCTGGCTGAGTTCTTAACCGAGAAGACCAAGAAGACATGGGCTAGCTTGACCACCACTGATCTCTCACCTCGTTATGGTGCCTTGATGATCATTGCAGCCCATAATTGGATTCCCTCTACTCACAAGACACATGTGTCTGTGGATAGGGCCAAGCTGGTTTACAAGATGGCGCATGGTGTGAAGATTGATTTGGGGAACTTGATCTTCAAGCAGATAATGAATTTGGGAGTCATTCAGCACAATGACTCTCGGTGGTTGATTTTTCCGCGCCTCATTATGGGAATTCTTCAGAAGCAACATCTTCTTCAGTCAAAGAGTGGTGAGAAACCTGTTCGCCCTGTGCCCTACAAAAAGGACAAGCGTGTTGGAGAGAACTATGAGCTTCTTAGAGCTAAGGCAAAAGGTAAGGGAAAGGTTAATCCACCACAGGAGGTCCGTACCTCTGCTCGCGCAACTCGACCTCCTCCTGCTCCAACACCATCTACTCCAAGTGGCAAGACTGGTCCTCGAAGGGTTTCTTTGGTTGAGCTGGGCACTATCAAGGTTCCTCAAGGTCTGATTACTCAGGAAGAGCTTCAAGAGGCACTTCAGGCCACGGCTGCGGCTCTGCGAGCTTTGACTGATATTGTCGCCGATCTCTCTCGCTCTGTTTCTGGTTAGTCTTCTTCTTACTTTGATTGAGTCTGTTTACATCTTGATTTGTGTTTTTAACCTGTGTGCTCACAAGCAGAGGGAGAAGATTGAGATGAAGGCTAAGATTGTGGGGGAGCGGTTTTGTTGTTTATGTTATTTTAGAACTCCATTTGCATTGTACTTGCTGGTTGCACCACTTGTTGCAACTGGTTTTGATTTCCAGTTTCAGACAATTTTTAGATTATGGGGGAGTACTTATTTGTGTTATCTTTTCGGAGATGCATTAAGTATGCAACCTTTTTATTTTGGATATTCAAGTACTTTTGCTTACATCAATTGCTTCGCAAGATTGTTCTTGTCTGTGTGTGCATTGTTGTATTCATCTCAGGTACTTGTGAGACGCACAGATTAAAAAGGGGGAGATTGAAGATGTATGGTTCAGACAGAGCTGAAGTAGTTCAAGAACGGAGTTGAAGTAGTTCATGAAGCACGACATGAACTACTAAATGAAATGCGGAGTCGAGAGCTGAGCAAGAAAAAGGAAGGAGCCTTTAATAAAGATGTGAAGATATTTATCAAGGCGTGGGCATTGAGAAAAAAGGAGTGAAGAATAAGCAACCGTTGAAGAAAAGAAGAAGGTTGTCTTATTCGCTGAAACAGAAAAATGGAAAGTTTCCATTGGGTAGTTTTAGGTTTTTTCTCTCTAGGTATAAAGAGAGAGTCGACAGGGTTGTAGTCGACTAACACACTGGGTGATATTCTAGCAAGTTAGAGTTTTGTTAAAACCGAGCAAGGTAGGCAAAATACTTTAAGAGTTAGAAGCAATTCACTGACTAGGGTAAGTCGTGAATTGATCGGACTAGTCAACAAGTCAAGTTGTTCTTGAGCTTTGTTGAGAATTGCTTTTCAAAAGAACTTGTATGTGCTTTTAAAAGGATTTATCTAGTCGTATTTTTCTTGGAAAAGACAACTCTTGAATTACTGTGTGTTCTAGTTTCTGTACTACTAATATTGCGCTTTCATTTTAGACATTAAAATAACTCAAATAACCCTCAAATTTTAAGAGTTATTCTAGCAATTAAACACTTTATATGGGTCATATTAGTTTTTTCCCTTAAATTTATGTAGCTAAATTATATATGTTGTGAAAATTAAAGAAGCTAAAATTACAAATACCTGAAAAAATTAATAGTTTGAATAGTATCAAATGTCTTATAACCACAACAAAATGAAGAAACTTGAATTGAGAAAAAATTCATAAAAACAAAATAAAACAAAAAATCTTAGAAAAAAAAAAGAAAAAGAGAAGTAATTTAGAGGGTTTCATATAAAAGTAAGTCTGTCATATTCGTAAGTCTGTGGTGTTCTGAAATAATAAGTCTGTCATCATTTTTGTAAGTTTCTGGTGTCCTCAATTAGTCATATCTATACTAGTTTTGGTTAAGTATCGTTTCTAAAGCTTGACAGAATTTTGTAGCATTATGTATATTTTAGATTATGTGAATCCTCAATTAGAGTCACTTTTGGTTAATTATCGTTTCTAAAGCTTGACAGAATTTTGTAGCATTATGTATATTTTCTAGCGAGCTTTAAGGACTCACGAGAGTAAGTCATTCACATTTAAGAATGTCAGCAACAATTTCAGTGTAACTAACATTCTCACACGATAAACAAATTCAACTGGTGTTGGTGGTAGTCAATCAAGGAGATACTAAAAGCTTCCTCGGAAGATTTCAAAAGAATGAAAAATAATTAATAGGTAAAGGCTTACTCGCAGAAGCAAGATTCTTGTACTTTAACAATTCAAATTTTCTAACATATAGACTCTTTGAAATCTAAATTGATTTTATTCTTTTACATGTGATATGAAAGGAAACGAGTCAACTAACTCGTAGCCATTGAATTAAGAAATGTATAGATAAACAAATCATATAAAATTTTCTTTTATTATAATGGAAGTAACATGTTTCCTATCTTTTAGGGGTTTGTTTTTTGTTTTGTTTTGTTTCTAATGAATTATTAATTTTCAAAAGTAGGGTGAAAGTGTATTTTCTTTTTCTTTTTGGTTTCAATGGAAGTAACATGTTACCTGGTTTTAATGGATACGTTTTGTAACATTTTTGGTGTCAGAGAATTCTGAAACAAGTTCAGAAGTTTCAGGTCAAATAGATGGAACTATCTTTTTACTCAGTGTCGTTGGACGGTTGGAGGATGGAGCCACAGAACAATTATCAAGTATACATGAACGCAAAACCTTTTGAGGTCGAGCTTTGAGCTGTGCTTGATATCGACAAATATAGTGAGAGTGAGCAATTTGATCTTGCTCTAATTATTACTTGGAACGTAGAAGCTTCCTTTGAAATGGTCATGCCAACAAGCTCCATTACTTGCATGTTTGCTTCTTGATGGAACCAGAGAGAAGACAGGAAGTTATTTCAAAAAGAAGATCAATGTCTTAGCTATATCATACTCTGGTCGCAGTTATCTCACATTGAACCATGTGTTATGAAAATTGGTTAACTGGAGTTCCTAAATATTGATGAATATCCTCTGGATGCTAATGAAGAATATCGTACCATTCCATCCGCTCTGATCAGCTTGCAAGAAGAGACCAACAACTTCCCTTTATGATCATAACTCAATGTAACATAAACTCAGATATATCACGCGAAAGAGTTCAAGTTTCTATCATTGTTGTTGCTTGTTGGTTACTCGAATACAATAATTCATCAGTGCGTTCGTACGTACACAGAAGCGTGGCTCGTGCCTTTGATAATTTTAGCATGATGCATTACAACGTAATCGGGTTCACATGCCTTTTTTTTTTTGTATTTCAAGAACTGCTTTGTCTCCTCTATAAACGTGCATGCGAAGAAAAAAGATTCCTTAAAAGCCAAGGTATTTGTTAAATGCTTTCAAGGCCAAGGTTTTTTAGACCATTTGAGGCTTAATTTTCCTAACAAGCTCGTTCACTTTTTGAATATGATTATGGATCCTGCAAGGCTAGGCTTAAGCAGCTGCTATCAAGAATCTCAGCCAGGATCAGAGGGAGACCAAATGAAACATCATCTTTGGAGTCTGGTCTTCTACATTTCTCTCCAAAACTATATTAGTTGTAGAAATTGTTGCAGCATGACAATATTTTTCAACAGACAAGTAAAGTTAGGTTTGTAATTGGAAGAGTCATAACGACAGCTTTTGGACCCTGCAAGGCTAGGATTATTAGCCGATGACTTTTGAGTTCTAATCAACCAAAGGGCATTTAAGAATGATCAATGAAGTTGTGGTAAAAGAAAATTATTGTTGGGACTGGGAGTAGCTAGCAATAATTCATCGACCATCAAATATTTGACCGATGGGTGTGTCTACAATTAAATGAATATGGATAGGCATGGGTATTCAAGTATTCGGGTCGGGTTCCAATCGGGTTTACCGGGACTAGAGTCGGAGTCAACTCATATTACTCTCAAAGTGAGGGGTCAGGTAAGAGATTTGATTGTTGAAACTTTTTATTTTCCACATTAACATGAACTAAATATAACATATGTATACAGGACGAGGAGGAGACGAGAGTGTTTAGGGTCAGAAGGAAGGCTAAGATGCTTAAATTGATGGAATATTACCATGAAATGAGAACAAGTAATAAATGGTACTTCTCTTTTTCGTTGACGGATGCGTTGAAAAAGGATCAGCATTTTCGAAGCAAAGCTCTTCTAAAGTCTACTATGGAGATCTGTGCAATGAAGTATAACTTTGACTAAGGTTA
The DNA here is from genome assembly GCA_932364175.1 of Eruca vesicaria subsp. sativa. Lineage (NCBI taxonomy): Eukaryota > Viridiplantae > Streptophyta > Magnoliopsida > Brassicales > Brassicaceae > Eruca > Eruca vesicaria. The sequence continues at coordinate 23,901 of CAKOAT010189488.1, read as the reverse complement.
TTAAATCTGATACAAGATTCTGGTATATTCATTGTGCAGAAACAATATGCAAATGGAGTGTTCGCGCAGAGTGTTTGGAGGGGTCTTCGTATTTTATAATTAACAAGTACGTAGCTGAGCATACATGTTCTCCGTCTAGCAAAAGTAAAATCGCTAGGACAGCTTCAGCAAAAACAATCGGAAATATGATTATGCACAAATTTGATGGCGCAAATGAAGGCCCAAAACCGAAAGATGTGATTCAGTTTATGCGCGCAGATCATGGATGTGAAATCTCTTACTCTTTGGCATGGGATGCACGCGAGTTTGGGATTAATGTAGTGAGAGGAATACCCGAGAAAAGTTACGGTAAAATACCAAACTACTTACACATTCTAAGGCAGCCAATCCAGGTACACATACACATCATGAAACATAATCGAAGGGTAGATTCAAGTATCTGTTTATTGCTTTTGGTCAATCTGTAAGAGGGTTTTACAAAGCGGTTCGTAGGGTCATAGTTGTGGATGGAACCTTTCTGAAGAATAAGTACAAAGGTGTACTTCTTGTTGCTGCAGCTTTGGATGGTAACTCTAATGTGTATCCAATTGCGTTTGGAGTTTTAAATATAAAATAAGTTTAATACACAATATAAGAAAAAACAAATAATAATTAAATATAAAATTTTAAAACTTGAAAACTACATAAAAAATTATATTAAAATGTTGAAATAAATAAATAAATAATATACAATATAAAAATGAAATACAATTTTAAACAAAAAAAAGAAGGATGTATAATTTTACATCAAACAATTTCTTATAAAACTCATTATTTCATTGATATCAACTTCACACTCATCAAAAAAAAGACTCGAGAGAACTTCAGAAAAAAAGCAATGGTTCCACCATCAACTTTTGACGGAGGCAATCTCCGATGGACTTACTTGATCTCCTATACCACTATTTCATAATTCTTTTTTTTTATCAAAACTCAAACTCACAAATTAAATCCTCCCCGGTGTTCAAAACTAAACCCTAACCCCTCTATGGATTAGTGAACCCTTGGCAAATATTAAGTTCTATACCTTTCAATTTTTTTAAAAATATATATTTTAAAATCGTTTTTAATCATATTTTAATGATTTTCGCGAAAATATGAAAAACAAAATTTTGGATTTCTGAAATAGTTTTTTTTATCAAATTCTATAAATTAAGTAAAAAATATTCACGTTTCCAAATTAATTTTATGATTTTTTATTTGATATATAAAATTAAAAGAAAAAATGTTTCCTAAAAAGATTAAAGAATGAGATATAGGAACATGAGTGATTTTGTCTCCGTCCCAAAAACGTTTGATGATCTGTAAGGAGATTTCTGTAACAACGAACTTTGGGTTATACTGATTCACGATAAAAAGTCCGCAACTTCCAAAACAAAAACCTACTTATATGAGTTGATATTCTCCTCATAGATTCAAGAGAAAATAAATTTTTTAGACCAAAACCATTAAGAAGTTGTCCCTTTAGTCTAATCTCATTTAGTTATTGTTCCATTAGATTAATTATTTTCTAAATGACAATAATACCCTTAAAACAGTTTAATAATTCGTAATTATAATTAGAAAATAATAATCAATTATTATTTTTAATTAAAAAATTGCATTAGAAATTAAAAAAATAAAAAATAAAATAAAAATAAAAAAAATAAAAAAATAAACAATATATTTTCGATTTGATCAAAAAGATTCCGGAAAATATTTTCCAAAGATTTTCCTTTTAATAAAACGTTTTTGCCTTTGAATTTTCCTTTTTTTTTAAATCGAATTTTCCTATTTTTTTTTTAAAATCGAATTTCCTTTTTTTTAAAAAAAAATCGAATTTTCCTTTTTTTTTTAAAAAAAAAAATGGAGTTTTAAATATGATAATAGAATATTTTCTAAGATATTTTTGCTATATTTTCGGATCTAATAATATTTATCCGTAGAATTCAGATTCTACTAAACGTAGAACTGTGTAAAAAGATATGAAATCAGTTTCTACGTGTATTAGAACGTTGTGCGAATTTAGATTCTGACTTCTACTTGTCTTAGATTTAAATATGAATTTAGATTTCAACTTCTACTCTTTTTAGAACTATATGATAAGCGTGGAATGTGTATTCCAAACTATTTTAGATTCATGTTATCTCCGTAGAAAACATATTCTGCAATTCGTAGAAATAGTGAAAAAAGTAGATTCCGTATTCTAATCCGTAGAATACATATTCTAATTTTGGTAGAATAGATATATGAAATTATTATTTACATATTTTTAAAACAAGAAAAAAATATCACTATATAGATATAGAAATTTCATCATTATGTACTATTTTTTTTAAAAAAATTTGCTTCATAAATCTATTTTTTTTAATAATTTCAAAAATACATAAAGGGCATTAAAGTCAAAATTGGTACAAAATATAATTTATCCTAAAGGGACAATATCAAAACCTATTTGGTCTAAAAAAACAGTTTCCCCATTCAAAGGTATTCTCCCAAATAAAACTATCCTAATCCATAATTTCCTTGCATTTCAAATTACTTTTTTTGCCCCAGTTGAATTTAAATATTCAAAATTGTATTGTCCCAACATTATATAAAAATCTATCTAATTTTTTGTATAATATTTTTAATTGAACAACTGTAATTGACTAATAGTAATGTTATGCTTAAAATATAGTTAAAAACTTTCAAATATAGTTTAAAGAACATAATAAGTGATGAATTTAATTTCTTAAATTAGATTATTATTTAAAACTTTGTTTTTTTTTTAAACGTAGTGAGTTATAAATATCAATGACGGAGTTGGTGAATATAAGCATGAAGAAGAAAATATAAATATTTAATTTTCATGTAATATATTAAGATTTTTATTTTGTTATCAATATATAATATCTTACATTGTTTTTTTTAAATTATACATAAATTATATAAAAAATAATCTTCCAAACTTAAGCTATTATAGTATATATATATAATGTTTTTAAATAAAAACATTTTAAGAAATTTCTTAAAAATAAAAAGAAAAAAACAAATAGTTATTTACATATAATGATTTAGATGTACATTGTACTATCATTTGACATGTATTAGATACGTTTTGATATATCATTATTTTTTTTGTTTTTAGAAAAACAAGAAATGGTTAAGCATCAAAATCTTTTATGTTAAGCATACGAACAACACAAATTGAAAGATCACAAAAAATACTCACATAAATATTGCAATACAATAATTTTAATCTCAATAACATACGATTCAAAATACAATATTTAAAAAAAAAAATTTAACACTCAAAATACAATGTTCAAAAGAATAGTTATATACTTAATAATTTTGAAAATCAAAAATGTTCTGCGCATAGCATGGATTAATTCCTAGTACTTTAGATAGTACAATACTGAGAGCTAGAGCAATAGAGCTTTCGCACAAAAGAACTTTTATATTACTTTTACGATTGATAATATTATTAGTGTCGAAAAAAATATTATTATTAGTATAAAAATTACAAAAAACATAGGTTAACATTATTATACAAACAAAAAATCAGATTTTCAGCCAAGTAACAAAACTAAAGGGGGAAAAAGAAAGAACAAAAATATAGTAGAGAATTACCATACACTACGTTATTCTTGAATTGATGCATACAGAATCGATTCAATATCCAGAATTTGAAATATATCCAGAATTTGAGATATACATGTCTTGGTAACATGAAAACAAGAACAAGTTGTTTAAGACACGAATAAATCATTTTCTTTTTTGCCAAAAGGTGCACTCTTCTCACTCACTCACGACTTTCAGGCAATCCAATGGACAAGTCAGTTTGTACATCCGATATGTTCATGTTTCCATTACTACAAGATGGTCCACTCTTCTCACTCTCTACACTCCTCGAGTGCATCCACAAGGTCGGTTCTTCAAACTGAAATAATAACATATGTAGTATATTCCTAAATTCCATGGAAAAAAAAGTAAAACTCAATATTTAAGAGAGGAAAAGTAACGTCCGAGTATAGAATTGTGCATTTATCCGTGGGTTATGTATATGCGTGTACCATTTTCCGAAGACCATTTGTCTCGTTCAAGACCTCTTTTTCTTCAGAAATCTAATGGAGTAAAGTAACCAATTATTCACAATGAGAATTAGAAAGAAACATGCGCATGTTTGGATAGAATGAAAGAACCATGCATTACTGATTAAGTTATAATTAAACTAATAAGTAACAATACCTCTGCTTTTAGTTTCTCTATTGTATCTTCATGTAACTTAGCCTGCCAAAATGTAGAATCCGGATAAGCTAATGATTTTCAACGTCTCACATTATTGTTCAACACATTATGAAAACATATATAACGTTTGTAGTTGTGAGAATTAAGTTTTATTTATTTCTGTATTTTTATTTATATATAGTACTCAATTATGCAGTTATACCTTCCTTGATCTGACAATAGTAAGGCTTTTCTCAATTTTGATAGTTATCTCCTTGAGTTCCTCCACCGAACACGAATCCAAATCTTGCCCCATCAGCTTTCTTAAGATATTATATATCGGAGTGTAAATACAATCATATATTGCATATGAAGAAAATATATGTATATATTATTTAGGCTAATATTATTATTACATATGGAAATATCAGATACTGACCGGCATTGAAGTTGAAGAATTTCAATCTTGTCCAACATGGTAGCCATTTCGTTCTTGAGCTCCTGCACATATTGCCGTTTTTGTAGTCTCTCTGTCCCAAAATACTCTCTCCTATATATCTCATAATTCTCCATCATCTTCTGCATACTGTATAAATTTCCAAAGAACCTCTTCGCTATTATTTATTGGCATATATATATATACATAATTAATTCCCCAAGAAGAGCATTCACGCATGCAAAATACATGTTTTGGAGCTGTTCTAGTCTGAAAAAATGTTCTTCAACCATCAAGTCATCTGTTACTTTGTCATGTAAATTAACTACATGTTCTAGTTCCGCTTGACCTATCTCATGATCGTAGTATACAATGAAAAACTACGAAATGATTCCAAAGCATAGATTATGTAAATGGTGATGTTTTGTTTCCTTTTCATAACCTAACCGGACGGGCCGGTGAGCCAGACATTTGAGACAAGACAACAATGTGTAAATATCCATCTTTTAATTTCTGTGGCTTCGTTTCCTTTTTATAATCACCAATAACACTAATACATGATAATGTGATGAGAGATGGGTTGAAGATTTGTATTGCTCTCGTATCTTTTTTTGTAACACCAAGCTTTTATTAGAAACTAAACATTTGTGGTTATACTTAGAGAGAGAGAGATGTTATCTTTACAAATACTAGACAATGAAACATAAAAAAGAAAGATAGGATTATAAGTTGATAGCGAATTCAGAGCAATGCTTGAATGCTTTGAAGCAAAACTCACGGCACGGCCAGAAGTTTAAGATTAATTAGACACTTTAAATCGTGAGGTTAACTCTCATATTTTATTTGATATACATAAGATACATATACATATAGCGTGAGTAATATAACTACAGTAATTACAAAGATAGACATAGTAATGACAAATGTAATTTCAGACACTGAATCAAATATATGGTTGTGGAAATAATTATTTTGATTGGAATAATGTATATCCTTAACAATAAATACTCCTTTTAATTAACTACTAACATTTCTAGTTTATCACTGAGATTTTTTTTTTATAATTACAATAACGTGTCAAGTGGTTTCAGCATGAGTTCCAAGGTATACTAGGTTCAAAGTTCAAGAACGCTTTTCGGGGGAAACCCTAAATCACTTGCTCGTGCTTGAAGAAGAGAACTTGAACATACACATTTAATTTAGTCAATTAATTTGACTAGGTGTTATTTCATTAAACAAGATTCCATGGTACTTCAAAAAGATGTACTTGTCTTACTAAAGAAATCCGAAGCACTTTCGAAAGAGAGAGAACTAATAGCATTACTGACTACAGAAACAAACCGAAGTAATTCATAAATGATTGGTGATTATTGGATTAGAAGTTTAGTAAATGAGATATATACTTACTCGGAGCTTGAGAAATCATATAATCTTCCCTTCTGAGAAAAGACAACGGCTGCGACTTGAGCATCGCATAGAACTGAAAGCTCGTGAGCTTTCTTTAAGAGACCTTTCCTACGTTTGGAGAATGTGATTTGCCTGCTCGGCAGGTTCTCGATTCTTTTGATCTGGATCTTACCTCTCACCATCTTCCTGCCAAGATTAGCCAATATCCGTAAGAAATCCTAAATCCGATGTACGACTTTCTTAGAAAGTAAGAAATTAGTTTTTTCAGAAAGAAATTTAACTCACTTGGATCTCAACTCAAAACCAAGAAATGGTTTCTTTAGAATAGGAGGGAGATCTAGAGAGTAGATTAGCTATGAACCAAAAGTGAAGGTGATATAAGTTCCCAAATCAATCTGGGAAAATAAAGAAACCTCACAAAAACTTGACAAGATTTACTTCAAAAGAACAAAAATCTATGGAGACCTAAGTAAACAAGGCCGACCAAGAAAATCTGTGATATGAACAAAGGAATAACTTTTACGAGAAAAGAAAAAAAAAAAGAGATAAATAAGGGGAAAGAACAAAAAAATAGGCGAAAGGAGAAATGAATTAAAGAGTCGTAAACTACATCCCTCTATGATTTAGTCTCCCCTTGGTCTACCTTTCCTTAGTACTCACAAACCCTAAGTCAACAAGTCATGGTTTTGCTCATCTGATGTAATAACTCTCATGGTTAGATTTTTTTTTTTTTTTTTTTAAGATGCGAGGATGCTACTTCGATTATCCCCTTTGACAGAACAAAAAGGAAAAAAGGAACAAGTAATTTTGAAGCTTCTGACTGAGAAATGTCCATAGGTTTTCATTTCCTGGCATGATTACTGTAAAGATTAAAATAAAGTTAATTAATTTAAGTAAGTTACCTCCGTGTTGTGAAAAGACTAAATAATGTTATAAGAACATGAATTTAGTCATAGCAGGACTTACTGTATATTTTATCAAGAAATTTTCATTGATATTGAGTAATTTGTATACATATTTTTAGAATCGTATCTTTTTATAAATAACATAATTACTATAAGCAATATAAACTAGGGTGGGGCAAAAGATCAGGACCCAAAGAGCGAACCGAATCTGACTCCAAATGATAGCACCAAATCTGAATCAAAACTGACTAAATCTCCAAACGGATCTAAAATTTTAAAATGAAACCAAACCCTAACCAAACCAAAGTATTTACGGATACCCAAAAATATCCATATCACAATTATTTACTTAAATATATTAATTATTCTATATTTAATATCTATAAGAAAATGTACATGCAACAATGAAAAAAAAATCAAAATAGTCATAAGTTAATATTTAAAAATAGTTAGAAATACTAAAAACACTGGAAATACATACTTGTTCTCCATACAAATATCCAAATCAAACGAATTTTTATGTTTACTTTAGGCATCTAGTCTTATACTATTCATACTTATATGTTTTATATTATTATTTTTAGATTTTAAAGATTTTAATTTATATTTAGATTTCTATCTTTTATATATAATTAAAATGGGTATCGGAACTCAAACTGAACATGCAATGATCCGAATCAAACCTGAACCGGCATTTAAAAATACATGTATAGAGTTTAAATTTCTAAACTCGAAATCCAAAATCTAATTATATAAGAACTGAATCTGAATGGTCTGGATACTTAAATGTCCACCCCTACAAAACATACCTTATTTTGTTATGTTCATGTGTTCATCTAATTTTATTTCTATGTTACTTTATTTTGTATTAATTATCTTACAGTTATTGCTGTAGATTTTGGCTGTAACTATAGATTTTAATTGTTGCGATTTTTTTTGCTGTAAATATTTAATTGTAGATTGTTTTATATGCATGTATTAAAAACTTATTAATAAATAGATAATATATTATAGTTTCTATTTCTACTTAATAAATAAAATAGTAATTTTAAAATTTTACATAAAATAAACTTATTTATTTATTTTTATAAAAATAATTTTGACAGAAAAAACAAATACATAACCATAAGAATAAGAAAATGAATAAAATATTAATTTTCAAAACAAACTTAAAAGCAAAAAAAAAACAGTTGAATGATACGCATTTAGAACTAGGGCTTTATTGTTTATGAATTAATAGTAGAATAAAACTGTTGTAAATATACTTTTATTCTTTGAAAGTACATAAAACTAGGCTGTAGATATATTTGTCTCTAGAACTCTTGTACAGCCGAAAGTTTAAAGTAAACTGTAGAAACGAAAAAGGAAGTAAAGTCTGAAAGCTGTCAGATTAGTATTGTTTGTAGGTATAATTAGGGCTGGAAAAATAAACCGAATCCAAAAATCCGAACCGAACTCAATCCAATAAAAACGAATCCAAACCGATCTGAACACCTACATAAATACCGAATAAATCTTGTTTAATGGTATTTCGGGTTATGGGTATTATCGAACCATATCAGAGCCAAAATGAATACCCGATAGCACCTAAAAGATTCAAAATTCCAAAAAGAATTTGTACAAACATGATTTCAATTCCTAATATGTATCCAAAATACCCTAACATATTGTTGAACATCTAAAATAATTATTTGCTATATGAATGTGATGGTTGAATGTGGTGGTTGAAGTTTAAAGTTTTTAAATTTTGGTTCTGCTTTCAATGAATAATATTTTTCATTTCATGAGAACTTTTCGTTTTATGCTTTCATGTATTTGGTTTTTTTCTATCAATAACTATGTTTACCTTCATTTGATTTTGAATGATCGAGTTATTGATATTCCTTTCTTATTTTTGAATTCATTTTAGTTGTGTTTTTGCTATAAATATGTATAAATCAGATATTTTAAAACTGAAGAACCGATTTTACTTATATTTTTGGTTACAAAGTAATACAAATTAGGTACTTTTTAAACCGAAAAATCGATTGGAACCCGAACCCGAAAGTATAATGGATTGTACCAATTCTTTAAAGATTTACTAGTTCCGATCTGAACTCGATAGAAACCGAACCAGTCCCGAACTGAACTTTCATATTATCCGAATTAGTTTTGATAAGTCCAAAAGACCGAGATCCGATTGGAATCCTAAATACCCAGATATAATAATGTGAGTGTGTGCAGCTTCTATAAAATAAATCACGCACTGCGGAGCCCAAGCCCATGACCACAAGGTTGAGATTCTTATATTCTACCAACTGAGCTAGACGGGGTGATCGCTTCGCATCAACAAAATCATTAGTTAATAACTTACTAATGTAGTTGGGAAAAATAACATAAAAATCCCTAAAAGTGTAAATGAATCTTCAAGTTTTTTCATTAAAATTTTAAACTTTAAAGTGACCTTTGTATCACAAAAAAATCTTTGAATTTGACTTAACTGTTTATTAAATAAAAAATCGACCCGTTGAACATGAAAAACCATGGCGTGCCAATTTTTTTTAAAAATAATTATTTGATAAATAAAAAATCAAAACAATTTTTTAAAAATTATAAATTAATAAAAATCAGAAAATAACTTTTCAAACATTAAATTAAAAATTAGAAATAAATAAAATTAAAATATTAAATTGAAATAGAGAAAACTCAAATTCAAAATTTAAACAAAAATTAATAAAATTCAGAAATAGTTTTTCAATTACAAGAATATGTTAAATAAAACTATTTGAAACCATCATCTTCAACAGTAATATATCTGAAAATTTTATTGTCAACGAATGATATATTAGTTTTATTGGAAAAATCGCATAAAATTAAAAGATTGCTTTGCAAGAAAAATTGGGATATCATCGTTGGCTATAAAAAATGCAAACATATTATTATTGACGATGGTATTTTCAAAAAATTTCTTGTAAAACATAATATTGTGATTTTATTTAAAACTATTTTAAATTTTAATTTTTTGTGAATTTTCTCTAATTTATTTTTATTAAATTTTCCCTATTTTAATTTATCTTATTTAAAAATATATATAGAATTTCTGAATTGTTTTTATTTTTTGACTTTTTGAATGTTATTTAGTTTTCTGCTTTTTTATTTAATTTTAATGTTATTTATTTTATTAATTAAATAATTATTTTTGAAAAAAAAATTGACAAGTAATCGTTTTTATCTGTTCAACAGTTCAGTTTTTAATTGATAAACAAGTAAATCAAGTTGAAAGTTTTTTGTTATACAAACGTTAATTTAAAATTTTAAAATGCTACTGAAAAAACTTTAAGATTTAAACGTAAGTGAATGTTATTTTGAAGTTTTTATCGATTTTCCCAAAATGGTTTCATTTTCATTCATTTTCTTTTCATTCATCAAACGCTGTACAGAATAACCATTCCTTAATTTAATAGCTAGTTATCTTCTTGAAACCCCTGGTCATGTTTCAATTTCAAAAACGTTTTTGTCAACCATTCTTAGACAATTCTTAAGTAACTCTAGTATACATATAGCATCACTTAAAACTCCTTAAAAATAGTAAAATGGTAGTTTAATTTAATTCCTATTAGATTTTAATTCGTGCTTTTTAAATGCGGGATAATTTTTTTATGAAAATTTATATAAACATATTTTTTCTTTATTTAAGGTATGTTTAAGTATAAAATTTATACTCCAAAGTCTTGATCGAATCCAAACTAAAAACTCGTACCGGGTCCAAAATGTAAGAAACACTAGAATGGGTCTCTTAAGGCGATACAAAACATATCCAAACCCAAAGTATTATTAGCCAAACTCCAATGGATAACCCAAAGAATCGAAAACCCGAAAAACTCAAAAACCGATCTGAATGTCCAAATAAATCATAAGTATAAATATTTGAAACATTAATTTGAACTTCAAATATTCAATTCTATAGTTATTTTGAAATGGTATTTAGAATAAGTATTTAAATGTTAATTAAATATTTTAAATATCAATTCAATATAAATAAGTATTTACTTCTTATGTTTTGCTTTTAAATTTGGAATTTAATTACGGATATATCTGAACCAAACTAATATAATCTGAATCTGAACAGCATATGGCTACTTTACAGACTTTAAGATCTGATATAAATTAGAACCAGAACCGGTGTTTTATATTCTAACATGATCTGTACTTAAAATATTTTTTATTTTTTTATATTTGTCAATATTTATTTTATTATAATATTAAATAAGAACTTATTATAATATAAATTAATTATGGCATTCTACCCGTCTCATACTTGATAAATATATACATTTTTATGAAATAAGCTGCAAAAACTGTATTTGTAAATCATAATATTAAAATTCAATATACTATATAATCAAATAATATTATAGTCCATTTAATTTAATATTTTAATTCAAATTAAAATATATTAAATTATATGTTAGTATGATAATTTAGTTACTATATTAGTTATAAAAATTATTTATGCTTTTAAATATTTTATTTTAATACATTGAAGTATGAAGTAAACAGTATAAAATATGTTATCATGCATAAATAATTATTTTAATTTATAATTTATAAAATAGTTGTAATTAAGTTATGTTACATATATTATTTACTGTAATTTAAGTATGAATATGAGTTATCTATATATAAATATTATAGAGTGATATTAATTATTTTATAAATCAAAATAAATTAATATTTATTTGTAATAAAATTTAAAATAGTTACGAATTTCCATTATTTAAAATAAATATTAAAATATTAAATATATATTTTAAATAAACAAGATATTGTCAAAATGAAATAGTATAAAATATATTGGTAATATCTTTTGATATCTTATTTTGAAATATTTAAACAATATATTAAGATCGTGTATATTTAATAATAACTAAGTTTGTTATATACAAAAATATTTAAATAAATAAATTAAATAGACCAACATAAGATTATTTATTGGTAGATAAAAATATGATTTTATTTTAATAGATTAGATAGGTAAGTGACGCATGAAGATTTGTAGCTGTTTTCCATGGAGAAAAAAACGATATAACTCACCAAAGAGTACCACCTGTGGCGGAGCCAGACAATATTTGTATTGGGATCATAACTTAAACTAATATATTAATTTATTTAATAATATCTTTAATATAATTTCAAATATTATTATATAAAATATTAAAGATTAGAAATGTGTTTTAATTATAAGGGAGATATTGAATTAAACAGAAATTTTCAGAACTAAAATGTACTTTTAGAAGAAAAAAAAATCTTGTTAAAAACTGTTTTTCTTTTTCTTTGGTCGAATTGTTTTTGTTAAAAACTGTTTTTCTAATTGTTATATAGAGCTTTGAAACAAAAGTAGAAAATGATCATAACTACAAAACAAATACAGAAATAAAAAAAATTACGTGACAAAAGGAAGATATTCTCTTTAGGAAATATTCTAATAGAATCAGAAATATATGAAGTTGATAAGCAAATAAGAAAACATGTAAATAACAATGAAAAAATAATGAATCTAGAGGAAATAAAACTAGTTGAACATTCGTGGATTCAACATGCCACGCAAACAAAGAGCAGTTAGAAGTTAGGTGAAAGCTGCTAAGTTATCTATAGGATGTTTGGTAGAAACTAGAGTTCAGAAAGTACATTTTAAGAAGGTGGTTGAAGCGACTTTCCCGGGCTAGAGTTATGTACAAAATTATAGTCATAACCAGTTAGGAAGGATTTGGGTATGTTGGTCTGATGAGGTGGAGGTTGTTCATGTGGCCTCTAGCGCTCAGATGATTACATGTTGAGTGCGGTGTAAAAGTTCAGGGGAATACTTTGTAAGCTCCTTTGTATATGCATTTAATGATGCCGTAGAGAGAAGAGCTCTTTGGCAAGAAATGGAGATGATTTCGAATTCTGTTGCAGGAAATACAAACCCTTGGATATTCTTTTAATGTGGTGTTATCTATTGAGGAGCACTCTAGAGCTACAAACACTGGAGGAGACAGAAGATCTATTACTGATTTCCAAGAGGTTGTAAGGGTATGCGAGCTTGTTGACCCATCTCACAGTGGGCCGATGTTCACGTGGAACAACAGTCAAGATGATAATCCTATAAGCAAGAAATTGGACAGGGTGGTAAATGGTTGCTGGCTCTCGAGTTTTCCTCAAGCCCATGCTATCTTTGAAGCAGGTGGAGTATCGGATCACATGAGTATATGTACTCAGCTTCGTGCCTTACCCCAGGGAAATATGAAGCCGTTTAAATTTATAATCATCTGATGGGACACCCAAAGTTTCTTGAGACCGTGGAGAGGATATGGAACACCACAGAGCCTATCTTTCACTCTAGACTAGCCCTCACCATATTCCACAAGAAGCTAAAGTTGCTTAAAGCTGATTTGAGAGCTCTAAATAGAGACTTGTATGGTGATCTCCCTGGCCGAGTTACTGAAGCTTATAATGATCTTTGTGCTAAGAAAACAGCAGCAATGAACGACCCCATACATCTTCCTTTGAGGCAGCTTTGGATGCATGGGAGCATTGGCACCACATTTCTGGTATTGAGGAAGAATTCTACTACCAGAAATCGCGTATTAAATGGCTGGACTTAGGGGATCGGAACACAAGGTTTTTTCACAAGGTTACTCAAACCAGGAATGCCACCAATACTATACGAAGAATCATTGCTGCAGATGAGAGTATTCTTACTGACCTCCAGGACATTAAGAAGAAGGCGTCATCCCATTTTGAATCATTTCTGCAAGGGACTCCAGCAGAGTTTGAAGTAATGTCTCATGAGCAACTGCAGGAGCTAATTGATTATCGTTGCCCAACCTCAGAGGGAGCCACTCTTGTAGCACCTGTCCAGCCAGCTGAAATAAAGGACGCTTGATTCTCCATGCCTACAAACAAAGCGCCGGGGCCAGATGGATTCCCTATGAAGTTTTATAAAGCCGATTGGCCAATCGTAGGAAAGGATCTCGTTACAGCTGTTCAGTCCTTCTTCCTATATGGTTTCCTTCCTAAGAGTGTCAACGCTACTATCCTTTCACTTGTCCCTAAAACCGCTACTTCTGAACGTATGTCCGACTTCAGACCTATTGCTTGCTGCAATGTCATATATAAAGTCATATCCAGGATCATTGCTAAGAGACTTAAAGCAACACTCCCTGAGGCCATTGAGCTCAACCAATGTGCGTTCGTTGAGGGCAGGCTCCTGCTTGAGAATGTATTACTGGCCACTGAGTTGGTCAAAGATTATCATAAAGACACGGTCTCCCCTAGAGCAGCAATCAAACTGGACATCTCCAAGGCTTTTGATACTGTGCAATGGGCATTCATTGAAGCCACGCTTCGAGCCATGAACTACCCGGAACTCTTTATTAATTGGATTATGAGGTGCATTGAGAGTGAATGGAGAATTAGAGGGTTTTTTTCTCCAGTGCTAGAGGTGTTCGTCAGGGGTGCTCCCTATCTCCCTACATCTATGTTATCGTGAGTAATGTTCTATCCAAGATGCTAAACAAGTCAATAAGTGCTGGTAGAGTAGGTTACCACCCTGTTGTCAGGAGGTCTCCTTATCTCATTTGAGTTTCGCTGATGACATAGTGGTCTTTACCGATGGATCTCCGGCTTTGTTAGAAGGTACTCTCAAAGTGTTTGATGATTTTGCTCGTACCTCGGGTCTTACCATCAATATTACGAAGTCCACAGTGTTTGCAGCAGGTCGGGGGAAGAGAGGATTAGAGGCAGCAGCAGCACGTTTGGGATTATCCATCTCTGCGCTTCCAATTAAGTATCTTGGCCTGCCTCTCACGACCAAAGTAGTGACCCGTAATGATTATGAGCCACTTCTGACGAAGATCAGGAATATGCTCCTTAGCTGGCCGAGTTCAACCTTTTCCTTTGTTGGCACCCACTTGGTAGAATTATAGATATCACTGGTGAGGTGGGAATCCAAAAGCTTGGTATCGTAAGGAATGCCTCAATCTGTGAAGTGTTGAGAGGCAATGAATGGCACTTCTGAAACTGCATGGATCAAGGTATGTGCTCACTGGTGGATCAGATTAAAGTGTTCCATGTTGTTCTGGCTACTAATAAGGAGGACACTGCCTTTTGGAAGCAAGATGATGAAGAGTTTCAAGGAAAGTTTGTTTTTCAAAGCACCTGGCATCAGATCCGTATGCACAAGGAGTTGCAGTCTTGGAGCAACAAAGTGTGGTTCCCACAGAATGTTCCGAGGTTAGCGTTCATAGCGTGGCTTTCAATTAAAGATCGTCTAGCTACGGGGCATCGTATGGGCAGCTGGGGCCAAGGCCTCGACTGTGTTTGTATCTTCTGTGGTGAGCCTGATGAAACCAGAGACCACCTCTCTTTTGCTTGTCCTTACACCTACACTCTCTGGATTGATGTTGTTGGTTATTTAATTAATCAGCCCGGATCCTTATTGGTCAACCACAATGGAGCAACTCGCACAGCCATCACATGGCAGAGTAACTTCTATCTTAATGCGGTTGGCGTTTCAGGTAACCATTTACCACATCTGAAGGGAGCACAATGAAAAAATGCACATCACGCGCTATGTTCTTCAGTGGTGCACAACGTTGATAAGACCATTCGGAGTCGGATTATGTCTACCAGGTACTTCGAGAAAGCCAAGCTGAGAGGGAGAGGGCTACTACAACAATGGTTTACCCACTCGTATTAGCATTCCTTAAGTCATTTTTTATTCTTTCATTCATATTTTATAAGAGGTATACATAATCTACTTGGATTTATTTATTTTTGATGATCAATAAATTTAAAATTACATCAAAAAAAAAAAAATTGTTGACTCATATGTTCGACTTGAATTAGGCATTTAGGCCTAAACCAAAATTATGTAACGAAAAAGATAAGAAGAACAATCAATTGGGTGGAATAAAGAGGTTCGATTTTGGAAAAGTCGGTCCTTTTTTTTGTGTTCAACGAGGAAAGGGATCAAAGGCAGCCATTGTATCTAACTTGTCTACACTTAAATATTTTAGTTTAATATTTGAGTGGGGTCAGCTAACCCCCTCCTACCCATGTAGACCCGCTCGCGAGTACCACACTGTCCACTATGAATTCCCAACACTGATCATGTGAAGATGAAAACATAACTAAGTCCTAAATTTGGTTTTGATTATCTCCTAATAAGACAAATGTCCAACTCGAAAACGCATAAATGATAAACATGCGCTCGAATCTATGAAAGTCACTCGACAACGTTGATACATCCGCAAACTTGAGGACAGGCAGAGAGCATCGCCAACTTTGGTTATAAGAGAGTATCACCTTATAGGGTCGGTCACATATGAACTACAGAAGTGAATGTTAAGAACTAAACTTATTGAGCCAAATGAGACCGATGGAGGCCCATAGAAACTCATGACGACCCCTACACATTTTCGATAAATGCATATTTAATTACGAAGACAAAGAGGCCACGTCCGTTGAAAATTAGGCAGTAGACTTCCGCACCACCAAGAAAAAAAAGACTTCCTCACCACCAAGAAAACTCCAGTTATCGACGAGCGAAGGTACAAAGATCCATAACTTTTGTCTCAAATAGATTTTTCATTATTTAATCTTAGCATAGTTATATTACACACAGAGTCTCTCAGCGAAAGAGAGAATTAAGATATACAACGTGCACCCTCAGCAAGGGCGAGGAGGACCTACATAGCTTATTTTTTGCTTAATTATATGTTTTAGCCTTTTAGGATTTGATTTAACCGCCGAGTATAGGTGGCTAATTAAGCAGTGGGAGAGTTACCGGATGATTGATGTCGGAGACTTGTCCAGGTGACATCTCCATGTTATCAGCTTCGGCTCCCGCAATATTCTTCTTCCCCATCTGTAAATAAGATAATTATATGTCAAAACCATATTCACTTCTCTTTTGGTTTCTATAATTTATTAACACACAAGGAATACTCCTTTACAACCAACCATTCAAATATATAGAAATCTGGCTTCCATTATTTCTCTGTTACTAACTTTCTAGCTTCTAGGTACTTTCAAGTTTAAAGAGCATGTATCTATCTTTCTCCAGGGTATCTATACTTTTCAAGTTTATAGTTAACCTTGCTAGAACCTGACAATCGGACCATAACCATATAACAACAAAAACCAGACGGTTCCATAAATCTCAAAACAATTTACAAAAAGAAAAAAAAATTGTCCACCGAAAAGAGAATTTAACTATATCAAAATGATATATCTATCAGATTCCAGCTTTCATTTGGATATATAATTGGAGAAAACCTCAAAACCAAAAGCAGAAAAAGGCTACATTTTTTTTTATTAAAGCTATACTTGCTTTTATTTTTTTAGGGTTGCATTATTGTTTTACACTATTTTGAATTATTCTTTAAAATTTACACTATTTTCATAAATATTCCTATATATCTATAGGATTAAAACATGATCACTAAAAAATGTACTTACAAAAAGTTATAGTATATATTTTACTTCCTATTATTTTGTATACAACTTACTTAGTTATCGTAAAATATACACCCTGACATAACATATTTGTATTATAAATTTTTGTAAGTAGATTTTTTTGTATAAATTTAAATTTCATTATCTATACTTTGAAAACAAATGGTTTTATAAAAATACATACGTAAAAATTTCTAATTTTCAGTAAATAATGTTCGAAGCAACTTTATAAAGTTGCAAAATCTAGTACAATATTATAACTGAATTGAAATTTTCTCCAACCAATACCAGACCAATGAAATTTTGGGTTTCATTCAGTAACATTCTCACCAAAATAAAATAAATACTAGAGTTTCACCCGCACATCCGTGCGGGTAAATTTTCTATTTTATAAATATATAACTAAATTTTTTTGATATATGATTTATATTTTTGTTTTAATTATAATCACATCTAATAACGAAATAAAGCAATACTTATTTTATATAAAAAATATTTAAAATTTTTGGTGAGATCTTGTTAGATTTTTTCAACAGATTTTGTTATATTTAAATTTATTTATTATTAATGTTCTTATTAGTTATTAAGATATTGTGAAATCATATATATTTCACTGGTTAATATAACAATAAAATATGTCAATTAAGTAATTAATAACATGTTCCAACATGACTTCTAAATAGTAGATAAATTTGGTACTTCTCTTTTAATAGAAAAGATTGGCACACAAAAATAGAATAAGCCAAATTTAACAAAAAAACAAAAAAAAATGACATGATCTCGAGATTTTTTTTCATTACTTATAAGTGCTTATTTGCTTTTGCATATATCTATAAAAAATGTAGCTTTCCATTACCTGGCTAGCTAAAACCTGGTTCTCTTCTTTCAGCAGCTTCTCCTGTTTATGAAAGACAAACATATTCATCAATTAATTCAGATTTTTGGTATCCAAAACATTTGCATCATCCTGATAGATGCATTGCGAAGAAGTTTGATGTAGACTTGCGAGCTCATAAAGCACATTCAGAGAAACTAAAATACACCACACAACTGTTTTGCGGCTCTCAAGACGAGAATATATCTATAAGTGCTATAAAATCACACATATCTAACCTTTTCTTTGAGACTTTCAACAAGCTTTAACATTAGTTCTGCCTGAAACAAATTAAATATATGTGCACAGTCGTTTTCGACAAACAAAGTAAAAAAAAGATAAGACATTATGGAGTTAACGTACCTTCCTAGCTCTAGTTACAGAGAGGGCAGTCCCAAGGTGATCCTCTAGCTCAACGAGGGAATCCACGCTAACATCAACATTTGATTCCACAAGCTTGCTGCATATATGCACTGATTGACAAGAAACCCTAATACCTTTATAATCAAAGGACGAGAGTAAAGATAGTCTCAGTTAGTAGTACCTTTCCACAAGTTCTAGCAGCTCATGGTGTGATCCATAGGTCAGAGCTTTTGACTGAAGATCCTGTCCACGGAGAAGGGATAGAAAAGGCGGTAAAAGACCAATGGATTTGAGAAATTTGATATGCACGTGGACCCATAACCTCAGACAGAATCATTCCGCTGAATATAGGTCATCACAGTTTTAACAAATTTGGTCACAACATGTGTTTACATATGTTTATCAAAAAACTACTCTTAAGGAAGCATCAATCTCTCGATAACCTTTCCGATGTTGAAA
Organism: Eruca vesicaria subsp. sativa; assembly: GCA_932364175.1. NCBI lineage: Eukaryota > Viridiplantae > Streptophyta > Magnoliopsida > Brassicales > Brassicaceae > Eruca > Eruca vesicaria. The sequence goes on along the minus strand of CAKOAT010189488.1, from coordinate 4,748 downwards.
TAATATTATAACTACAGCTCCAAAATAGAAATGATATGCGAAATCGTAAAATGCGATAACCTTTCCGATGTTGAAATAATATTATAACTACAGCTCCAAAATAGAAATGATATGCGAAATCGTAAAATGCGAGTACGTCTTCCAATGACCACAAAAAGCAAGTTGAAACATGAGGCTGTGGGTTGGCTCTGACCAGTATATTTTGAGCTCTCTAACCCTTACTTATTCCTTATAAACGGCATGAGGAAATATTCAAAATGTTTGCATTACCAGGGCCTTAAATTCATCAGCATGTTTTTGACCATATCGATCAAGGATCCTGTCCAGCCTGGAGAAAAGAGAAAAAAAGAATCAATTAAGATCAAAACTACTAGTTAACCCTTGAAAACACCACTGGAATCTACGAAACATCAAAAGAGAAATGAAACAAAAGGTTAATTTTCACACCCCTAAAATTTGCTAACATTTGAGAAGAAAAAAAAACTATAGTACTTATGTTTAAGCAGTAACACATTTGGATTTCCAGTTCTTATTTTTAACATGTCTTATGCTTTCTAAGAAATATCTTAATGGTAAGATATTTTCCCTCGATAATAACAAAAAAATCCTCTAAAAATTACTAAGATTTTCAAGTTTAGTTTTCCAATAATTGTGTTAGTGCACATGTTCTCCAATCTCCATTAACCTATCAATTAATTCATTTGCACCGCTGCCTTTTGATTCACTTATAGAAAAATCAAGCCAAGTACATAAGAACCATATACCTTTTTAACAAGAACCCTATACTCAAGTGAAATACACTTCGGTTTGCCTCTACAGCCACAACTGTCTCTTTGCATTCAGGTTTGTGTTTCCATGTCATAATAACTTGATATTATAAACAAACACGACATGAATGCAAACAAACAATTGAGGCTGAAATAATAGTATACATATAAAATGTCACAAGTGAAAGACTTCTAGTCGAAAACGTCCCATATACTTGCCATTTGATGCATACTTTGGTAGGATTTCTTGTCCGTATATCAAATGCTATGTTCAGCCTTGGAATAGTTTCAAGGCTGAACCACATTCAGTAAAAGGCGAACAAACTCTACCAAAGTGCATCAAGTAAGAATCGACTTATACAATCTTGATCAACATGGCCAAACCAATAAAACGGCTTGGTGGGTGTTAGTACACACTTCATCAAACTTATTTTTGACAATGTAGGATCATGCTGATTCTCATTATAAAGCGATACTAAATAGGTTGGGGTTATTCATGAGATTAAATGTCTTTTTTGTGGGGTTGTCAATCTCCAAGAGGAGCCAAAGAAACATGGGGCGTGTGTTGCTGCCACTTTCCAAGACAAAAGACCCAAGATACAAGGTTGTATCGATGGTATCATATACCACAACTACAACGTTAATTTAATATATTTCAGAGAATAGGAACGAAGTGTTGATTCATATTAAGTGTAGTTGTAGAGAATTTTTTGCGTAACAAAATAAGTGTCATTTATGGTTTTCAATGTAAAATTTCTTAATTTTATTATGTAATTGTTTTTATATTGGTTAAAATATGGTTAGTTGTATAGGTAACTATGTTTTTATATAGGAAATATATAAAATTAATTATTTTTTTTAATCCGTGTGCACAATTGTAGAATAACACTAATAATGAAATAGAATAACACTTATAATGAAATAGAGGGAGTAATAAATATGCACACAATGATACTAACTAATAAGAGAGATAATTGATACGAAGTCGCATTAATATGTAGCATACATGTGTCTCGCACTGCGATGGTGGGAAACTAAAAAGTAGAAACCTTTGGAAAATCTTTAAGAAACATATCCATAAATGGATAGAAATTCCTTATAAATCATATACCACATTAATCTTCTAGTCAATAGTTACACAATCTAGCATACATTAAAACCCAAGTTACTGATCTATTTTTACCATCAACCCCATACTTTTTTTTACAGCAAATCTCCCCGGATCGAAGTGCATTGCACGTGCATAGATATCCAAGAGAACAATGAATTATAATTAGTCTAAAGTTAGGCCAACTGATGCACATTATGTGCTGCACCAAATATCAAATATGCACACAACGATTGCCGATTAAAGAAGAAGCCAATACTGCATCAGATAAATAGAGTAGCATATATATGAGGTAATTAAGTACTACTTGTGAGGCTGAATTTTCTTAAATCTGTAAAAAAATAGTAAAATACTATTATAATATATATATATATATGTGTGTGTGTGAACATTAAAAACAATTAGAAACCTTATAATTTGGATAATCTTGCAGTAACAACCCATGGTAAAGAGATAAAAAATTGAAGATCTACAATTATCTTTTAGTCAAGAGCTGCACAATGTCGCATACATTCAAATCAAAACTCTTGATCTTGTATCCAAATTTAACCTCATTTTCCCATTTTCTTATGGATTTCTACCCAATTCACTCTATCAATTTTATAGATCTCTTGCTAGTGCATTGCATACAAATCTGAGAGAATTTGTTATTGTAGTTACTCTAAAAATAGGTAGATTAATTAAATTTTTGATACGGTATCCTAAAGCCAATTAACAACAGATGAACTAACAATCAAATTAAAGACGGTTTGGAACATCACTAAAGAGCAAAGAAGTATCAAGTATGCATCACGACATTGTCCTTAAATTTAAAGGACATGCAAAAATTTACAATTATAATAAAAATCCATGCAAAAAAAATCAAGAAAAAAAAGAGAGAGGGAGAAATGACGAAAATAAGAAGCTTTAGCTCATCACGACATTGTTCTTCCTTAATTTTGATTATATGATGTATTTCTCGTGGCCACAGATGAAACAATAACAAACAAAACCGAGAAATCCAGAAGAGATTTGTCGGATAAATCAAAGTGTCTTTTAATTATTTTATTATATTTTTAATTATTTAATTATATTTTTAATTAAAAGAAACCCCCAGAAGTTTAAAGGGCAAAACAAAAACAAAACAAAAAGAGGAGAAGTCCCTACTTATCACCGGAGGAGAAGCTGTAGAGCTTGTCGGAGGCGGAGACAACGAGAAGCCCGATAGATGCGTCGCAGAGAACAGAAAGCTGACGAGCTTTCTCGATGAGGCCGTTGCGTCGTTTGGAGAAGGTGACTTGTCTGCTACTTTTGTTCTCGATTCGTTTGATTTCTAGTTTTTTTCTTCCCATGGCTTCTGCTTCACAGAGGTCCTTGTGCCCTAATTTGATCCTAAAGTTCGGTTCAAGTTGCCGGAGATACTAATTAAGCATTATTCTTTCTTTTTTTTTTTGCGTCTACCACTTTTACCTCGGGTAGGGTTTATTTTTTGTTTTGTTTTTGGGGGTAAACGAGAGAAATGAAAATAAAATATGAAAGTGGAAACGAGGCGTTTTAACGACAAGACAGCCACGTGCACCGCATGACGAACTCCCTGTGGGCGCGTTGCTCTTAACTTTTGCATCTACATTAATCTGCCAAACGGAAAATATAAAAAAAAAATCATCATCTAGTTCAATGTATAATGAAAATCAAATTTGATGTTTTGCTTTCTTTTTGGGCAATTCTCTAAAATAATTATTTTTAATTCTATTATAAAATTACTATAAAATAGTAAAAATAGAGAAATCTATTAGAGATGGTTTTATAAAGTGAAAACTATAGTAGGGTACGAAATCTTTTACTTTGAACTATATTTTCAAATGAATAGTAAACACTACAAGAAAACAGGGCTTATTCCGAGGAAAATTCCGACGGCCACGCAGTTCCTCGGAAAATTCCGATGGGATTCCGATGGAATTCCGACGAAACACAAATTTTATGTTTCCGAGGAACCTATATTCCGTCGGGATAAACCGAGGAAATTCCGAGGATAAATTATAGCCGTTGACGAGCCGTTGGAAAAGTTCGAAAATTTCGAGGATTTTCATTTTCCTTGGAATTTCATCAGAATATTCCGACGGAATTCCGAGGAATATTTATGACCGTTGTATATTCCGACGAAATTCCGACGGAATACTAGTTTTCCGTCGGAATTTCGTCGGAATCGTCGGCAGAATTTCATCTATAAATACAAGCACCCCTCCTCTCCTTTCATTCACTCAATATTCTCATCCTCTCACTTATACACACGAATNCGGAATACTAGTTTTCCGTCGGAATTTCGTCGGAATCGTCGGCAGAATTTCATCTATAAATACAAGCACCCCTCCTCTCCTTTCATTCACTCAATATTCTCATCCTCTCACTTATACACACGAATCTGGTTCACAAAAACATGTCTTCTTCAAATTATTATCGTTCGTGGATGGATCGACCTCATTTGGATCCCGACACTAAATTACTTACGGAAGTATACCTTAAAGGCATTAGGGAATTCATGGCGGTAGTTCAACGACAACCGGAAGCAAAAACGGGTATGTTAAGATGTCCTTGCTCTACTTGTAAGAATAGAAAGGTTATAAAAGAGTAGGATGTTTGGACTCATCTATATTTGAACGGGTTTACACGAAGTTACAAAATTTGGTATCAGCATGGGGAAACTGATTATGAATATGGTAGTACTAGCGAACCCCAGACATCGGATAGGTTAGAAGAACCAATTAGAACGGATGTAGATTTTGGTGTAGGTACTGAGCAGATGGTAAATGATCATTTTAGAGGGGATGAATTACCCAATGTAGAAGCTAGGAGATTTTTTGATATGTTGGATGCAGGAAAACAACCTTTGTACC
>CAKOAT010189377.1:28130-54464 GCA_932364175.1 Eruca vesicaria subsp. sativa | reverse complement strand
TCTCCATAGGCACTGGAGGTCATAAGCCATCCCTTGAGAGCTTTGGAGCTGACCAATTCGAAGATGACCATCCTGAAGAACGTAAGATGAAAATGTCTTACTTTAACTGGTGGAGCGCAGGTCTTTGCGCTGGTGTTTTAACTGCGGTGACTGTCATCGTCTATATAGAAGACCGTATTGGTTGGGGTGTGGCTGGTATCATACTCACCGTAGTCATGGCTACATCGCTTTTGATCTTTCTTATTGGTACACCGTTCTATCGTTATCGTGCACCTACGGGTAGCCCGTTGACCCCTGTGTTGCAAGTCTTTGTTGCTGCCATAGCCAAAAGACATCTTCCTTGTCCCAATGATTCTGCTCTTCTTCATGAATTGTCTAGAGAAGAGTGTACAAAAGGACGCCTTCTTTCCAGGACCAATAATCTTAAGTAAGTGCATTACAACTTCAAGTTACAACTAGAGATATATATGTTCAACTCCGGTTTTGGTTCGGTTTGGTCATTAAATAACAGTAGTAAACAAACTAAAATCTGATCTACAAAAGCCGGATAAATTTGTTACATGTTATTATTTAAATTCAAGTTTTTCAAATACACAATCTAGTTATAATCATATTTTGTTTTATTGAATCGATTTGGATTTAGTTTTGTATTTATTCATCAGAGATCGGTTGTTTTCTGGCTTAAACACTTCAATTTATGATATATATTAGCCATTTAGGTTTCTTTAGCATCTATACGTGGAACTAATTTCTATACGGTTTGCAGATTTCTAGACAAAGCAGCCATTATCCACAACCGCGGAAGGGAGAATGTTATGGCCGAGAAGGAGAGTCCATGGAAGCTCGCAACGGTAACAAAAGTAGAAGAACTTAAGTTACTTATCAACATGATTCCAATCTGGTTCTTTACATTAGCCTTTGGTATTTGCGCCACTCAAAGCACAACATTTTTTATCAAACAAGCCATTGTCATGGACAGAAACATTGGTCACAGCTTTGTAGTTCCTCCATCATCCATGTTCGCCCTCGTAGCTCTCTCCATGATCATCTCCCTAACAGTCTACGAGAGACTCCTTGTACCTCTTTTAAGAGGTGTCACAGGAAATGAGAGAGGTATTAGTATTCTAAAAAGAATAGGGATCGGTATGGTTTTCTCCTTAATCACCATGATCGCTGCTGCTTTAGTTGAGCGAAAGAGATTGGATTATACTAAGCAACATCACATGACTATGAGTGCTCTATGGTTAGCTCCTCAATTCATAATTATAGGTATAGCAGACCCACTTAGCCTTGTGGGTCTTCAAGAGTATTTCTACGACCAAGTCCCTGATTCAATGAGAAGTTTAGGCATAGCGTTTTACCTTAGTGTGATTGGAGCGGCTAGCTTTGTCAACAATCTTTTGATGACGGTTAGTGATCATTTGGCCGAGAAAATCTCGGGGAAGAGCTGGTTTGGTAAAGATCTTAATAGCAGCCGCCTGGACCGCTTTTACTGGATGCTAGCCGCTTTGACTGCTGTAAATATATGCTTCTTTGTGATTGTAGCCAGAAGATATACTTACAAGAGTGTGCAATCAAGTGTGGCTGTTGCTGACGGTGGCGATGACGTCGAGATGGCCTCGGTAGCTAATACTTCAAAGTATACTTAACATCGCTATTGGTCACCCTTTTTATGTTCTTTTTGCTTTGAATAGTTTGGTGTTCTTGTTTGAGAAAAGCAATTCAACTTTATGGTAAGAAAAAGATTAAAATGTGTTTATCATAAACCAACCAAAAATAATTTTTTTCGAACATATAGTTTAAATTTGATATATAATATATTAAGTTAATTATTACTCTAAAGCCTAGCAAAAAAAATTTAAAACAAATTTTATTGTATTTGATTATAAATTTATAAAATCAAAACATCGACCAAACCAAATGAACATTGTCGGGTTAGAATTGGCCAAATAAAGTTTTCCATTAAAAATATTCATATTAATCCATGTGTTTTTTAATTAACATATTTAACAAATTATTAATGATTAAAAATCGAAATATTTCCTCGTTTTTAATCAAAGAACTATACGTATCCAGCGAGCGACGCTAGGGACCCCCTGATTAACGGCGAATGCCATGTAATACCCTGGCGGAGAAACGGCGCCGTTAAGTGGAGCCGTACATTGAATCCTGTAACGTCCTTCTCCGTCAGGTATCGACGGTCCAACGGTCAACTTCACGAGCCGTTGACCTTGAGAGAACGAGTGAGTCGCGAAAGGCGCGCTTCCCCAATTGATCTGAATCGTCTCAACAACCGGCAACGGCACCGTCACGAACACGTCGAATACCTCACCGTACCGCACGATCTGCGGAATCTCCCGGATCTCGGGTCGGAGATTGGCTCGATCCGGCGAAAGATACTCCGGAGAAAATGCCTCGATACGTAACTCGGTGGGAAACTCGGCGTTGAACTTGTAGAAGTAGTGAGGGTTACTTCCGGCGAGGAGGATACGCCCGTCGGGTAACAGATTCGCCGTCGAATGGTACATTCTCGGTACGGTTCCTGGATTCAATGTCATGAATCGTAAACCGATTGGTTGATCGGGTCGGTATAGAAGCGGGTAAAGACACGGATCGGATCCCATTTCGAATCCTTGGCTTCCAGCTTGAGCACCGTTTATGATCAGAATCTCTCCCGTCGGTAGATTCACCATATCTCCCATGATCCTCCCGAACGGCATCTCCTCCGTCACCCAAGCCGGATCCGCCGCGGTGGCGACGATTCGACCGCAGGTTCCATGCGCCGGCGCGTCGACGGCACGCGCGGTGAAAGCGCCGGATTGAGCTCCGCCGCAGATTAGAATCTCCGCCGTGGAGAAATCGCCTTGGATCGCTAGCATCGCCGATGATCCACCCGACGGATAGTTCCTAGGACCGCCGATTAGAGGCGGATACTCTCTAACGACGGTGTTTGTACGGTGGTCGTATTTGACGGCGCGGCTGTTGGCGAAGACGAAGAGGTTTCCGCCGTCGTCGGGGAGGAGGTGAACGTAAGGGTAGAGGTTATCCATCTGTTTGTCTTCCACGTCAGCAAGGAACTGAAACGGAACGGCGCCGTTTGCGCGAGGAGGGTAATACTCAACCGTATTGGTTCCTCTCCCTCCGACGATGATAACCGAACCATCCGGTAATATCTGGTTAGTAGCGTACCAGCGGCCGGTTATTAACTCAGTATCTTGGAGCTCCACCCAGTCGCACGTCTCGTTGGGGTCACACGGTTCGAATTTCCGGATCTTTTTAAACCCGTCTCTATCCCCACCCGTTTGAAGTAAAGAACCGTCGGATAAAAACTGACCCGAAGAGCACCATGTGTCGGTTTGAATCATCAGTGGTCGGATCTGGTTTGTACCAAGGTCAAATAGAACCGAATGAGCGTAGCAATCACGTTTCAGAACGGCGTCGTATGGGTCTTTCCGGCACCGGTGCCGGCCAAGAGATTTTCTGGATGGTCCGGTATTTGTCCGATCGAGAAGAACCACCGTGTTGAACCGGGTAACCGCCGTGTGCATGGAGGCTATACCGGCGTCTTGTACGATGAACTCCCACGTGCCTGGTAAATCAGCACGTGTGATAGAGAAGAGAAGAAGCATAACTACGATCACTGGAGTGATATAACGAAACAGTTCTGCCATTTTTTGTCGGCTTAGCTTGGAAGCTTTTTGCTTCACTGACATGTTTTAAAGAAGATGAAAAGGTGTACACTGTTTTGCCCCAAAAAAAAAAAAAGGTGTACACTGTAAATTGATCGCAGCCGTTGATATTGAATGAGACGATTTTTTGATTCGACGATCAGATAACTAAAGACTGTGTGAGGGTCCCAGGAACACATTCGATCTAGCTAAAGATAATATTATATTATTACTAAGCTCAAGATAAAGATAAAAGATCTTTTTTCTTTTTGTGAAACTACGAATCTTGTATTCCCTCAAGTTTATATCGTTAAAAATTCATGTTACGTTCAGAATACAATTGATCAACTTCAAAAGTCAAGTTTATATAGCCGTTAATCAGCATACACTAACGATCGAAACAACATTTCAAATGGATCAAACGAGCTTTAGATGAATCAATCGATTTCGTTTTGTAATTAGTAAAAAGTATTAGAATGCCAATTTCAAAAAAAGAAACAAAAAAATTAGTAAAACGTATTTGTCAAGTGATTAGCTAGCAAGTTTCTCCTTTTTACTGCTCAAAAGGCATAATCATGAGAAGAAAAGCAATCGACCAAAGATTCTATTGAATACTTTTATGGTGTATAAAACAATTTACATTTTTGGTAGATAGACTAATTATATCTTTTTAAAATAGTTTCTATCATTTTCCTTTACAGGCCAATACCAATTCACAGCCGTTTCATAAAATGATTAGTCCTATTGGTTAACGTGTTCTTTTTCTTATCTTTTCTCCATGCTTCTGCTTTTTCTAATGATCATATCTTCCGTCATCTTGATGGTTCTCTTGTACATGCACGACAAAAATAAATGCAAATTCTTCTGCATGATTAGTTGATAAGTTTTGTGCTGTGCTGTCTGTTGCTAGTGAGTAGCGATTTCAAAAAGTATCACCCCAGTTCTAAATTATTTTCGTTCTTAAAATATCTCCAAATTTATTCGATTTTTCACTATAAAATATAGTTTAGAGTTAATGTATTTCAATGGTACTCTATTTAAAAAATAAATTTACGCTATATATAGAGGAAGTTGTTTTTTTTTTTTGTTTTTACATTCTAATTTTCACTCTAAAATATAATATCTATTTTAAAATAGAGTATTGACTCATTTAATGTGTGATTTTTTTCTGACCATCACTAGAAAATTTTACTAAATATATTTTAAAATGTTAATAATAAAATATTTATAACTATTTTAATCATAATATCTTTTAAATATATATTCAAAATTAAAAAATATTTGTTAAAAGATTTTAACAAGACCTTAACTTTTAAATTATGTAAATATATCACCAATTTTGAATTAGTAATCAATATAATTAGACATTTATATATATATAGTTATCTTTTATAAAATAAAATAAATGAAAATTATATATTTTATAAAATCATAATGTATCATATTAAAAAAATATTATACTAAAATTCTATTCAATAGATAAATTAATCAATTTTATTTTCATAAATAGAAAATATTAATGTTAAAAATATAATACGCTGTTAGAACATGTTAACATTACTAACTATATAATACATGTATAAAACTAACATATAAACATGTAAATATACAACACTATATTATCTAAATAAATATAAAATTTTGCTAATTTAGTATAAATTAAATATAAAAATAATTTCCAAACAGGATTTTTCATATATATATATTAGTTTATTTAATAATCAAATGCAAATCCAAGAAAATAAATATATAATAAAAAATAATTAAAACATTTTTATTAACATGGGAAATATAAAATTATTATGTTTATAATAGTTTAATAAACATTAAATATATGACTAACGTACTAATAAAAATGAACACAAAATCCACGCAGTTATGCGAGTGATATCTAGTCAATGGGGGTAGAACTCAATTATATTATTGTGTTACTCTATTTTGAAAGAAAAAATATAGATTTAACTTTTGGAAATGGTATTACAGTATTTCAAAATGTATTAATCCAATTTTTTTTCTCCTTTTTTCCAATTAGCCAAAATAATGCATTAACCGAACACGAACATGAACTTAGCAATTCATGACACTTGTTGGTATAAAATATCTTAGCAATTTATGACACTTGTTGGTATACAAAACCTGAAATTGGCTGCTTCCAATAAAAAAAAAGGAGATTCTGCGTGTCTCAAGTTGAAATAATATAGCACAACACCCCATAGATCTGCATGTGTATCAAGAGAGATTTTAAGCAAAATATGATGTTTAAGTTCAGATTAAAAACTGAAAAGTGTGTTATAAGCATACTCCCTTCCGTATTAAAAAGAAATGCAATTACGTAAGCCTAAGCCCTAGATAGTATATATACATGAAAAGCAGAACGAGACCATATAAGACCAACTATGATCAGTCAGCAATATACACAGCTGCATTATTATCATCTATCTCTGATAGGGCAAGAAGGTCTTGGAAAGCATTTCATGTGAGGAAGGATAAAAACATGTTTAAGTAGAACCTAACTGATAAATCTTCTCAAAATATCAGGACACTTCAGGGCTTGGTCTTCAAAGAAACTATTTTATGCAGGCCGTGCTCTACTGATAAAGTCAGTCATTTATGCCATTATTAATTTCTGGACTTATGTTTTTTAGTGCCTAAAGGATGCATAAAGCAAATTCAGAACTTGTGTTCTCGCTTCCTATGGACTGGAAATATTACTGAGAAAGGGGTTGCGAAATTTCATAGGATACAAACTGCCAAAGTGTGAAGGAGGACTCGAGTTTAGGGATTTTACAATGTGGAACAAAACGCTTTGTTAAAGCTGATATGGATGTTTTATATTCCAAACCCATCCCTTTGAGATTCGTGGATAAGGAAGTACAAAAAGGTGATGAAAATTTCTTGAGTCTTGATGCAAAAAAGGCTGGATCATGGACATGGAGATCACTCCTGAACTTAGGAAACTCTGCAACAAATTTTTTGAGAGTCGACCCCTTCTTGGCTGGCTTATCACCTCTTTGGTAATACTGGACCTCGACAACTATCTATTCCTCTGTACGAAACAGTGGCTGACGCTTGTGATGGAAATGGTTGGCGGCTGAGAGGAGCTCGTTCCCAAGCTGCGGAGTCACTACAGATCTATCTAACGGGTATACACCTTCCTTCTACTAAATAAAAGGGGTGCAGCTGCCACAGATTAAAAATATACAATCTCTAAGGATTGTATTAACTTCGCTCATCCATATCTACATCATAAGCCACACCACCATAATCAACCTTTGTGACTGGACCAACTGCTGGAAAGCTCATACAATCTTTAGACTTCGACTTCATTTTAGCCATCTGAATATGCGTCATCTTTGTGAACTTTGTCTTCGCATTTTTAGCTATTAAAGCCCTTCTCACATTTTGAACCATACATTGTCTCCTTATATCCTCTAGCATCTCCAATAGTGGCTTTCTTCTTGCTTCACGGATGGTTCTGTTGAAGGACTCACTTAGGTTATTCAGATTATCATTGCACAAGGTCCCTAATTTGAAATATGCTCTGGACCAAGTTTCTGGTTTGGTGACTTGAAGAGTAGCATATGCGCCTGGATTGTACTCTTTCAGCCTCTCACTCCACATTTTAAAATCTCCAGCTGTATAACTCCTTGCTATTCGCCAAAATCTCTGTAGCTGCATGTCATGGCTTTTCTTCCAATTATTGAAAATGTGTCTACAACACTGTCTATGCTCAACCTCTAGAAGAATGGTGTGGACTGCTTTCACTAAACCCTGCCAATTACAAGCATGAGACAGATAAAAACACTAAGATACAGTAATGCTCTAAGCACTAAAAGCTTTAAAAAATCAAGACAAGACAGTTACATTTTGTTTGTCATACAATATAGTATAGACTTTGCCATCTTTTAAGCCCAAGTCAATTGCGAGGTGTCTCACAAACCAGTCATTCTCCACTTCTACTACTGCCCATGCAATAGGAACAATCCGATTGTCTCCATCACACCCTACAACAGCCAAGGGATGACCCTATATGTCCCACTTTAGAAATACTCCATCTAAACCTATTATTGGTCTACAAGTAGTCTTCCAAGTCTCTTTCTGTGCATGAAAGCAAACATATAGCCGAAAAAACCTCTGTTTACTTCCTACTGTCGGTCCAAGGATGGTTTTGATATCCATTGTAGTGCCAGGGTTGGTTCGAAAAATCTCAGCTTGGTAATCCCATATCTTGTTGAAGTGTTCTTCGTGGCTTGCTTTCCTTTCTTTCATAACCTTTTTCTTTTCATTCCCACAAGCTTTCACACTCACAAACATCATATACTCTCTCTGGATCTCAGCAGCAATCTCATGCTTGGTCATTTTCGGATTCAATCTCAGCCTCTCATCGAACAGCATTGCTATAGTAGAACACTTCAAAAAAAATTTAGTGTCATGTTATCTCACAGTTGTGCTCATTCACATAACATTTGATCATCAGCTTCTGTTTGCTCTTCTCATACGAACAATAAACCCTCCAGGGATACGACCTATCTTCACACTTTGCACCTAACTTCAAAGAAGTGAACCGATAAAGCTTGATGTTACGCCGGGTTTTTAATGTATACCTGAGAAAGGGTATGGTTGAATTCTTCAGCAGTCGAGAAAGTGTTTCCCAGTCCAAGCATTGCCTCTGGATCCACATCTTCTCTGTAGAGCTAATCTGGGAATTGATTGTTCTTCATTTTCATCATCTGATGATAGAGGATCCGGAACTTCTATTTCATTCTCCTAATAATACCATTTGTCCCCACTATCTTCAACATTCTCACAATCATCATTCTGAGCTACTTCTCCGAAGAAGACAGTCAAATCGCGATCTCTTTCTTCTTCGATACCACCATGATCGTCTGCTTCATCATAGGGACGGCTTCGTTGTCTGGGGCTTCAATGTCTGGGGCTTCGTTGTCTGGGGCTTCATCACATTCGTTGTCACCGATAATACCACAGTCATCCTCGTTGATTTCCACTTCTTCATCCATGTCGTCGGTTTTACTCTTTTTATTCTTACATACTTGAGCTTTGTTGGTGACGACTCCACCTTTTCTTTTCGCTACAGAACTGGCACCACCAAGGTTACCTTGTCGAGACTTTTTCTTTTTCTTTTTATCACCCATCTCTTTTCTCTTGTTTTCTCTCTTGCTCGTGTTTGATTCGAGATTTTTGGTGGTTGTTTCGTGAATTAGGGTTCTTAATTGAGAAAACCCCCCCAAATTGATTTTGGGAGATAATGACGATGATGTGTTTTTTAATTGAGCAGAACACAGCGTCGTTTTAACTAACATCGGAAATTAACTGCATTTAAAAATCCTGTTAGGGTAATTAATGGAGGTTTAAATTGATCCATTTGAAAAAAAGTTTGAGGTCTTTATGGTTAGTTCAGAACCTAGAGATTATAATGGTCCAAATGAAAAAGGTGAGGATTTGTTTAACATTTTTCCCAATATATATTGGGTTAAATATCAATTTTACCCTGGGCTCAATATCTCAAAATTTATAAAGGGCTTTGTAATTTTGTTCTCCGTCCATCTATGTAAATAGACACATCTTCCGCTGCCACCAGCTCATCACTTCAGTCTTGACAAAATACCAGTCCGTGGAGATAAGAATTTATATCAAGATCATATGAGGAATATGTTTTATAATGGGTGGCTAGCTACAAGAAAACGTTTTTTAAAAATTAGAAAATGTTTTATAAAATCTTCTCAAGCATAGAAAAAGTTGTTAAATATTTATAAAAATTACAAAAAAACATTTTATTATATATAATATATTACTGGAAATAACAAAAAACGTTTTTAAAAATAAAACAAACGTTTTTAAAAATTAGAAAACGTTTTATAAAATGTTTTTAAGTATAGAAAAAGTTGTTAAATATTTATAAAAATTACAAAAACGTTTTATTATATATAATATATTACTGGAAATAAGAAAAACGTTTTTAAAAATTAGAAAACGTTTTATAAAACATTTTTAAGTATAGAAAAAGTTGTTAAATATTTATAAAAATTACAAAAACGTTTTATTATATATAGTATATTACTGGAAATAAGAAAAATGTTTTTAAAAATAAAAAAAAACGTTTTTAAAAATTAGAAAACGTTTTTTAAAAAATTAAAACAACAATCCTAGCATATAGATCCTAAACTATCCATTCAATCCTAGAGTTTTCAATCAAACAACCTCAAATCCTAAGATCTAACATCCTAAACCCTAAAAGAGAGATGAGAGTGATGAGGCGGAAATCACCGAGAGAGAAAAGAGAGGGATGAGGCGGAAATGACGAAGAAGAAAGGAAGTGTAGGGTTTTTTGTTTAATGATTCCGACGGAACATGGTTCGTCGGAATTCCGTCACTATATAGTGACGGAATTCCGACGAAATCATTAAATTTAAACCGGTTGGCGGTTTGCGAAAAAATTTCACGCGGTTTGCTTTTCCCGGGTTATGATTTCGTCGGAATTCCGTCAGTATATAGTGACGGAATTCCGACGACTTCGGGTTTAGGGGTTTAACACAAGTTTCTAAATGCAAATTCCAAATCTTTCCAAATGAATATAGTATTAGCATAAATATTTAATTATAAAAATGTGTTCAAAACACGATTTTACACAAAAACATTTTTGTAGGGTACGATTATATGAATGTAATTGTATAAGTACATGAGTGTTAAGATGAGATGTTATGAAAACAATGATATACATACATAAATATTTTAATGAGTTGTTATATTTGAACCGGTGCAATCTAATACTACAAAACACTTATTATGTGTTATTTTTATAGTTTCGGTTTCCAAATTTATATATTTTTTATTTGAAAATCTTTAAAAACACTAGTTCGTCGGAATATTGTCGGTATATTCTGACGACATTCCGACGAACTAGTGTTTTTTTTTAAAATAAACCACATTTCGTCGGTATTCCGTCGGTATATAGTGACGGAATACCGACGAACTTGTGTAAAAAAAAAATTATGTAAGATGTACTACAACTAATAAATACATGTCAAGTAAAAATAATTCCTAATCAGAATCTTCAGAATCTTCATCAAACTCTCCAACCTCAGGTTCGTCCTCTGAATGTACAACCGCATCAAGTCCAAACTCGTTAAAACTCTGGCCAAACCATCATTCACCTATAAATTAAAAACATATATGAGTGAAAAGTTATTTACTTTAAATTAAATATAAACTAATGATATGCATAAAGTAATATGATATATGACTCACATATCGTCAAAAATGTCCGACGACATTTATGTCCGTCGGAATATACCGTGTTTTCTTGTAGTGATATACATACATAAATATTTGAATGAGTTGTTATATTTGAACGGTTGTGATCAAATACTATACTAAACACTTATTACGTGTTATTTTCATAATTTCGGTATCCAAAAGTTATATATATTTTGATTTCAAATTCTGAGGAATTTCCGAGGAACTTGTCCACTTTGAATAAAACCACAGTTCGTCACTATATCGTCGGTATATAGTGACGGAATACGGACGGATAATATATATAGTATTTGCATAAAGGTTTAACTATAAAAATATTTTTATAACACGATTTTACACAAAACATTTTTGTAGTGTAAGATTAGATGAATATGATTGTATAAGTATATGAGTGTTAAGGTGAGATGTTATGAAAACAATCATATATATACATACATAAATATTTTAATGAGTAGTTATATTTGAACGGTTGTGATCAAATACTATACTAAACACTTATTAAGTGTTATTTTCATAATTTCGGTATCCAAAATTTATATATATTTTGATTTAATTTTTTTTTAAAACATAAGTCCTCGGAAATTCCTCGGAATATACCGAGGACATTCCGACGAACTAAGCAAGGTCGTCGGAATGTCCTCGGTATATTTTGAGGAATTTCCGAGGAACTTGTCCACTTTGAATAAAACCATAGTTCGTCACTATATCGTCGGTATATAGTGACGGAATACCGACGAATTTCTGACGACATCAACATTTATATATTTTATTGGAAGGTCGTCAGAATTTCGTCGGTATATGCCGACGAATCACATTTGGTCGGAAAGTCGTCGGAATATTCCGACGAATTTTCGACGAAGTTGTATTTTTTGTTTTCGTCTGAATTCCGTCGGAAAACTGTCAAAATTTTCCGACGACTTTGTTGTTCGTAGGAACGTCCGTTGGAATATAGTGTGTTTTCTTGTAGTGAGAGAAGAATACTAACCCGCTATAAAATCAAGTGATGAAAAAGAGCCATGGACGATTCAAGACTTAGTCAGAAATAGTTCAGTGAAATATGAACGACTAAGTATGGATGCCCATGATTTCGAAAGGCAATGAAACCTAGCTATAGATTTTTGACGGTACTCTCAAGAATATATCGATAATGAGATCAACTAGGATTGAAGATTGTGTACTGGTTGTTGTTGAGATTTTAGGTTATCCTCTGGTAAGAGTTGCTATAGTTTTTCGGAGATTACAGAGCGTTACACTCTAGATAGATGTCCCTTTTAGGTTACGGACAAACGAAAGGTTTTTAGGTTTTTAGCTTGTGCCTTTCCTTGGATTTCAAGTTTTCTAAGGGCAGAAATAACGGGAGAAGAAGGGTAGTGTTTAGGACAGATCTTAGGGGAGGGGACCCACATAAAAGAACTTCTGTGCCAAATGAAGTGTCCCGTTTTGTGTGATGTTTGCACTGTGCATGGGTTCCACTGACACGTGACGACCTGCGATTAGTGTTTTTATAAATTTTTTTTAATCAGATTAAAAAATTAAAAAAATAAATAAATAAGCACTCTTTAGTGGGGTGCTGGGATAATAATGATGCTGATTTCGTTAGTTTCATTGTGAAACCATGCATGAACTAGTCACTTGGTAAATTAGGCTATACCAATTTTATCTTTCTAGGCCCTACTTTTATCTTTGGGCCAACAAAGCTTCATATGCACAAATAGAATAAATGAACCTTGTGTTATGAAAACTGATTGTATAAAAATATATAAACTCAACCAACGAAACTATTCGATCTGCTCTGGCAGAAAAGAAAGGCAGAAAGGCAATCACATGAAAAGTCCCACATGCCCACAGATCATTTAAACAACACAATCACATCAAAAGCTTAAATATAAAGAACCACAGGTCATTTATACTCTCAATCATGTTGGTCTTTGATTCCTCTCCTCTTCTCTCTATATATAAACCCTGTCATGTCCTCTCTATGCGTATCTAAGATATTCCTTATTACAATACAATTTTCAAGTTTGATGTGATGATGACAAGGAGATGAATTATTATTATACGAAATACATTTGATGGAAAAATTCTTGAAGTTGGCGAAATCATTTGCATTTGTTTGGGGGTTCATCTTGCTTGTGGCTCTCGTATGCTGCTGCATCAACACAAAGCCTGATCAAAGAAACGATGACGATGCTAGCTGTGCCGGCTGCGACGGAGGACATACTGCCTTTTAGTCTAGGTTTTAGTCATCCTCTGTTTACTTTCGTTCACCTCTGATCTTGAATCCTCTATTTTTAGGGTGTTTTTGGTAGATTTGTTCATAATTCTTTAGCTGCTCATAATCTTTTTTGCAAGGCTTTACTATTTAATCCATGATTATTTCTTTACGTGTGCGTTTGTATTAAGTTAATACATATTAGCAAACTATAATATGGAAATGCAAGCGAAAAGATAAACGCAAAGAAACAAGTTTACACATAATGTTGGGTTCACTTGCAATTCTAGTTAAGATTAGGACCGGTCATGGCCAAACTTGATAAAACATTAGTTTAAGGCTCCAAAATTTTCGAAAAAAACTACATTGACATAGACTTCCAAATTTGTAAAAAAACATTTAAATCTATAAAAAAAATTTAACTAAAACATTTATTAAATCATTTACGTCCCCTCAAAATTTTAGAACCAGCCCACATTAAGATGAACCGGCTTTGGGTTATAGGCCATACCATACACAGACACTATAACTCTCCATCGTCATCTGACTCGTTACGTGTCAATGGAGTCCTTCAATTCGTTTCCACTCTCCATCGTCATCTGGTATGTCATTTTGGACCACATCGAAACTGTTAATAATTAGTATTTCATGTCGACAAGAAAGCTACTTTTGTTTGAACCAATGGCTTTTATATCTTTTGATTTGTAGTAATAACATTTAAGTGTCTCAAGTGTAACGTTGTGTATATTTCAATGTTTAAAAGATCAGTATATAACATCTAGACGGCAATCAGACATAAACCAAACATTTTCTTTAAAATGATTTTTATGTGTTAACGTCTCAAATGCTTAACTAATTTTCTATAAAACATTTAACTACTACTCCCTCCATTTTTTATATGATATTTTAGAATATTTATGTTGTTTCATAATATAAAATGTTTTGAGATTTTTAAGTTAATTTTAACTATATTGGAAACAGTTCAATCAATAAAAATTTATAGTTTTTTATAATTGATTGTGTAATTTTAAAATTATATCTTTAGAAATATTTTAAAATAGATATAAATGTTTTAATCTTTGTACACTAATCCAAAATATCATTAAAAAGATGGAGGGAGTATTTGACAACTTTTTAAACGCTAGTATATTTTGTATTGTAGAGAAAAACAAATGTGATTGAAAGTTTTTTATTTCTTTTGGTAATCAATGTTAAGATTTTATTACTATTTTAATCTCTGATAGAACTTTAAAACTAACACAGCGGAACAAAATGAAAACACACAGACTTAAACACTTAAATGACCATTAAAACCATGAAGTTTCAAATCAAAACAAAAAGACCTCTAATTCATGTTTGAGTCAAAAAAATCTCCAACTATTAAATATTAACTGTATTAATTTTTATATTTTGTTGACTTGGCATTTAAAAAACCCAAATAGTCAATTGTTAAACTCGATTATAAAAACAGATGTATGTTAATTCTTTAAACGATGTAGTTTTAAAAACTGATTACGCATTCATCAAACAACGTCGTTTTTCTTTTGTAAACACTTAAAGAATCTTATTCGCGAAACCAAAACCCTAAATCGAATTCATCTTCCTCATTTCGAGTCAAGAAGATGAAGTCAATTTTGGACTATAGTTTCGTGAAAGAGATGCTTTAAGTATTTAAAGAAGCAAAATTACGTTGTTTGACTATTTTTTAAAACGACATCGTTTACATGGTTAACATAAATTTATTTTATAATCGTGTTTAAATGTTGACTATTCGGATTTCTTAAATGGCTGAGTCAACAAAATATGAAAGTTAAAATGACCAATATTTGAAAGTTGAAGATTTTTTTGGCTCAAACACGATTTGAAGATTTTTTTTAGATTTAATTTGAAAGTCCAAAGTTTTAATGGTTGCTTTCTCTTTAAATATATAAATTAAATGCTAAGATATGACAGTGAAGGACTGGGGAATTAATGCAACCGGACTCGAACCAGCTACTGGATTGGAACATGATGAACTGAACCAGCTAAGTGATACGGATGAAGAACTGGAGGAGCTGATCACTGATGGCGAGTTGGACCAAAACCTTGATGGATCAAGATCTCCTCTTTCAGCCCAATCCCATGATCCATTATGTTTCTCTAAGGACCCAATCACTCGATCACAAACCAAAAGAATAGAGAAGACAATAACCGGATTGGTTTACTCTAAACCATATCCGATTTTGATTAAGGAACAAGACCAAAGTCAAGCCAAACTCTTCAACTACTCAGTCTTTGGTCTTACCTAGGTTTACTCTATCTTTTTCGTAAAACACAAGTCCTAAATCGATTGTTTAGTTCCCAATAAGCCTCTTGGCATGTCTACTTGTTCTACATAAACTCCTTCTCGTTTTCTTATAAGATCATTCACTCTTTTTATCAAACAATCTCTAAAACATGTGAACCCTTTGTTCTTCATTGAACATCAAGTGCCTTGGAGTCAAATCCTTTGCATATTGCCTAGTGATCCGTTTGAACAGTGACCTGCTCGATCATAGACTTAACAAACAAGTGATTGATCTCTCCATGGATCGCTCACTGAAGCTATCATCCCCATTGCAATCTTCTTCCACACTCCATCATCCACCGAGTGTTCTAAGAAATAAATCCCATCATTCCATCAAATCCATCAGAAGAAACAAACTGATTCTCCCTCAGATCATACAAAAAGGGGATCAAAGACAACAAGGAGTTCATTACGTAGTATCAGAGCAGATTAGGGTTTGTTATGATTTCTTCTTCTTTTGGGGAACCTTTTTTTTTTTTTGTCTGTTCATCTCCTTTGATCCGTTTAAACCACTGTCTGGATCGTTTTCTCTTTTCTATCTATCTCTAAATCGGCAAGAGGGACAACCATGTGTTAAAAATCAAAAGAAAAAGTGTATACAGTCGAAGAGAAAACCGACTAAGGCTGAAGAGAAATCCAGCCAGGCTGAGGAGAAATCCAGCCTCTGGTGGTAAAGCCTCTTACAACCAAAAATTATTCAACTTTCTATCTCTTTCTTCTCTTTGGGGTAGGCAATTTTACTCTGTAAAGTTTCATTCTTTGGTCTTTGTTGAACCTTGGATTCACAGGAAAACTCCACTACAAAACTTGAGAGAAACACCTAGTGAGGCTTCGGCTATATACTTGTACTAACTTTTCATTGTGAGTCTTTCACAGGAAACCATGGTGGGTGATAGTAGTGATCATGAGGAAACTCCAACTGTGAATCTAAATAAACTACAGATGGAGGCTTTGATCAAACAAATCACTGATAATCTACGAATTGATAGGGAACGTACTGATGATTTCTTTGGTAATACCTCGCAGGTAAGAAGAAAAGCTAGGAACAAGAGGAGAGGCAAGCGGACTGACACTGAAGAAACAGACGACCCTAGTTCATCCTCTGGACAAAACATTAAAGAAGTTAGATCCGTAAGAGCAGGCTCTTAGAACAGAACCAACATTTGTAGAGCTTCAAGAGATAAGCCAGATGATAGTCTTGGTAATCTCAAGCTACGATTACCAACTTTCAGTGGCATGAATGAACCTGATGCGTATCTAGAGTGAGAAAAAATGATGGAACTTGTTTTTGATTGCCAAAACTTCTCTAAAACTAAGAAGGTCCGGCTGGCTGTGACTGAGTTTAGCGGTTGTGCACTCCACTGGTGGGATCAGGTGGTGACTACTAGACGCAGAACAGGAGAACCCTTAGTTGCTTCTTGGTTTGAACTCAAGACCATCATGAAAAAAAGGTTTGTTCCGGGTCACTACAACAGGGAAGTAAACACCACAAACTTAGGAGATTAAGTCAAGGAAGTCGTAGTATTGAAGAATACTATCAGGAGTGGAGATCCTTATGATCAAAGCCACTATAGAGGAAGCTCATGAAGCAACAATGGCTCACTTCCAAGCTGGTCTCAACTGTGACATTCAAGACAGGTTAGAATTGCAAGACTATGAAGATATTTTTGAACTACTTCACAAGGCAATTCTCATTGAGCAACAGCAGAAAAGAAAGACTACTCCTAGAGGAACTTATGGCAACAACTTCAAGACGCCTAATGACAAGACTTTTGTCAAACCAAAGGAAGAAACAAAAACTTATCAAAAGGATGACAAAGGCAAAGCACCGGCTGTTAGGTCCAGAGATCTCAAGTGCTTCAAGTGTCATGGTATTGGACATTACGCTAATGAATGCACAAACAAGAAGGTAATGATACTCTTGGAAAGCGGTGAGATGGTGTCAGAAGAAGAGAAAGCCGAGAATTCATAAGAAGATGGTCTTGACTACCCAGTCCGTGGAGAGTTATTTGTTACAAGAAGGTCCTTGAAGGTCCAAACCAAACCAGAAGAGCATGACCAAAGAGAAAATCTCTTCCACATTCGCTGTATCGTCTATGATAAGGTGTGTATTTTAATCATAGATGGTGGGAGCTGCACCAATGTGGCTAGTAAAGCTCTTGTAGAGAAGCTTGGGGTAAAGACTGGAAAGCATCCAAAACCATATCTCTTGCAATGGTTGAATGAAGATGGGGAGCTTAAGATTACTGAACAAGCATGGTCCCTATTTCTGTAGGAGAGTACCAAGATGAGATAGAGTGTGATGTCCTTCCCATGGATTCAAATCATATCTTACTGGGTAGACCGTGGCAATATGACAAGAAGGCTATCCATGATGGCTTTACTAACCGTCATTCCTTTACCCACAGAGACAAGAAGATCATCCTTGCGCCACTATCACCACAAGAGGTCCACCATGATCAGGTCCAACTCAAGCTAAGAAATAAAGAATCAAAAGACAAGTCCAAGGCGTCTAATGGTAAGGATCCTAAAGGAAATTTACTTCTAGCCAAGGCAGACGATATAAGGAAAGCAGCACAATTGGAACAATCTATGCTTCTTTTTGTTTTCAAAGGTGCACTAATGTTTACTTCTAACATTGAATCGGAGATTCCGAGTGTATTTGAGTTTATCTTGCAGGATTATGGTGACGTCTTTCCTAATGAAAGCTCTGCAGGCTTACCTCCTCTCTGTGAAAATGAGCACCCATAGACTTGGTACCAGGCGCTTCTCTTCTCAACCGGCCATCTTACAGAACTAACCCTGAAGAGACCAAGGAACTTCAAAGGCAAGTTGATGAGTTGATGGAAAAAGGACACATCAGAGAGAGCATGAGTCCATGTGCAATGCCTGCGCTTTTGGTACCCAAGAAAGATGGGAGCTGGCGCATGTGTGTGGATTGCAGAGCCATCAAAAATATCACTGTAAAGTATAGACATCCTACCCCTAGACTTGATGATATGTTAGATGAGTTACATGGCTCTTGTGTGTTCTCCAAAATTGATTTAAAAAGTTGTTATCATCAGATTAGGATGAAAGAGGGAGATGAATGGAAAACTACTTTTAAAACTAAACATGGTTTGTATGGGTGGCTTGTTATGCCATTTGGACTTACTAATGCACCTTGTACATTCATGAGGTTGATGAACCACGTTCTAAGAGCATTCATAGGTCATTTTGTTGTAGTTTACTTTGATGATATCCTAGTTTACAGCAAAAACCTCATTGAGCATGTTGAACATCTAAAGGCTGTTTTGGAAGTGCTTAGAAAGGAAACCTTGTTTTCTAATTTTAAGAAATGTACCATTGGAATGGATCATCTTGTGTTTCTAGGCTTTGTTGTTACAGCTCATGGAATCAAAGTAGACGAAGACAAGGTGAGAGCCATAAGAGAATGGCCACATCCTACAAGCATGAGTGAAGTGAGAAGCTTTCATGGCCTAGCTGGGTTTATAGGCGATTTGTAAAAGATTTTAGCACCATCGCTGCTCCTCTTACCAAAGTGATCAAGAAAAATGTAGGTTTCCAGTGGGGAAAAGAACAAGAGGAGGCATTACCTGATTTTTCTAAAACATTTGAGATTGAATGCGATGTCTCTGGTGTGGGTATTGGAGCTTTGCTGATGCAGGAGAAAAAACCCATTGCTTTCTTTAGTGAAAAACTTGGAGGAGCCATGCTAAACTATCCCACTTATGATAATGAACTCTATGCACTGATCAGGGCTCTAGAAACTTGGCAACACTACCTTTGGCCAAATGAATTTGTGATCCACACTGATCATGAATCACTCAAGAATTTGAAGGGGCAGCACAAGCTCAATAAGAGACACGCCAGATGGATAGAATTTCTTGAAACTTTTCCTTATGTGATTCACTACAAGCAAGGTAAAGAATATATTGTTGTTGATGCTTTGTCTAGAAGGTACACTTTACTCTCATCTATGGAAACAAAGCTTTTAGGATTCGAACAAATTAAGTCATATTTTGCTGAGGATCTTGATTTTAGAGATATCTTCAAAGACTATGAAAGGCATGCTAGTGGAGATTATTATCAGTCTGAAGGGTTGCTATTCTTTAAAAACCGATTGTGCCTTCCTAATTGTTCTTTGAGAGAAATGTATGTCAGGGAACTCATAGAGGAGGACTTATGGGCCATTTCGGAGTTGCAAAAACTTACAGAATTTTGAAAGAACATTTTTACTGGCCGAGCATGAAGAATGAAGTAGAGAAGATCTGCAAAAGATGTGTTGTTTGTGTCCAAGCCAAAGCCAAGGCACGACCCCAAGGTTTGTACACTCCTCTTCCTAATCCTATTGCACCATGGATTGATTGATTTATGGATTTTGTAACTTGGCTTGCCTAGGATTAGAAAGTGAAAAGATTCAATTTTTGTTGTGGTAGATAGGTTCTCAAAAATGGCTCAATTTATACTCGGTCACTAAATTGATAATGCTGTGATTGTTGCTGACTTGTTCTTTAGAGAAGTGGTACACTTGCATGAGATACCTAGAACTATTGTGTCTGATAGAGATTCTAAGTTCCTAAGCCATTTTTGGAGGACTTTGTGGTCTAAACTAAGAACTAAGTTCATGTTCTCTACTACTTGTCATCCTCAAACTGACGGACAAACTGATGTAGTAAATAGGTCTTTATCCACTCTCTTGCGTACTGTTATTAAAAGAATCTTAAGTCTTGGGAAGATTGTTTACCATATGTTAAGTTTGCATACAATCATTCTGTTCATAGAGCTACTAAGTTTTCTCCTTTTCAGATTGTGTATGGTTTTAATCCTTTGAATCCCTTGGATCTCTTGCCTTTGCCTCTTAGTGAACAAGCTAACCTTGATGGCATTTCCAAGGTCGAGTATGTTGTTACCATGTATGAACAAGTTAAGAAAAACATAGAAGAGAGGACTAAGGAATATGAGAAGCATGTGTGAGCTTGTGTTGGAACCAGGAGATCTAGTGTGAGTGCACTTGAGAAAAGAAAGATTTCCGGCTTAAAGGAAGTCCAAGCTCATGCCTATGACAGATGGACCAATCTGAGTTCTCAAAAGGATCAATAACAATGCATACCATATTGATCTCCAAGATAAGTACACTGTAAGCTCTACTTTCAATGTTGTAGATGGTTCGGATTTGAGGACAAATCCTTTCAAAGAAGGAGGGCATGATGCAACCGGGCTCGAACCAGCTACTGGATTGGAACATGATGAGCTGGACCAGCTAAGTGATACGGATGAAGAACTGGAGGAGCTGATCACTGATGGCAAGTTGGACCAAAACCTTGATGGATCAAGATCTCCTCTTTCAGCCCAATCCCATGATCCATTCTGCTTCTCTAAGGGCCCAATCACTCGATCACAAACCAAAAGAATAGAGAAAGCAATAACCGGATTGGTTTACTTTAAACCAGATCCGATTTTGATTAAGGAACAAGACCAAAGTCAAGCCAAGCTATTCAACTACTCAGTCTTTGGTCTTACCTAGCTTTACTCTATCTTTTTCATAAAACAAAAGTCCTAAGTCGATTGTTTAGTTCCCAATAAGCCTCTTGGCATGTCTACTTGTTACTCCTTCTCGTTTTCTAATAAGATCATTCACTCTTTTTATCAAACAATCTCTAAAACTCGTGAACCCTTTGTTCTTCATTGAACATCAAGTGCCTTAAAGTCAAATCCTTTGCATATTGCCTAGTGATCACGTTTGAACGGTGACCTGCTCGATCATAGACTCAACGAACAAGTGATTGATCTCTTCATCGATCTCTCACTGAAGCTATCATCCCCATCGCAACCTTCTTCCACATTCCATCATCCATCGTGTGTTCTAAGCAAGAAATCCCATCATTCCATCAAATCCATCAGAAGAAACAAACTGATTCTCCAGCAAGGAGTTCACTAGGAATACAACTTGTCCGAAGAACCTATGGGCCCAGCAAATGTACTGCAAACAACTGGATTATTGGAACTATTCGTTTCACGGTTGTTGTGATCTCCAATATGCTAATACAATCACAAGTCTCAGCTTTTTATTTGTTTCCTTGTTGCGTGTCTAGTTACAATGGCTATTATGAGTCTGTAATTTTTTAGTCCCAAATAATTTATGAATGAGAATTTTAATTTCTATGAAAGGCGACTGATCATCGTTGCAAATGAACAACATTTTAATCATATATTGTTGCGATTAGTAAGCAAAAATGGTGTAAAGCGATTACATAATATAAAGTTCAATGGGCTTTCCAGGAAGTCTAATGAGATTTCTAGGAAACCCAATTATAAATTGTTAACCCAAAATTATCCGGTATAACGGGATTGGTAAATGGCTCAGAGTTATGAGTTCTGTCACCTGGGTTCAAAATTCAACCACTAAAGAATTTGAATGCGGACCTTTAGCGTCCGAGACCAAAGATCGTTCACAGTGAACCACATGATGACGTCCTAGCACTGTTCTTTTTCTCTTCGATTTCTAATCTTGACCACTTCAGTAGGGGTAGGACACTACTAAAAAAATTACCCAGTAATGTGGTCACGGCCGGTTTATTTTTATCTGAATTGCTCTATCGTCTTTCTAAAATTATCAGTTAGACCAGATTTGGATATCGTCGGGAAATGGCGTACTCAATTACTACTAGTAGTAACGCTTTCCGGTGTTACTCGGAAACGCTGCGTTTTGCTTCCCGACAACATCATTGCGGCCGCGTAAACCCTAACCCTTCCTCTCTCCTTTCCTTTAATTCCTCCCCCTTTCTCGCTCAGGTAACCGCTCTATATAAACCTCACTTCTCGATTAAAGCCTTTTCGATACTTATTTCGAATTCTACAGACTTTGGGTGCTTCTCTTTTGTCTGTTTCCCGGCGGAATATTCCAGTTAGAGCTAAAATGGCGGCGTCGGAAGGCTCGATTAACGGAAGCAATAGGATGCTGGTAAATTTGATTTCTGAATTAACCGGAACTGAATAAAAGATGAAATTGATTTTTTTTTTTTTAATTTCAGGTGTTCGTGCCACCACATCCTTTGATCAAACACTGGATCTCTGTCCTGAGAAACGACCAAACTCCTTGTCCTATTTTCAGTGAGTAGATAAGGTTTTGATTTCAGTGTTTTTTTGTTGTGTTAGAAACTTAGAATTGACACGTGAAACGTATCATGGAAATCTGATAACAAGTAGAGTTATTTTAACATGTTCTGAGCCTTGTACGAGTTTAAAGTCTTTTAATCATTTTTAAAAAAAAAAATCAGCTAAATTGCGTTTGAAAAAGAAGATTTTCATTTTTGATACAATAATGTCTTGTGTGGTTTTGTGTAATTTCTATTATCTTTAGGGAATGCAATAGCTGAACTAGGGAGACTGTTGATGTATGAAGCCTCTCGAGAGTGGCTGGTATGTAAAACGTTTCACAACTCTTCTTTTATTGTTTATGATCTTCCCTCCGTGTGGGTTTGCTTATATGTTTCTTGATTTTTCCACTATGTGATTATAATTAAAGCCAACTGTTGTTGGAGAAATCATGTCTCCGATGGGTGCTGCTTCTGTTGAATTCATTGATCCTAGAGAGCCTATAGCGGTTTGTGTCTATCCCCTGAACCCCCTTTTTCTATAATTTCTTCTCTATTCAAAAAGTTTAAGACATTTCGTGTTCTTGGTTTTTGTCTCTGGGTAGGTTGTTCCGATTTTAAGAGCTGGTCTTGCTCTTGCGGAACACGCATCCACAGTTTTGCCTGCAAATAAAATATATCATTTAGGTAAGTATTTTTACTATATTATCTCGTGCCTGAGGATAGGATTGTTATATATATATATATCCATAGCTTCTTATGTCTCTGTGTGTTTATCCTTTTTCATCAGGAATAAGTCGGGACGAGAAAACGCTCTTGCCTTCGGTGTATCTTAACAAGTAAGAACTTCTCCACATTATTATGTCGTCAGTACTGAATCGTGTATGATGACAGCTTTTTGTTACATGTTCTTCAGGTTGCCAGATGAATTTCCCAAGAATTCCAGAGTATTTTTGGTGGACCCAATGCTTGCTACAGGTAAGTAACTCTTGTCATTTTGGCCCACCACCATAGTAGAACAAATGAAGTTAGTGTTTTTTGATGTGTCTCAAATGTAAGCGATACAAAGGAGTGTGAACGCATGACAGGGTGAATGTTTACATTACTAGAAGCGTAGCTTTAGTAGTAACACGTGGTTTCTCTACTGCTTCAAAACATGGGTTTGTTTTGTATTTTAGGGGGTACGATAATTGCAGCGATGGGTCTGTTGAAGGAACGTGGTTTGTCTGTTCAGCAAATCAAAGTGGTAAGCATGTTTATAGGGAGCAGCTGTTTTCTAAAAGGTTAGCTACATGACAATATCCCTTAAATGTGTTTGCTTTACTTGGTATCTCTCTGATTACAGATTTGTGCGGTTGCTGCACCTCCTGCACTATCAAAGCTTAATGAGAAGTACCCCGGGTATCAATACCGAACGATTTACTCTTTAACCTTGTTTGTCATTTGGCGAGATTACTAAACTGTTTGCAACATTTCAGGCTTCATGTGTATGCTGGAATCATCGATCCTGAAGTCAATGAGAAGGGGTACGTCGTCATCCCAACTTTTATTGCACATTACTATGAATAGTTCGAGTTTGCGTTGCTGGATTCTTGATTTCTCGAAGAGAACTAGCAAATAATATGGAACTAACAATGTCGGTAATACGTTTATTATGGATTAGGTTCATAATCCCTGGGCTTGGAGACGCTGGAGACCGCAGTTTTGGGACATGAAAACAAGCTTGAATTTTTTGGTTAACGTTTTGATGAAGTGATTCTTGTGAGTTCTTTAAATTTTACAGGCAAGTCATTAAATGGATGTATTTCAGGTTTGCCTAGTACTCTAGTTGTTTGTGATAAGTAACACATGGAAAATATGAGTTCCTCATCATTGAGAGACAAGGGAAAAAACTTGTAAACACCAATTTTGCTTCGTCGAGATTTGTATGTGTTTCATAGTCATTTGTCACCTGAACAACGTTGTTAACAAACCTCTTTTTTTGTCAATATTGTGCGTGAAAATCTGAAATATTCGTCCATGTGAATCAAACATTTAGTTTATAATCTTATAACCGCGATGGAGCTGCTTGTTTCTTTCTGTTATATGTCCCAAGTTTTTATATGTTCCAAGTTTCTGTAACAAATGAACTCAAACTAATGAGTTAGTTGGATGGTAATTTTCTTTAGTTGGATGGTAATTTGCTATATAAACCCTTTCTTGCAGCTCAGTTTGGTTTTAATGCGACCAGTAGCTTTTCTGGTTTGTTCGATTTAATTCGGTTTATTCGTAAACCTAAATTAATTTTGTATTCAGTTCGGTTAAACCAGTATCACTTTTGTCTTGGTTAGAGCATCTCCAAAAAGAATCTCTATTTTAAAGTTCGCAAAATCTTATATTTAAAGTTTAAACTAGGTGTTTTGTCCGTATGTGTGAGCGTAATAATTTTATGAATATTTTAAAGTAAATATATTATATATTAAAACTAAATTAAAATAAATTAATATTTATACATTCACAAGTTTTATTGTAACATTAATACTTTTTATCACGTAATGAAAACTTAAAAACTCTAATGCTTTTGAAATATGAGATATTTGCTAAAAACCAACCTAAAAAGTTAAGTCAAACCCAAAAGTGTACCCTATATTTTGTCAAATACAAAATCAACCTAAAGGGGTGTTAAAAGTATTATTTAATCCTTATGAACAAACAAAAACCAGAAAAGTATTTTACACTTATGTCCTTTGTAAGTCTACACGTAATAGAAATAAGTGTACGTAAATGTAGACCTTATAAGAAGTCGACGATGTAGACTTATTCTGTAATCTACATCGCAATTTGATCTAATAATTTAATTTTAAAAATATTTATAATTAGTTTTTTGTGAAATTTTTAATTAATCATCAATATAAGTGTTAATATGAAGTAAATAAATTAAATTGTTTTATAAATGGGTAATTTAAAAGAATATATATTGATTTATTAACTATGTGTTAGGCAATGTTTATGGTTTAGGAACAAAATGTTCTAACATGTTATATCTTTTAATGATAGATTTTCTTAGGGTTAGATTTTAGATTTGATTTTTTTTTTTTTTATTCTCTCAAAACAGCATATTAATGTTTAGTAGTTTATATTATGTACTAGTAGTTTGTCCGCGATTCGCGCGGATTGTTGCTTTGATTATTATGCTATTGTTGTGTTTTTTGGCATACTAATATGAGAAATGTGTTATTTTTGGAGTTTGTGGCGTTTTGGTTATGGCTGTTGTTTGATGCGGCAAGGGGCGTGATATGGGGGTCGTATATTTCTTGGATATAGCCTATGAATTCCATTGGCATGCGATGAATTGAAGCTTTGATCTTTGCAGACCAAAGCAGAAGTTTATATTCAGTGAAAGAAATTGAACCATTGTTTTTTTTTTTCAGTCGTTGAGTCTTTGGAGTGCTGGCAGTTGGAGAGCTCCACTCGTGCTCAGTGGAATTGAAAATGACAAAAGCTAACGTAAGAACATGTAGAGTGTGTGCTTAAATTAAGAAGGAAATTAGGGGCGTCCAGAAAATAGCATGAGTTGGGCAACCTCTGCGATGGGAATATTGGTCAGCTTCAGTTTCCCAAAAACAAAAATGGACAACGAAAATATTTTGATTGAGCATGTTGAAAACTAACAAAAAGTTGAGCCAAATAGTTTGAAGATGACACTTTGTGTGCACATTCTTCGGTCGTTATTATCTCAGAGGAGATAACCATTTAGTATGTATCAAAAAGAAGCTA
>CAKOAT010189377.1:1208-28032 GCA_932364175.1 Eruca vesicaria subsp. sativa | reverse complement strand
TACCAAACATAATTAATTCTCTTTTTACTAAATTAAATTATAAAATAACAAACATTTAAAATGTATTGATTGGTATTAGTTTTAAAGTAATACTAACGTTTATTCTTAGTTAGAGATAAGAAATTTATTTTACCATAAAGAAAATTGAAAAGAAATGAATGATTTATTTTCTATTGATTTTTATTTCTGCTCTTTTTTTGAAGAATAGAAAAATAGTCATCATAGCATGAGTTACTGTAACAGACATCAAACAAATATGTTGGAAAAACAAACATGTTGGAATCTACGTAAGTTAACTCTTACGTGGTTAAAAGAGTTAATTTAAAGTCAACATAATTATTTTCCACGTTCAAAATTAGTAGTCGTTTTGCTTTTCAATTTTCTTTAAGTGTTAGTTTAAATGTATATATGCTTGTCAAATTTTAAAATTTAATTATTTAGTAATAATGTAATTCAAATAAAACTAAATTGTCATTCTAGGTTTTTACACACAGATTAAGGAAACATTTAATTTTACATATTTTCAAGATAAAAACACAATTACCTATACACCTAACCACTTTTCAACCAATAGAAAAATATAATATCATATAAAATTAATAAATTTTGACTCAAAACTCTAAAACGACACTTATTTTGAAACGAAATTTTCTCTCTGGAATGACAATTAATTCGAAATGGAGGGAGTATTGGTCAGGAACGAAACATCTCATAGTTTTCGTAAAATATATAGTAAACTTTTTTCACATATATACTAAAGCTTTAAATGACATAAAATGAAATGGAAAAATATTCTTCTTTAAGGACTTTTAAATTTTCATTTTTACTCTAATTATTTTTCTCACGATAACAAATTAATGTAGGTCCAAGGTAAAGTACAACTTAAAATACTATATATATATCAAAAAGGTTAAATTGTTTGTTATTAAAATTTTACCTCAAATCAAATGATGTTTTTGTGATTTTAGTATTCGTGTTTTGTAAACTATTTTACCTTCTGTTGAATTTATAACAAAAAGCTCAAACTAATCAACATAAGAAGAGATCTCCTAATGATATAAAATCTAGATCACAATCCTTTCCCCATAGGTGAACATTTTCTACTGCTTTCCATTGGTTCCTGCAATTTTCTTCTTCCTTGTCCTCTTTCTCCTCGTATTTGTTTTTGAGGAACATTTCGCCCAACGTCTAATCCTTTTTACCTTTTGCTCTCCTACCTTTATTTCATTCCTTCACGTATTCTCGTTTTTCAAATATTCATTGATTCTTGATTAGCACTCCGCAACAAAGGAAAGAAGCCACTAAAGTTTGTTATAGCCAAAAAGGTAGACACTGTCAAATGTCAATACATCTGCAACAAAACTAAGAAACATTTAAGTTTGTCTGATCATCAAAATAGCCGTAAAGTATTTGAGATTGTTGGAGCTGGATCTAGGCAAGAACCTTTAGGGCTACAGTGTGATTCTTGTCTTTCATATTGGCATATGTGTGAAAATTTGATGGGAAAACAATGTGGAGATCAAAACAAATGTTAACTTTAGCTTTCTAAAACATGAACAACATACTGACCGATTTTCCCTCCATTGTCAAATTTCTCAGATTTCATCTCTTTTGTGCAGCTGCAGAAAATGTGAAGCTTCAGGCATGATCAGAAAGTAAATTTTTCCATCCTAAAGGTTTTCACATGAAAATAAGGTTAACCTTTGGGAGAAGCCAAGGCTGAAATGGAAGGAAGATGGAAGAAGTGAGGACCAGTGACAAGAGTAGGTCATAGTGGAAAGCTTTAGTCCTTTTGAATTGATGTTTTTTTCACGCAACTTTCTCATCTTTCAGTTTTCCAAGGACATACCAAATGTATGGAATAAATGAAGGATATATTTTACTATAGTGGATCGAAAGCGTTGTCATATATAGATAATTTAAGAGGTGAAAGTTTTGATTTTATTTTACCTTATTGTTCATGCACAGCTGTTCTCATCTAAAGACATGACCGGACAAAACTTTGTCCCTCGTGGAACGATATCCTCTCTTTCCGGAACATTAGCTTCTCTTGAATGACTTAATGACTAAGGTTAGCCCGTTACACGCCGCGAGTATACACTGTGACATCCAGATATTAACTAAGAAACCATGTCAAAAAACATGACGCTTATGTTGTCAAGGGCCAAACCTTGTTCACTGTGCAGTTCTGGTTCTTCGACGACATCTTGGTACACATTATGATCGTTGTCATAAACATGTTTGGTAATTATGTTCTTGAACTTCTTAGCTTTTGCTTTTACTTTCTTGTACACTCTAGTGCCTCCATTCTCTTGATGAGCTATTCCTATGATCCCACAATATATTAGGCAAACTCATTATTAAGATATATGATCGATTGTCTTGTAGTAAACATAAGTGTATTTTAAGTGAAGTAAATAAAACTATCAGAATTTCAAAATCGAAAATTGGAAATCTACTTGAGCAGATGTATATACCTCGAAGGAGAAATCATTCATGCTCTCTATAGAGAATAATTCATGCTCTGACTGCCTGCAACAACCCTATTATGCTTCTTGCCAATGCTTCTTGCTATCTACGGCCGTCATGCAACTCTCGTTTGCACCTCCTCGATTTGAATGCTTCAAAGTGGAAGATTGGAGATTTATAGCTGCAGCTTTCGTCTGTTTATTTTGGGAGGCGATGAGGTCGATTGAATGCTTCAAAGTGGAAGGAGTGGGGGTAATCACGTTAAAGCTGATAAAATCCGTATTAAAGCAAGTTGGAGACGTTACAGTGAGTTGATCTGCGGCTTTATTACGGTGAACTACGAAGGTGGAAGGTCAGATGAATACGAAACTGTGTACTTCACTGGGTTTGATGAAAATATTATATAAAAGCCCAAAAGCAAGATAACTATAATAAAAACAAATGGCCCAGCACTTGTAAAGTTACAAAATCAGCGATAGTAAACATTTTAAGATGACAGGTGGCAAAAAATGCCCCATGCTCTCTTGCTGATGTGGACATGCTAAGAAGAGACTAAACTTAAGTTTAGTATATAAGATATCTTTGATATTTGATACAGTAATTGAGAAAAATTTTATTATCAAGCAAAATATTTAGGGTTTGTGGTTTAGGGTTTCGTAGACCTACATTGAAGTCTACCAGGTTGTAGACATCTTTTTAGTCTATTTTTATTTGTGCTTACAAAAAATCTTTGTTTATAAGTTAAAATTACATATTTATAAATAAAAATGTCTAAATCATACTTATGATACAATAATTGGGACTTTTTTGATTATCAAGCAAATTTGTAGGGTTTGAGTTTGTGGTTTAGAGTTTGGTAGACTTACAATATAATCTATTTCACTGTAGAATTATTTTTCCGTCTACTTTAATTTAAAAAAAAATCATCATTTTTAAATTAAATTGAGTTCTTTATGAATTAAAATGAGAAATCATATAATATAAATATTAAAAATAAATAGTATATTAAAATTATTAAAATAATAAAAAAATAAACAACAATAATGAAATAATCATAGTAGATTTCAAAAATGTCTACTAAGTAGACTTACAATAAAGTCTACTCCAAAATTTTAATTATAGCAGACTTTAAAAGAAGTCTACACTGTCAAATTTTTTAAGATAATTACAACTTTTGTCTCCCTCTATAAATGAAATTTACATAGTCTCTCTATTAAATGGTCGTACAAGTTTCTAAAACTCTCTCTCTTGTCTCTAAAACTCTCTCATTTTTCTTTGAACGTGAAGATGCATTTTTGTTTAGTTTGTTAATTCTTTTATCATACCTTTTTCACAATATTATCTTGTGTTTGTAGGTTCATTTATGGTTATCACCTTTCACTCTAAAAATGTAAGTCTTATATCTATAGATTTTAAATGTGTATTCTTATGTTTATATTCAAATAAAGTTATAAATATAAATTCAGTGCATTTACTTTGCTAGTATTTTATCTAATAAATTCTATTTTTGAAGTTTTTTTTCAGATTAAAAATTATTTTTCACATTTTCACATGTACACGGTTTTCAGATATGAAAATTAACTGATACAATAGACTTCTAATGAAGTCTACAAAACTAGGAGTGGCTTTTATTTATTTTTGTATAGTGTTTTTTCATAATTTTATCTTTGTTTTTCTAATATTTTCTTTGATGGTTTTTATATAGATTTTTCAGATCTAAAATTATTTCATTTAGTAGATTTCATTACTCCTAGCTTTAAATGTTAAGCAGACTTCATTAGAAGTCTACAAGGCTATAACTTTAATTGTTTTGTCTTATGTTATTCATAGTTTTATCTTTATTTTGGAGTTGCTTTCTTCCATGGTTTTTATCTCTTCCACAAAAAAATTGTAAAATTTACATTTATAATGTGTGTTTTTGTATTTATATTTAAATAAAGTTACATATTCAAACTCTATGTCTATAATTTACTACTAATTTATTTTACAAATTATATTTTCTAAACTTTTTAGATTTAAAGTTATTTTCATGTTTGTAATGTATATATTTTTCAGATCTAAAATTTTTTGGATTGAGTAAATTACAAATGAAGTTCATTAACCTTAACTTTTAAACAGACTTCATTAGATGTCTACTCAAATATGATTTTTATTTTTTTGTCTTATATTTTTTCATAATTTTATTTTATTTTGAAGGAATTCTCTTCCAAAGTTTTCAAATCATCTTTCCAAAAATGTAAGATTTACATATATTCATTTTATATATGTTTTTTGTTTATACAAAACTAAATTTATAGATACAAGCTCTATATTTTGCTTTGCTAGTTTTAAGTTAAAACATTATTTTGTAATATTTTGCAGAAAATGTTATTTTTAAATTTTGTAATTGTACATTTTTAGATCTGAATTTGTTTGGCATAAAGTCTATTTAAAAATTAAGGCTAGTAGACTTTAAACAAAGTCTAATAAACCCATAAATTGTAGTAGACTTTTATGAAGTCTACTAAAATATAATTTGAATATGTTTACCTTATGTTTTCTCATAATTTTATCTTATTTTGCAGGTACTCTTTTCAAGATTTCATTTGAGATATCATGAATAATCAAACACTCAAGAGTTTTAAAAAAAATTGCTATGTAATAACTTATCTTTACAAAATATTCATTTGTAAATAATTATTCTGATACATAATCAATAAAAATTATATTTATTTTTAATTGAGTTGCACTTGTATGATATTATTATATTTTGTTAGCAATAAGTTTTTCAGAAAAATATTCTAATCAGCCAAACAGTTACAACCACCATGAGCTAAAACAACAACTAACACAATATTGAGGGCATGACTGGTTTCTCCGTTATCACCCGCAAACACATCTTTTGCGGATGGTAACGGTTTTTGGCATTTTGCAACAATCTACAACCACCATGAGCTAAAACAACTACTAACACACAATATTGAGGGCATGACTGGTTTCTCCGCTATCACCCGCAAACACATCTTTTGCGGTTGGTAACGGTTGTTGGCGTTTTGCAACAATCACTCAATCCGCTTTGAACCGCTCTAAACCTCTTAAATTCAAAAGATGGTTCCAATTATCGTTTGCGATTGCGGGTGGTTGCGGAAGAGTGTTTTAATTAATATTATAAAATTTTAAATAAAAAATATTTTCAATGATTTTCAAAATTTTAAAACTATGACATTATAAGTATAATTTTATATTTATTATAATATTACATATTTTTGTATTTTTATAATTATGAAAAATGTAAATTTTGTTAATTTATATTTTAACCGCTACTGCATTTGGTAGTTAATTAGTCATAAATATCTCGCAAATGCACCAATTTGAAATTTCTAACCGCAGTACTTGTCGTACAAATCTCTTAACACCACAAGAAACCGCAACCACCCGCATCCGCAATTTCCCACAACCGCAACCGCTGCGTTTGAACCAGTCAAGCCCTGAATGTGTTGAAATTATGTAATCTGCAGAATTGTTTTGTAGCAATTTTAAAGATTTTGAACACAAAAGAGACTAATAATACAAATTAATACAATTCCAATAGCAATAAAAGAGAGTATACTTCAATGTTTGTCTACTTTCCTACTTGTAGACTAATAAGGAAGTCTGATTTTGTTGTACGATACACATGTAAAAAAATCTACATTACAAGAATCAAACTAGTTTAACACTATATAATAATATAGAAGAAGCCTACAAATTAAACATAAGTTCATCACATAACACAACAACAGGTAACTGAGCCATTTTCTGTAAAAAGTGCAAGTTTACATAGTTAGCGATAATGTTTCAAAAAACTATAACGTAGACTTACAAATACGTTTAATTTTATTACCTAACTACATGATCAAACCAAAAGTATCATAATTTCATAATTATAACATATTTTCTTTTAAAAATTACTCAAACCTATTAGGAGTAACTAACACACACTATCAAACAAAAAATCCTGAAAAAACTTAATGAATAATACACAAATTCACTTTTAATATTTTTTCAAACGTAAACTCCATGATCAGTTTGCGCAACTGTAGACATTCTCTTCAGTTTACACATGTAGACTGTCAAATATGTCTTTTCTTTGGGTTAGTTTTGCAATTGAAAATTTCTATATTTGAAAAAGTTGTAATTTTATACATGTAGACTCCCATTTCAGTCTACACTTAAAAAATGTTGACTTTTTCATTTGATCAAAAATCATCTAGGATTTGATTTTCAGAAGTAGATTTTAGCAGCAGTCGACATGTTTGAATTTTTTTGAAAGAGGATAGTTTGTCAATTGACTAAGTTTGAATTTTTTTAGTAAACGGAAACAAACGTCTACATGTTTGTAGGCTTCATACAAACTTTACTCTCAAATCTGAGGTTTTTTTCTTTCTAAGATACGAAGACTGCATGTGAAGTCTGCATTTTAATAAATTTGTAATTAATTTTTAAACTTTTTAATCAAACACAAAACTAACCTATTCAGCAAAGTCAAAGTTTTGGTCAAATGCAAAACTGGCATTTTGCAAACTTCTCAGGCAGTCTACAGTTTGTAAGTTTCCTTTAAAGTCGACAATGAAAAGTCAAATGTTTGGTCATATGTAAAACTAACCTCATTAATGTACACGTCTTGGTAAATCTACTAAAGTTTTTGTTTTTGTTGTTAAAGGTAAAGACGAAGACTGCTAGGGAAGTCTACGGTACAAAAAAAATTTGTTTGGTCAATTACAAAACTGACATGTGCGTTAACAAGTAGAATGTGTCGTATGTCTGTGTACATGCGTAGACATACGAAATAATCTACTTTCGCGACACATAACTGAAAATGGAGGAAAACCATGTAAATAATTACATTTTCCGGTGTTAAGCTCGTTTCTAACCTTCTCAGCCATCCAAACTCCAAATATGAGCTGAAAAAACCGTCTTGACGATTCACTAATGATGAAACTCAAAAATATGAACTTTGTATTTGTGAAAATAAAAGTTCTGAGAGTTTTTTAGATGGAAATGTGAAAAAATGAAAATTTGTTGGTTTAGAATGAGAAAAAAAGTGGTTGAAAATTGAATTCTAGAGCTTTAAGAGCTAAAAAAAAGTGGTTCATGGTTGTTGGATAAATTGAAGACAATGGTGTTCTTGTAAATAAGAAAAAAATGGTGTGGGTGTATTTCTTTTTTTTGCAAATTTTGAAATTAATAAAAAATTAAATAATAATGGCAGTTCTGTAATAATTCAAGACATATGGATAGTATACAAAAATTGTTGATGAATAGTAATGACAAAAAATGATTAGTTTTAGGTTTGACAAGAAATTGTAGGTTAGTTTTGAAAAACAGCGTTGAAATATTTAGTAATAAATTAAATATTAAATTTTCTACATATGAAAAAAAATTTCAATTAATAAAATTATCTCTTATTTCGTAAAATAAATTTGAAAAAATTAATATACGTATTAATATTATATACAATATATATAGGGATTTATTTTTTATTATTTAAAAATTATTTAAAAAATCTAATGTAATATATGTTTTTGAATAATACAACATAAACTATTTTTATACAATAATGATTATCAAATCAATGAAATTTATTTTTAATTAATGGTTAATTATTTAGTTACAAAATATAATTGTTCATTAACGTTAGTAAGAAAGTTATAACATAATATCAATTATTTTTAGATAATGATAATTATCAAACCAATGAAATCTTTTTTTTAATTAATGGCCAATGATATATTAATTTATTTTTACTATATTTTTTCATTCAATAAACTATTTTTAGACAATGATATCATCCAATCAATGAATTTTTTTTATTAAGGTTAATATCAAAAATTGTCAATATAACAAAATGAAACTTTATTGCATAGAATAAATTTGAAAACATTAATATATGCATTAATATTATTTACAATATATAGGATTTATCTTCTATAATTTACAAATAGTAAAAATATATAATGTAAAATATATATGTTTGAAGAACATAACATAATTTATTTTTATACAATGATGATATCAAATCAATGAAATTTGTTTTAATTATATTTAATTATATTTAATTATATATTAACAAATATAATTCTTCATTAACTTTAATAAATAATTTATAACATAATTTAAATTATTTTTGGATAATGATAATTATCAAGGCAGTTTTTCGAAACCAATCCACAATTTCTAATCAAACCTAAAACTAACATCTGAATTTGTCATTACTATTTTTATCATGAATTTTCTATACTATCCATATGTTTTTGAATTATTTACAAAACTGCCATTATTATTTATTTTTTTATTAATTTTGCAATTTGCAATAAAAAAACAAATACATCCACACAATTTCTTCGTATTTACAAGAATACCAGTATCTTCAATTTTTTCAACCACCACAAATCACCATTTTTGAGCTCTTAAAACTCTAGGATTCAATTTCAACTACTTTTTTCTCATTCTAAACCAACAAATTTTCATTTTCTCACATTTCCTCTACATTTCCATCTAAAAAACTCTCATAACTTTCATTTTCACAAGTATAAAGTTCATATTTTCGACTTTAATCATTAGTGAATTGTTAAAGGCGGTTCTTTCAGCTCATATTTGGAGTTTGGACGGTTGAGAAGGTTGGAAACGAGCTTTACACCGAAAAAGGTAATTATTTACATGGTTTTGTCCATTTTAAGTTATGTGTCGCGAAAGTAGATTGTTTCATATGTCTACGCATGTACACAGACATACGATGCATTCTACTTGTCAACGCACATGTCTGTTTTGCAATTGACCAAAATTTTTTTTTTTGTACCGCAGACTTTCCTAGCAGTCTTCGTCTTTACATTTGACAACAACAACAACAAAAAACTTGGTAGACTTACCATGACGTCAATATTAAAGAAGTTAGTTTTACATTTGACCGAAATTTTGACTTTTCATTGTCGACTTCAAAGGAAGTCTACAAACTGTAGACTGCTTGAGTAATTTGCAAAATGTCAGTTTTCACTACAAGAATACATTAATGTAGCAACGGCCATTTTCGTGTTTAATTTACGAGGAAACGTTTCGTCGTAAAGACGCGCTTTTATGTCCTCGTAAAAGACACAATATATTTCTCATAAAATACACTGTAAGCCTTTTATCCTTAAAAACACGTAGATTCCTCGTTATAATTCGTCGTAACCCTGACGTAAATATTCCCTCGTAAAGTCCATGCTAGTTTTTGTCGTTAATGACACATAAATTTTACGAGGAATCTGCGTGGCTTCCGTAGTAAATTCCACGTAAACGTAACAACGAATTTACTTCGAATCCTGTTTTATGCATTGAAAATTATAATAAAATATAGAAATATATTATTTTAAAAAAAACTTTAAAATAATAGAAAAAAACAAAAAAAAATTATAAATTTTAAGTTTCAAATTTATAATACAATAAAAAGAAAAAAAAAGTAGCTAGAGGTGGTGGTTGGGGAACTTCCGTACGAAGTCATCACTCCTTCTATCCATCTCGTCCTCCTATGAGCGCCCTGGCTGTAGAATGCCCAATTTTGCCCGTCTTTCTGGCATCATAGCCAAAATCCACAGATCAAAGTTTTGTAAGCTAGACTTACAAGCTTTTTCACCTGTTATATTTCTCGAATACAAGGACGACAGGGGGGCTAGGATGTAATCACCTTTCACCAACATCTGAGACTTAACTGCTAAGATCTTCTCTCCTTTGTTTTCCCTTTCACCCATCCATCTGAGTATCTAACACATAACACAAACCACCGATCCATCGAATTAGTAGCTAATGAAAACCCATAATACAAATCACACATAAACAATTAAAAGATAACGAAATCAAACCTTAAGATTCTCAGAGATGACGAAATCGGAAGAAAGCAAGAAGAATCGAAGAAGGAGAAGAAAAATCGAAGAAGGAGAAGAAGAATCGCAGGAGTCGCAGAAGACGGCAAAGAAATCCTCCTTTTCCCAAATTTTCTTAACCTTAGACATTTAAGTTTATTGGTCTGCCCGTTGTCCAAGTGGTTAAACCCAACTTTGTCCATAAATGTAATTGGGCTCGTCCATTTGGACAAAATTTAATTATGGTCCAATATGAGTTTGTTTATTTAAAACCACATTAATCTGGACACGGGCCGCCCATTTTACATCTCTAT
Organism: Eruca vesicaria subsp. sativa; assembly: GCA_932364175.1. Taxonomy (NCBI): domain Eukaryota; kingdom Viridiplantae; phylum Streptophyta; class Magnoliopsida; order Brassicales; family Brassicaceae; genus Eruca; species Eruca vesicaria. The sequence goes on along the minus strand of CAKOAT010189377.1, from coordinate 17,393 downwards.
TCGCTGCTAACATCGTCTCCAATTGCGGATTTTCAGCCGCTAAAACGTCCAGGAAACCCTCGAGTGAACCCAATTGAGCTTGCGTGGTGCTCAAATCAAAACGCGTCGCGTTTAACTCCAAACGCAGCTGAGCAGTCTCATCTTCCCATCGCTGAGCATAAGACGATGTCACTCTTGGTACATCGTTAACGGAACCAATCTTCAATCTACGCCCCTTTTTCTTAGGGAAGACCTTTTAAAAAGATTAATATTAGTTAATGATAAAAAGTTAGATTAAATGAATAATAATAATAAAAAAATGTACATGCTCGTAAATCTCATCCACTTCAACTGTGGATAATCTGACGGGTATCCCATCGGGAGACTTCTGGGTCAGCTGAGTTTGACGCTCTTCAACCCGAGCAACAACGTCATTGTAGATTTGCTCGGACCTAGCATTTAAAAAATTTCCAGTCTTGTTCATGTGGGTCCTCTCGTAAACTTCTTTAAGAGATGGTAGAACTCCCCTCTCTTTAGCCTAAAAATATTTTAAAAATTTAATCTATACTATTAAAGCAGATGACTGCTTATGAATCTACCCCTGATTTTTTAAGGAAATTACAAAACATTTCACTTCCTTTTATTTTTAATGAAATCATCCATTAAAAGCCCAACTGAAAATCGCCAATTAAAAGCCCAATAATTTTAACATTTATTTGCAACGAAATGGGCTTCAAATCTATACAAAAAATTATATATTTGTAAGTTTACAAATTTATTAAAAGAAGTAGGTCTGAGTATTTGACACAAACCCGAACAAGAACTGACACGAAAATACAGATCCAGGTTCGGGTCATTGCTAAAGTATATGTTGGGTATTTTTTGTTTGGATCCGCATGTCTCGGTTCGTCTGGGTCCTACTAGAAACCCGATCGGGTATTCTAAGTATCCACAAATTATGGTATATATTTGGTATATTTAGGTGATTGGATATATTTTGATAATTCAGGTATTTTTTAAAGTTTCAGATTTGGATTTTCGAATATAATATTAGGTTTTAGGTAAACTTTTAGATTTCAAAAAAATATAATTCGGGTATCGGGGTAAAATTCTGGGTATATTTTTGATTTTTGGGTCTGATTTTGGATAAAATTTCTGATTTTTTTTTGCGGGTTTTCGGGTTTTGGGATCCAGTTTGGGTCCTTCGGATCCTTTTCAGGTCCTAAATACCCGAACCGACCCGATAATATACCCGAACCAACAAACTTGACAAGACCTGATCCGAAATTGACCCGAAAAATTATAGATACTTATATGGGTCCAAATTTTCAAGACCCGAAAGTCATGAACCCGACAAAACTCAATCCAGACCCGACTCGAGGATCCAGATACTTAGAATTAAACAGTATATTACCCGCGCTTTGAAAGCGCGGGTCAAAATCTAGTTAATCAATTAAAATATATATACAAAATTTAATTAATTTAAGTATTTACCATCCCTAGACAGAGACCGGCGTGGGGTGTTTGACCCAAAAAGTGAAGCATCGGCGTGTTGCCATGCTCATCTTGCATCAGACGGGAATCAAAGCAACGGTTGGAGACACTGATCGATGATGGAAAGCTCCAATAAAGGATGAGGCCATCCCACCCCTCCATTGTGAGTTCAGCGGGTTTCCGTTCTCATAACTGTCCACCAGATAATCGTCCTTCCAGTTGGAGACTGTGTCCAACAATCAATATTTTTCCTTTTTGACAAAAGCTTTCTTCACCTTCTCGTTCACTCCTATGGATCAACGCCATTTGTTGTAAACAAAACAAATATTAAATTAATAATTAGTCCAATAATTATTTTTATTTATTTTTATTATTTTAAATTTGATATATAATTTATTTTTTTCTTTTTAATATTTGTATTATATGATTTCTCATTTTAATTTATAAAGAATTCAATTTAATTTGAAAATTATGATTTTTCAAATTAAAGTAGACTGAAAAAGATTTCTACAGTGAAGTAGACTCTATTGTAAGTCTACCAAAGGTATAGAAAATATAAACGACTAAACATTAATATGCAGTTTTGAGACAATAAACAAAAAAAAATCAAAATCCAAAATCTAACCCTAAGAAAATATATCACTAATGGACACAAAATGAAGAACATTTTTTTGCTAAACCATGAACATTGTCTAACTCATAGTTAACAAATCAATATATATTCTTGTTAATTACTCATTTATATAACAATATAATTTTTTACTTCATATTAACACTTATATTGATACCAAAACTAATTAAACATATTTTTAAAATTAAATTATTAGATCAAATTGCGATGTAGATTACAGATAAGTCTACATCATCGACTTCTTAGAAGGCCTACATTTACGTAGACTTATTTTTATTACGTGTAGACTTACAAAGGACAAAATTATAAAATACATTTCTGTTTTTTGTTTGTTCATAAGAGTTAAATAGTATTTTTAACACCCTGTGTTGGTTTTGCATTTGTCTAAAAGTGAGATACATTTTTAGGTTTGACTTAAATTTTTAGGTTGGTTTTAGCAAATATCAATGAAATTCATTTTAATTAATGGTCAATTATCTATTAATTTACTTTTAGTTTATGGTTATTTAATATAAACTATTTTCAGATAATTATAATTATCCATCAATGAAATTTTTTTAATTAAATTTAATTATATATTAAATCGTATTTAATTTATAGTTAATTATCTTTTAATAAACCTAATTATTAGTTAAGAGTAATAATTAATCATTAGTCAAAACCATAAAAACATAACAAATAAACAAAACTATCTAAAATTAGTGAGAATATGACAATTAAGCAAATTTACTTTTCAAATAATAATATAGATGTGAATTTTACCTTTTTAAGATAATTATTATCATCAAAATTTAATAAAAAATGGAACATTATTTTCAATAACATTTCCGATCTATGTTTTATTTAGTTTGAAAAACATAAAAGAAAAAAAAATACAAATTGCAAACATAATTCTTTTTTAAACTACAAACATGTATTAAAATTTTCACTCTGCGCAGGACGGAGAAATCACCTAATATATACATATATCTTACTCTGCACAAGCTGTAGATCCTCACCAATTTTTTTTTAAAAATGCTATATTGGATGTTAATTTTTTAAAACTTGATAAAAACATAATTCATACAAGGTTAAGACCCCCCCCCCCTTGCGCCGTATGAAATTGTATATAGAAATTATTTTATGTATTATTATTTATATTGGGTTCTTTACATATTATATATATATATATATGTGTGTGTATATATTGAATAACTGAAATTCCGTAAATATTACGAATATAATTAAATTAGCGTGCTTAGATAAAGTCACATTTGTTTATTTGCAATCAATTTATATAAGTAAATTTAGAAAATAAATTATATTAACATAAATATATATATATATATATATATATAATAAATTTTTTAATTTGTATATCTTATATGGTTTTATGATCATTTGTATATTTTATAACAAATTTTTTTAAACCATTGATAAATTATGTTAAAACCATTGATGACATAATCTTTAATATGAGACGTTTAATAATTATAGTAATTCGTAATCATTTTTTTAAAAAGTCATAGTCATTGTTAGTTTTTTGCATCAATGTATAAAATATAATATTGTTGAATTAATGTTTGGCTTTTATTAGGAATGCAACTGTTTAGATTTATATTGCTTTTAATTAGGAAAGTATCATATAAGATATTAGAATATATTTAGGTTCATTTATTATCCCTTATATATTAATTGAGAAACATTTGAAAAGATGTAACCTTAAGTTTGTTTTAATTAAAAAATAACTTAATCCTACGTGACACATCTCTATGCATTCTATTTCAAGATAAAATGATTCTAAAGCTTCTAACTTAAAGTATATAGTCTAAAAATTATACTCTCTAACAATACAATATTTCGTAGGCTATAGTTGGTCGCATATATCAAATATTTATTGTTTCGCATGTTTTCCTTAAATAAAACCTACGAATTACCTAATGTAATTAAAATATATATATGACAATTAATAATTTTAAACAATAAAGATTTGATAACAATTTGTATACTTTTTATCATTTTGTTTATTTCTTTATTATTAAAATAAATTACAAAATTACATTAATCATATAATAAAAATCTAGTTTTTTGTGTATGTTGTATTTGTATTTTGAATTTTTCAAAACGAGTATAAATTACTAAAACTGTTAAACGTCTCACATGAACTTTTAGGATCATGGTTTCAATTTTTTTCTTTATTAAAATATAATGATTATAAGAACATATGAAGAAATAATTTTATTTTAATAAGTTTTATGTTAATATATATATATCATTTAAATTAAACTATACATCGTATGAAAATACATACTTATATTTTGATATTTACATTGAACATATATTGAAAAGTTAATATTTTAATTTTGAAATATGTCATTTTAAAATGGTTATAAATTACTGAAACTACTAAACATCTCACATTAAAAAAATTTGTTGGTGTAAAGTTTTGTTACACAAATATGCAAATAATCATAAAATCATATGAGTAGAAACCTTATTTAATAAATATCTATATTAAAAGTGTGTTATATTACTATGTTTATATCATTTAATTATATATCATATACGATTAAGATTGATTATTTTGATTTATTTACCCTAATTGTGAATAAATAAGAGTGATAGTTAAATTTATATGCATACACCAATTTATTACAAAATAGTAATCGATTTCTTAGTTATTTAATATATATATTATTTTATTATTTTATAATATGCAGAAAATTATAAAATAAATAATAAATATAAAATACTTATTGTGCATAAAGTGCAGATCTTAACCTAAGTATGTATCTCTTTAATTATTTTAAATCTTAATTATTTTCTAAATATCAGGTCAAAACTAACAAACGAAATGAGAATAAACTTCAAAATCAATATTTATATCGAGTAATAACCAAAAAAAAATCACAACAAGAGAAAAAAATGAAAATCAAATAGGATTGACACGTGAACGTAAACTTCTCATAACCATAATTAATTTTTAAATTGTTGAATCATGATATAAAATTGAGTTAATTTTTTAATTTTTAAATCATTATGGTTATGTTAAATCATGACCATAGTATAATTTTTAATTGTTAATTTTTATTTGAAAAACTTAACACTTTTTTAAAAAATAATTTTATTTTAAAAATATTTTAGTATTGAACTTAATTTTTATAAAATTATTTAAAAATAAAATAATTTTTAAGAAATATAATTTTCTAATATTATTAGACAAATAAATAAATTATATTAATTTAGTTTTGAAACTTTATATATTCTAAATGACAATATTTTACCAACTGTTTCTTATAAAAGCATTAGGGAACTTGCTAATACTCCATCAATCAAGCCCAGTGATACTCTGTTTATTTTTCATCAATCGAACACTGAAAAGAGAAAAGATATATGAAATCGGGTCCATTAAATTCTAAACTTTGATATACAGTTCTAATTAAAACTGTATCTGATTCTACGTATAGATAATTATACAAAAATTCCAAAATTCTAAAATTTCAAATACATATAAAAAAAATTATATGTAAATTTTAAATTTGTCAATAATAAAATTTTATATTTTAATTACATACATTCACCATGTGCAAGGCACATGTTTTATCCTAGTTATGTTATTAATTAAGGGTCCAATTCCAAATGATTTATCAATGGTAGATAAAAAAAATAGGATCCTAAATTAATAGATTAGATTTTAATAGATTAGATTTAATTTTACAGAATAATGACAGAAATAAATAGTACAAATGTATTTGACAATTTGTAGTAATCTACCAAAACAAATATGACAATAAATATCTATAAACCAAAGTTTGTATATTTATTTAGAGAATCAACATAACAATAAAATCTATCAACTTTAAGAGTCTTTAAGATCTACCTAAATCAATTTACAATATCCCAAAAAAGAAAATAATAATAATTGAAAAAACACTTGTGCCCCAAGCCAGAGTATAAAGTCTATAAAAACATTATTTCCAAGCCTTTAGGGTTTTTGCCGTTCTCCACCTTTTCTCTTTAACCTAGACACTTTCTTTTCTTCTTCTCCATGGACAATAAATCCGCTATCACATCTGAAGCAGCTCCTGTTGTGATTGAACCCACAACACATCTACAGAAAGTCAATAGAGAGCCGAATGATGATGTAGAAAAAGACACGAATGATGAGAAAATATCGATGGAGATTTTGCAAGGATTGGCTGATCTTCTTCAGAAGATCGAAGAAAAGATAAATTGTCGTTTTCAAAAGATGGAAGAAAAGATGGATTTGTTGATCTCATCGATTAATGTAAAAGCCGAGGCAGAGAACATGTCTATCGATGAATCCTCTTTTGCCCAGGAACCTGATGACGGTTTTCGTCGTTTTTCCGATTTTCCTCATCAGAGGAGTTATGAGCGTTTTGATCGTTTTTTATATGGTCCTGGTCGTGGTCAGCAGACCTATGACCGTTCTGGTCGTGGTCAGCAGACCGATCACCGTTTTGGTCCCTTCTTCAATGGACGTGGTCAGTATACTGATGAAAGATTTAGTCCCTTCTTCAACGGACGTGGTCGTGGTCTTGATGTTGGTGGTCGTTTTGCCGGCGGGCGTTGTGGCGGTCAAGGATTCTGTGGCTATTGTTAAGGATAGGGTGTGGGAAGCTTTTTTCTTCAAATCTGTTTGGTATTTTTAGCTTTTGATACATTTCCACCTTTTCAATAATTATTTTTTCTTCTTCTTAAAGTAAAGTAGTTTGGCTTGTTGTTATGCTAATAGTTATGTCTTAGTTTGATTTGTAAAAGTAACCTTAATTTTCGTGTTAAATATATAAAAATATATAAAAGATTTCAACTGTGAGTTTGGTAGAGCACAATGCACATGTTAAAGTCAGTTATCACAGATTTGACCAATCCTTTAATTACCCAAATCCATATTAACTAAGGCCACTTCATTAGTCCCTCTAAGCAATTATAACATATGACGGCTAGAAGATGCTCTTAATCACTTCTTCCAATAACCCCAAAAGGGGCTCTTAATCAATAATTAATTATTAAAATCAAGTTAAGAGTTTGGGTTAAGAGACACATACTTTAACTCTTCCAGTGGTGGTTTCTTTTAAGTTAAGAGTTCTTCCTTCTTTTTCTTCACCACTTCTTCAACCATTCCTTTTCCTGGTTGTACACACAAACAAAAAGAACAAACAATCCATTTCCTCGTTATATGTCTCTTTCTAGCAGGATAATGAAGAGGAGTTTGAGATTTTACATACCGTAGGTTTAGTACTTAAGGCCTTCAAAGAAGCTGTTCGGTTATCTGAAAAACACTGAGGAAATGGTGGGTTTGTCCTAATTTTCTGCAATACCTGCTCATGTCCTTTGTTCTTTACATTCCCAAGCTTTAGAGGGGTAAGGATGTTCTCTGCGTCATCCACTCTCCTGAACATAATAGTCCCCCAAAGTTTAGTACTAAACTCATCAAAGCCTTATGAAGAAAATAGCAAAACTTACTTCTTTCTTGGACACTCCTCTCCTTTCATCTTTACTATATTCTCCACATTAAGACAGACAAAAATATTCTCCGTATCATCCACTCTCCTGCAACTCCAAAGTTAATAACTTTACATAATAAGCAAAAGTTTTTTTTTGCTAACACATAAACAAAAGTTCACAAAGAAGCAAAACACTTACTTCTTCCTTCTATGGTTCTCCTTAAAGGCACTTCCTTTAACATCAGGCACCGACATACTTCGTCGAGGAGATCACCGAGAGACTTCGTCGACGTGGCGAGGACCGACGAGATTCTTTGAGGAGTGAGCATCGAGGAGAGACAGAGAGAATTGATCGAGGATGGAGACTTCGAAGACTTCGTCTTTCTTCTTCTCCCAAAATCACAACTCCAATCTCCTTCCTACACGTGGTAAGCAAGAGCCGGGTCTTTAAACCCTTAATTAAGAGCCGGTTCTTCATTAATTACCTTTATATATTTTCCTTTAATTACAAAAAAATACTAAGAAACTTCTTTAAAGACCTGCAATGAACTTGCTCTAGCTAACTAACAAAACAGTTTTCAACACTTCAAGATTCGTTGTTCTTGAGAGACGACCACAGCTGGACCAAAAATCTGCCTTAACCTATTAGTGGGATATCCCCTATATATTATTTGAGAAACATTACAATATTTGAAGTAGCCATGTGTGATCACCACAATGACTCATAGGACATGTTTATTGGAGAGTTCTTAAGGTGAGATTCTTAGCGTAATATAAGAACCGTCTCTTAAAACTCTTATTTAAGAGTCTGTTCTTAGTTTTCTTAATTGAAAGTTAAGAAACGGTTCTTTTATTACGCTATGAACTCCACCCTAAGAACCTCCAATAAACATAGCCTTATATTCCTTAAAAAAATAGATTACTCCATATAAATATATAATAATTATTTTATTAAACAAACCATAAATTAATTATTAATGTTATTCCTTCTTTTCATAAATGAAAATTACGAAATTGCCTAATGTAGCTAAAATAACAATTAATGATTTTAAATAATAAAGATGTTGCAAAAAAATAGTATATCTTCTATCATTTTTGTTGTATTTTGAAGGTTTTTTTTGCAAAATTGACTCTAAACTCCAAGTCAACACACAACACTAACATTCTTTTTTTTTTGGACATTTCATTTGTCATATCCACCCTAGAAGTTCTGATTATTCACGAAAATTCCATTTTCGAAAATGAGTAATTTACTCTCTCATCCTCATCTTCATCAATTAATCACGAAAATGTCATTGCCATCAATCCACCCAATAACCACGAACAGCCAAAATGAAGCTTTTAATGCATCTAAAACGAAATTTACTCATTCATTCTTATATCTTATGCCCAAAACTACATCTCTCTCACTTTCTAGCTATATTCATCCAAAAAAATCCAAGTTTTTTTATTCTAAAGTTTTTAAGGGCCATATAGCCATTCAAGCTCACGATTTCTGGTCATTAACGATTGAGTAGTTGTTCTGGTAAACTTGTGTGTGCTTGGAGAACTAAGAAAGTTCTCTCAGAGGTTGAAGGTATAAATTATTTTTTTCCCCAGATTTGTTCGCTAGAAGACTTACGTGTAAGTCTTCTCAGTCTTCTCAGTCGAGAAAACTTCCACGGAAGTCTTCAGGTGAAAGAATATGGTAGTTTTGCAATTGAATTTCTGTGTTTTTAGAGAAGCTGTCGTGGAAGTTTCCAATTTTCTTTGTTGGCAAAAAAAAATTGAGAAGACTTATCTGAAAGTCTTCTCGAATAAACGGGTTAGTTTTGCAGTCGACCAATCTGTGTTACAAATATTTGACTTTCTACAGAAGACTACAAGGTAAGTCTTCCTTACTTGGAAGTCTTCCTCTGGAAGACTTACTTAGAAGTTTTCTCAACCTTTACATTAAGTCTACTCGCTATTGCTAGAAATCTTCGTAGGTTACTTTTGCAATTGAAAATTTAAACTTAAAACATTTAGTTTAAATTGGGAGGTTTTCAGGTAAGTCTTCCGCCCGAAGACTTAGATGGAAGTCATCCAGATTTTTATTTCGTGATTCTGGTCAAACCTAAGTTAATCAAAGAAGACTTACCTGAAAGTCTTCTCAACAAAAGTCAAATATAGTCAATTGCAAAAGTAACCTACACAGACTTAGAGCGATAGTGAGTAGAAATAATGTAAAGGTTGAGAAGACTTTCAAGTAAATATTTTGGTGGAAGACTTACCTGAAATTCTTCTGTAGAAAGTCAAAAATCTAACACAGATTGGTCAACTGCAAAACTAACATGTTTATCCGAGAAGACTTTCAGGTAAGTCATCTACGACAATGTATAATAAATTTTCCTTTTCTTCAAATTTAAAATGACTTTTTAAGATTTTATTGTTAATTCATGTGTTTTAGACAATATTTGGGATCCTGAATGAAATTCATAATTTAATTTGTGATAATTATGAAGTTACCAACATTCTTGTTTTTAATGTTTCTAACTAATCTGAGAATACTTATTAAAAAGTCTTCTCGCATAAGACTTCCGTGGAAGTCTTCGACGTTAGTTTTTGTAAACTTGTATTTTTAAGAATGTTAAGTAATTTAAGATAAGTTTTTTAACTTTCAAAAGTGTTAAATAATTTCAAGAAGATTATAATGTGTACATGAAATAAAGTTGGAAGAGTTAACCTACTCATTATATCTTAGTTGTTTACAATTAGAAATTTTATTGGTTTTATTTCTTAAAAGACTTTGTTGGTTTTACATATTAGAAGTTAAAAGTGATGAACAACTATTATAAGTTAATGAGAAGAAGTTGTTTATAGTTACAAACTTATATTTTTTAGCAGAGTAAAGGAGATCCAAAGATGAGAAGAACTACACAATGAACATCATGTTTTGAATCTGAAGGCCATTAAGGTTTTTTATTTCATTGATTTGTAAAAGTGGAAAACATATTGTTAGCACATATATTACATCTTGAGAAACATCATTACTGATTTTACAAACATAGAACCATACTTTTATTCTACTCTTGTTTATTTTAATAATGTCAAGTAATTTTGGACAATAAACATATTTACCATATTTTGAATTAATATTTCTTCAAATTTACAAAAAAAAATTACATTAAAAGTACACATACAAATCAAAAAACAAACCACAAACAAAACTATTATAGATCATTCCTCCACAAAGACAAGCTTGGACTCCACTTGATATGAGAGAAGACGCCAGAAGACTTAAGACTACGTCAGAAGACTTAAGACTACACCATAAGACTTCCAAGAAAGTCTTCTGAACGTCTTCTGTAAGTCTTCCAATGTCTGACTCAGATCTGAAAAAACCTGCAAAAACAAGATAAGTTAGTAAGAAAGTCATAAGGAAAAAATGAGAAAATGATATAAAATTTGGTATTTTCATGTTTAAAGAGATTAAAGAGAGCTTCTACTTTTAGTTTCGAAAAAAGATAAGAACTTTATGCAACAAGAGATTACTAATGAAGAAAAATCAGACATGAAAACTTACCAAAATGCTCAGATCTGTTGTGAAATAGGAGACATTGGAAGAACACTACGCCAGAAGACTTAATACTACGTCAGAAGATTTAAAACTACGCTAGAAGACTTAAGACTACGTCAGAAAACTTAAGGTTACGCCAGAAGAGTTTCAGGAAAATCTTCTGAACGTCTTCTGGAAATCTTCCAATATCTCACTCAGATCTGAAAAAAACTTGCATATCCAAAACCGTTTAAATGACATCAAAACAGAGAAAAAAATCAAAAAACAATGTTTTAAGCTTAAATAATAACTAAAAAATCAAATTATGTTGAATCTATAACTTATTATAATCTAATATATAAAAGACACAAAACTACATATCAAAAACTTATAGATTTACCTTTAAATGAGTGAAAGATGACAACTATGTAATAAAAAAACTGCAAAACAAGATAAAATAGTGCGAAACACATAAAAATGAGAAATTGATACAATGTTTGGTGTTATCAAATTCAAATAGTTTAGAGAGAGTTTAGAAAATTTTAGAGTGAGAAATATTGCATTTTTGGTGCCTCCATTTGAGAGGAAGAAAGAGAATGTGTAAATTTTTATCTATATAGGAAGACAAAAATTTCAATTCGATACATAAGACTTTCATGTAAGTCTTCTATTTACATGAAAGTCTTCCAAGAAGTTTTCTAGACCCTAAATTTACTATTCGCCTAGAAGACTTATTTTGAAGACTTACTATTCGCTCAAAAGACTTAATATTGACTCAGAAGACTTACTATTTGCCCAGACGACTTATTATTCACCTAAAAGACTTACTTTAGGCAGGAAACCTAAATTCTTTTAAAATTTTAATCGGGAAACTATTGTTAAGTCATACAGTAAATTTTCTAGTGCATTATATCTTTGGAAATTTAAGTCTTGCAAAACCCCAAAATTAAATATATAACTAAATTACATACAAAATTTTCATTAAACCTAAACTTATAAAGTATTTAATATACATAAAACTAAACACATATAGGTCAAATTTAGTTTTAAAAATAAAAATGTTAAGATTCCACAATCTAACCATAAAAACACATACAATACTACAAAATAGTTATCAAACCCTAAACCAAAGAATATCATGACTAACTTACATTCACTCATCTATTTTATAAACTATACATTTTTATTAAATCTAACTTTACATCATTTATAAATGTTAATAATTACATGATTCAGATTTTTTTACTAATGAAAATATATTTTAATATAATTTATAAATTATTTTTAAAATGTACAGCATGAGAAGACTTTCAAGTAAGTCTTCTCATAAAAAGACTTACCTGAAAATTTTCTCACTCACAAAGTTATAATGGTAAACTACAATCTTGTTTTTTTGTTTGGTCATGAGTGGATGTTTGTGATTTCACTAACCTTTTGAGTTACTTTTGCATTTGATTTGAGTTAGGGTCAGTGTTTTGAAAACCGACCCAGACACTGAACCGGATGACTGTCCGGGTCACCGGGTCATTGGGCCGACCGTGGGTGAACCGCGGGTTAATAAATAAATTAGATTTATAATATTATATTATATTACTTATAAAATTAAATATATAAACTAAAAATAATTATTTTGTATTTTTTATTAAACCAAAAATAATTTTTTGAATATGTATATATTTTATATTCAAAAACATTTAGAAAATATTTAATTTTAGTTAATATATTTTTATATGACATAAAAAAATATTAAAATTAGTTTAGATTATTTTTAACAATTGTAACAAGTTAAGATTTTTGACATCTAACAAAAAAAGATCAAGACTTAAAATTCATAAATATTTTTATGTCTTTTTTGTCACTGTAATATTTATATGTCTAATTTTAATAATAAAATTAAACTTTAAATCCAAAAAAAATAAATCCAAAATCTATAACAAAAAAGACGGCAATAAAACTAAAGAAACCTAACTTTTAATTCGAAATTTAGAATAAAAAAAACTAAAAAGTTAAAAGTTAAAAACATAATTTAAAACTTTTTAAAAAAAGAGTAAAATTTATCTAATGGTTCAACCGGCGGTTTAACCGGTACCGGGTTTCGGGTTTTAGTGGGTTTTTGCGGGTTTTAGCGGGTTTTTAAATCTTGGGTTTTTTACAAAACCCAAACCGGATTTATTCTGGGTCACTGGGTTTACTGGTTCAACCGCGGGTCCGGGTCGGGTTTCAAAACACTGGTTAGGGTACACTTTTGCATTTAAAATCAAGTTTTGAATCAAATTTGGAAAATATCCTAATTTTAAAATAATAAAATAAATTAAACAACCATATTAACCATAACCATTCAATAAAAATAAGAATTTCCATATATGTTATGTGTTTAAAACTATTAATATTAAAAGATATATATATATATATATATTAATATTGTTAGATTAAAATACTACCATATAAAATAAATAAATATTTTAATATCAAAATGTGCTTTGAACAATTTTTTTGATAAACTATTTGAACAAATATAGACAACTTAATATTTAATTTTCAATTTTGCATTGAGTTATATATATATATATATATATATATATATATATATATATATATATATATATATATATGACTAAAAACTATTAAACATCCCACAATGATGGTTTTATTATGAGTTATTTAAAGTTGTTGTTATAAAAAAAAATACAAATGATCAAAAATCATATGAGCAGAAAACATCACTTAATAGATATCAATATTAAAAATATACCATATATATTAATATCATGTAAATTTAATTATATATGATATAAAATAGAAAAATGTTTGTTTGGACTAATAAAAAAAAATTATGCGCTTGCACCAATTTAATTATATATGTAATAGTTACATTTTTTATTTTTTATTATTTAATAAACATTAATATTTCATAATATGTAAAAAACATATAACATATAAAATAATTATATACACAATTTTCATTCCGCGTAAGGCGCGGTTCTTAGTCTAGTTGTCTTTAAAATAGATCAAACACTTTAGGAATGGTTTTTTAATATATATATATATATATATATATATATATATATGTATATAAATTTTTTATTCAAGGAGAAAACAGAAAAGGCCGTATAAATGTAATTAATTTTCTTGCTAGGTTACATGTACTGATGTCAAGAAATCACAAGCACAAGTACATAGGTTCAGAAATATTTTTAGCAGCCAGAATGTTGCTAATGTACATGTAATGAAGTGACCAATTAAAAACTCAAATCTCACTGGCAGAAGCATTATGTTTCAATTCTCAAAGACTGGTAACATATGTAATATATGATAGTGCATCAACACTATCCACTCTGTTTACCACCTGAAGAAGTAGATGTTGTCATGAACGACTCACCACACCCGCATTGACCTTGCGAGTTAGGAACACAAACTCTGATCTGCAATTAAACACAAAACAAAAGTTAGTACCATTTTAAAATTTGTCAACAGAAATATATAAACAGACAGAAGTTTTGATGTGTGAGTTCGGGTGTTAGAGTAAGAGATGATAAAAGGACAAGGAAGGTTGGAAATCTCGTTTATATATGAAATGTTAATTGAAGTAAACAAGAGATTACAAATGTGAGGCGAGGTCAATATTCGAATCGAGCTCACTCTTTTAAAATTGGGATCGCCAAGTAATCTTTATCTAAGTTCACTCGTAAAAAGTTGGTCATTATTAGCAAAAATCTTTTTTATAGACGTAATGCTCTCTGAATCCGGCAAAAGACAGCTCCTCATCCTTTGCGATGAGGTCACATATTCGGTCCAGAATGATGTCACATTCTCTACGGCGCGGGCTCAGATCACCTTGTCCCTAGGCATTTAATATGAATCACTGAATTGTCCGTACGTCTTTGACCGGTCAGCATGTCTCGCGAGGTTGCACGTTGCTTTCCTTGTTTTGTTAGTTACCTCTTCGGGCTTTGGGCAGCAAAATGGGCCTTCATAAGTTGGGTTGTGCATTGATAGGTGTATGCGATCCACCTCTAACAAGAAAGCTTATAAATATTATGTTTCTATATACGTAAATAACTTATGTTGTTTTACATGTAAAAAAATTTCAATATAACAAAATTATCTATTATTGGGTAAAATAAATTTGAAAACATTAATATACACATTAATATTATATACTAAATATATAGGGACTTATCTTTTATAATTTAAACCTTATTTAAAAATCTAATGTAAAATATGTTTTTTGAATAATACAACATAAACTATTTTATACAATGATGATTATCAAATCAATGAAATTTATTTTTAATTAATGGTTAATTATTTAGTTACAAATACAGTTGTTCATTAACGTTAGTAAAGAATTTATAACATAATATAAATTATTTTTAGATAATGATAATTATCAAATCAGTGGAATTATTTTTAGTTAATGGCCAATTATATATTAATTTGGTTTTAGTTTATTGTTCATTTATATAAACTATTTTTAGATATTAATATCATCCAATCAATGAAATTTGTTTTAAGTTAAGGTTAATATCAAAAGGGCTTTTTGCAAATTTGACTCAAAACTCATGGTCAAACACAAAACTAACTTCTTCTTTTATCTCATCTTGTTTTTGTCCTATCCACCCCACATGTTCATTTTATTTACGAAAATGCCATTAATTTTTTTTTTTACTTTTTTCGAAAATGGCATTTTTACTCTCTCAACCTCATCATCTTCAAGTATTTACAACATTGCCATTGCCATGAATACTCCCAAAAACTTTGTACAACCCAACAACCTTGTACAACCAAGGTTTGAAGCTTTTAATGCACTTAAAATCGATACTCATACTCTCTTTCTCAATTGTTATGAACTAAAAACAACATCTCCTTCACTTTGTCTCCATATTCATGCCAAAAACCCAAGCTTTTTTATAGCAATTTTTTTATGGTTGATAGAGCCATTTAAGCATACAATTGTTGGTGGGTTACTTTCGTTCGATGTTCTGGGTGGTTGGAGAAGTCTCTGTGTGCAAAGGAAGTCATCTCACCTAGTTTAAGGTTTGAAATTGAATTTTTTTCCAGATCTCTTCGCGTAGAAGACTTACCCGTAAGTCGTCTGGATGTAGAAGACTTACGGA
>CAKOAT010189266.1:22556-52572 GCA_932364175.1 Eruca vesicaria subsp. sativa | reverse complement strand
CGACTGAAAAGTAACTCAGCCCGACTCAGACAACTTACTGGGGTTATATTCGTAAAAATGTCTTCTGTTTTTTTGTTTGGTCACAGAGGACTATATTGTAATTTCATAGCCCTTTTAGGTTAGATTTGCATTTGATTCAAGTTGGGGTCTAGTATTGGGATTAAAACCAAGTTGTGGGTTAGTTTTGGCAAAAACCCCTATTAACTTTCTTTGTATTTAGGAAAATTGTAGAATGAATGTATGAGGATTAAATAATTATTTAATTCTCTTATGTGTATATCTGATAGATTGGGATAATTTAATCGGGAAAATCGCATAAAAAACCTTCAACGTGATACTTACTAGCACTTTAAACCTTGAAGTTTTTTCACTAGCACTTTAAACCTTCAAAGTGACATTTTTGTCACAAAAAACCTTAAACTTGAAATTCTGACCTGTTGAATAGGTCAAACAAGTCATTTATCAAGTATTTTTCGAAAAATAAATATTTAATAAATAATTTTTTTATAAATAATAAAAAATGAATAAAATCATTTAAATTTTCAAAAAAAAAAAAAAATTTCAGAATATAAAGAAATTTTTATAAAAAATAATTTCAAATACCAAAATTAAATAAAATTCTGAAAATTAAAACAAAAATGAAATAAAATTCACAAAATTGAACTTTTTGAAAATTCATTTGATTTTTATTTATTTTTTTGAATATTTTTTAAATTTATATTTATTAAATATTTCTTTCGCAGAAAAACCTGAAATTTACTTATTTTTTATTAGTTTTTTCAGAGAAAAAAATATTTAATAAATATATAAATAATCAAACAAATAAATAAAAATCAATTAATTTTCAAAAAAGTTAAAAATAAATTCTGAACATAAATAAAATTTCTAAAAATAAATAAATTGAAATATCCAAAATTAAATAAAACTCAGAAAATTAAACAAAATTTAAAGAAGATTCACTAAATTGAAAATTAAAAAGTTCAAAATAGTTTTTTGAAAATTACAAGATTATGTTTTAACTATTTGAAACAATGAACTACAACAGTGATATGTTTGAATTTTTTTGGCAACGATGATATGTCAATTTTATTAAAAATTGCCTAAAAATTACAAGATTTCTTTTTCAGAAATCTGAAATATTATAGTTGAGAATAAAAAATTTAAATATATCACTATTGACGATGATGGTTTCAAATAGTTTTCAAATTTTTATAATGTTTCTATATGTTCTGAAATTTTCTTTAATTTTTTAAAAATGTAATTTAGTTTTTGATTTTGATTTTGTTTTTGTTCAATTTTGTGAATTTTCTTTAATTTTTGTTTAATTTTTAGAATTTTATTTATTTTTTGGTATTTGAAGTTATTTTTTTAATTTTTCTTTATGTTATGAAATTTTCTTTAATTTTTTTGAAAATTTAATTGATTTTTAATCATTTTTTATTATTTCTTAAATATTTATTTTTTGAAAAATTGATAACTAACTTGTTTGACCTGTTCAACAGGTCACATTTTCAAGTTCAAGGTTTTTTGTGACACGAATGTCACTTTGAAGGTTTAAAGTGATAGTGAAAAAACTTCAAGGTTTAAAGTGCTAGTAAGTGTCACTTTGAAGGTTTTTTATGCGATTTTCCCTAATTTAATCCTAATAAATATTTTAATAATTAAATAATGTTTAACATCTTTTGCTAGAATAAGGAAATTGGAAATAAATATATAAGTTATAAATAATGTTGACTGATATTTATTTATTTAGATAAAAATATACATTTACGATTATTAGTTATCTTCTACTTAATCTAATTACAACATAAATTAATAATGTTGAGAATATGATATATATTATATCACATATATTAATTTATAATTGTTAGAAATCTTTCAAAATTTGATTAATTTCAGTTTATTTCTTAATCCATAGATAGTATAGTCTAAATTGATGAATGTATATTTAATATATTTTAAAATTTTTATGTTGTTGTCATGCTATAATTTATTTTCAGTAATTATTAGTTAATATTATTAAAAATGTCAACTAAACTATTTGGCGAGTCTCTTTAGACTTTTATGTTTTAAAATATTTTATTAACATTGTTTTTCAAATACTTTCTTTGGTAGAAATTGCGTGAGATCTTCGTCCCTTAATTTTTATGTTATGTCGATTACCTCATTAAATTTTCATTACTGTGAATCTTATAATTTTTATCGTTGAATTGGATTAAAGACTTACAAAAAGTCACTTTGTACTTTGTTATATAGTCAGTGACCTTATTTTTAAGGAAGTATTGTAGATTACAACATTCTTTAGGTTTTGTTTCTAGTAGCCGTGATTAGTTTCTATGAAGGTTTAGATTATAATACTTTAAAAGTATTTATGTCAAAACATAACATAGTAGAATTATTAAAACTGTTAAAAAAATTTCCCAAATTTCATCATTTTAGTTTATTACTTAATATTCATAGATAGTATAGTCTCGATTGAAGAATGTATATTTGATATATTTTCTATGTTTGTATGTTGTTTTCAATACTATAATTTAATTTCAGTAATATGTTTTGATGAATAAATAAATATTTTAATTATTTTGATTGATAAAAAGTAGTCTGAAAGTCATAAATTGAGTGCTTTCTAGGTTCACGATAATAAATTGTTGCTTTATTTCAATCCTATCTGAAAGTTTTAAATGACATTTTTGTTTTCAATTAGTTATTATATTTGATAACTATTTTTTGTTTCATTTCGAAAAATTAATTATTTATATTAAGTTAATATATTTATAATGTTTTTAAGTTTGTTTGTTTACCTAGTTTATATAATATTGGTTTCTATTTATTTTGAAAGAAACATATTTTTGAAATATTGACAGTTTTTGAATATTAAACAAAAATTGATGAATAGCCACAGTTTGATTACTGGTTTTAAATTTATTGCGATGTTTTCAATGTCTTATAGATTCAAATTTTATAGTGTAGATAAAACAGATAAATCTTAGTAGCAGGCAAATATCTGAACTAATTTGCCTGCCTACACAATACAAAAACCACAACACAGCCACCCGCAGCAGGCTAGAATACCACAAAACAGTTAAAATGCCCTAAAACCAAAGGTACCTTCCATAACAAGAAACAAGTGAATAATTCCCCAAATACAGTACTATTAGAGATGAAGAGAGCTTATTTCGTCTGCTTTCCATAGCCCTTCCTCATAGTCATCCCAGCTTATGTTCCCTTCATCCTTCTCTGTCCTCTGACACATCACGCAAGTCTCGTACTCCATGCAAGTCAAGAACTGCTTCAACTTCGAACCCTCGTTCTTTATCTTCTTGTTAAGCTTCCTCACGATGATCCTCTTCTGTTTCGGGACGACAAGGTAAGAATGAGAGATGTTGAGAACCTCGAGGCTTTTAAGTTTATTCAAAATTGTTATGAGGGCATCTCGGTGTATGGCACTGCATCTGAGGCTAAGGACTTCGAGATTCGGGAGGAGACCTACAAGGGTCTTGGCGAAGTTGAGATCAATGGAACCCATTGTCTTGAGCTCTTTGAAGTTCTTGCAGTTCACGGCGATCGATTCAAAGACAACATGCGGGTCCGGGACGCTTGGTGTTTTACCTTTTTGGCAGTATTGTTTGGCATTGTTGTTCCAATCTGGTAGCACTAAGCGTCTCAAGTTGGGACACCTACAACACAACAAATTGAATAGAGAAAAATCATTGATTGCTTTAACGGTAATCACTGATTGAACATTTAATTAAATTCAATTTATTTGTACCTTTCTGCGGTGTAAGTAACCATTTCATCACTGAGAAACAAGTTGTAAGGGAATATCAAGGTGCTTATATTTCCCTTGCTAAGACTCAGGGAGAGTTTTAAGATCCGAGCCAGTTTACGTTCAGAGCGACGCATGGCGTGGAACATATATTGTGAAAGTGCTGTCGGGATGAATATAGGTTCCATGAGCGATAGGTCGAGCGTGTTCCAAAGAAGGGGATCGCAGCTAGCCGCACGCCATCCTCCACAGACATGAGCTAGTGCTAGTCCACTCGTTGTCCGCTCTTCAAGGCTGAAACAGTTATGGAATATCCTCACTAAGATTTCAACGTTCAGCTTTTCCCATCCGTATGATAGTTTTTTACGGTTTTCAGCCATTGTATAAAGCTTCAAAAGAAACATTATTGAAAGTTCATATTAAAAGACTATGTAATTAAGAGTTTTTATAA
Source organism: Eruca vesicaria subsp. sativa (assembly GCA_932364175.1). Classification (NCBI taxonomy): domain Eukaryota; kingdom Viridiplantae; phylum Streptophyta; class Magnoliopsida; order Brassicales; family Brassicaceae; genus Eruca; species Eruca vesicaria. Next base: position 48,355 of record CAKOAT010189266.1, on the reverse strand, counting down.
CATTTTCACAACTCTTGTACAAGCAGAAGAAAAGTTAACCGAGTAATAAAGGCATCACTCTTTTTCTTTTTCAACTGATAAAAACATTTTTATGTAAAAACATATACAATCATAAAGATGAATAACTTCACCTACATACTAAGGAATCATAACCAGGTTTTAATTTTCAGAATGTATACCCAATCCATGTTCCCACAACAGTACATTTCTACCATGCATAGACCCTCGTTCAGTGCAAGCAAGAAAATTTTTGGAGGGTGAAAAAGTAAAAGTATAAACTTAAAAATGAATGAACTGAAATCAAACAAAATCAGGAGATTTCATATCAATCTCCACAAGGCAAAACTTAACTGCCAAAACATATAATCTCTCTTGAAAACAACAGAGATTTGAAAACAAGCATTAATCATCGAGTTAGAAAAAAAACAAGCATTAACTATTAATAAATTTTTCCAATAACATCAACTCTAGGGTTTTTTGTTTGACCATCGTTCTGATCAAATCTGCATAAAGGTTGCAAACTGTTAAAGCGAATAACAATCACACGTAGTTGACTCACAAAAGATATGTGAACATAATTGTGACGAATCTAATCAGACACTAGAAAAGATCCATTGACACCAAACATAGCCGTAGACTCAACGGGAAAACAAAGTTGCGAACCCCAGCAAACAATCTCTCAATATAGCGAACAAAAACGTTATTATAACAACAAATCGATATTGCAGCCTCACATGAAAAGAAATGAGAAAAGAAAGACAAACCTTGAATTACGACAAGGAAGGAGAACTCTGGACGAGAATAGTGGCGACTGTTGTAAGAAAATAAGTTAGTATTTACGTTTTATAACATGAGGAAGCGGCTGGTCATATCTATTGACCTATTTTTTAAATTAGGTGTACCAATAGAAATGAAGGAAAATACGTAAAAAAGCTTTTTATCTTATCAACATCTTTTCATATATATATATTGTTTCTAATCCCTTGTCCTTAATTTTTTGTTATGTTACATTTCCAAACTCTACATAAAATAGTTCAACTGGCTGAACCTGCTAAAAAGAATTAATTAAAAAATTAATTATTCACCACACAAAAGTAAATCGTGTCTTGCCCATATTCACATCTTTTCCTTTTCACTTTTTGATAACTATCTTGAAGTCACAAGGTCTCTGTTAACGATCTGCTCCACCGCTTCCTCTCCGCATGCAATCAAAAGCTTTTCCATCTCCTTCGTCCTCCATTTTCAGTCATGTTGCGCGTTTGAGTTCCACGTTAGAGTTTCAACGGCGGTTAGTAATACACCCTTTCTCTCCAACTTTAACCAAGTCAATTATTCTCAGATCTTCGAACCGGCTGTAAGTTCTCGGTGTTTTTACTTTGATCTATTAGGAACATAAGTTATTTTTGTTTGGACATAGCATACGATCTATTAGGAATATTAAGTTTCAGATGGAATAGCATGATCTGCAACGTATGTACTTTAGAATTTTTTATCAATAATTTGTTAGGCCTATTCTACTCAAAATGGAACAACACATGGGTTTCTCTTCTCTAGACATCGACTGAGCTCTATTAAAAAAAATTCTCTATGAGATGGAATAGAATAAATTTTAGATTCATACGATTCTATGTGAAAGGGAATAGCATGCGAAGAACGTATGTATTTTATAATTCCTTATCAACAATTTTGATGTTTACCATAAAAATTCCCTTCCTACATACAATATAATAGATTTCTTCACTAATTGTATAGCTTATCTCTACTAACTATTTTCTCATATTTTTTTGATTATGTTAGGTCTGACATGGACGAGTTGGACCTTCCAAGTAGATTGTTCCCGACAGGGAGTGAACCCACTGGAAAGAAAAGGGTTAACAGACAATCCAACCTCCGCTAAATTGAGATGATCAAGAACGCATTAGAGGGTTCATTCTTGTTCATTTTTATTTCATATTCTCTTGTTATGAGTTATGTATCAGTGTGTATATGTATTTTATATTAGTGTGTATATGATTTTGTAAAGAGAAATAATATATTGAATGTAAATGGAATAGAATTTATTATGACATCAAATAAAATAGTATATAATATCATATTGAATGAGAATGATATTCATTCATAGTTTGGGTTAGTTTATTAAAGATTGGGGTTGATATTGGGTTAGAGTTTATATTTCCATTTAGGGTTTAGCTATTAGGGGTTTGGATTTAGTTTATAGAAGATTGGGGTTGATATTGGATTAGGGTTCAGCCTCTTCGTAAACAGATATATTCACATCTTCCTGCATATTCTCTCATTCAACAACAAATAAGTGATCTCTTCCAATGATGATGTCTACCATCGGTTGGATATACCATACAAACGACCATCGGTTGGAATCCATTCATAATTATCTCCAAACTTAAAATAATGTCCATCATAATCAAAGTATGTGTTTGTAGTAGAAAGACTCATTTGCAACCGAAAAAAATTTAACCACTAAGTTATACCTGATTTATTCCTGGTTATACAGTTATAGCATGTTAGTTATACGAAGATATACTTTGTTACACAGTTTTGTCAATACCCAACTTTTTCCAACTTTTCCCAACTTTTCCCAACTTTTCTAGTTCTAGCTATTCGTCTTCTTCAATTCGTTTCAATAGTTATCAGCTTAGATTCCCGACGTTCTATCTTTTTCTTTTTTTCTTCTTATGATTACAGTTGTTAATTATCCATTCCATAATACACATTATGATCTTCAATTACTCTAGTCTAATTAGAATTGTAATTTGGAATCTCTGTAAATCAATCATGTATGGTGGTAAACATTGGGTTACGACGAGTTTGAAACATTTTAAGATACATGTCATGTCAATGAAATCAATAGCTCAATGATTTAGCATCCAAGCGGACGAATTCAACTGACTTAAGCGATGATAACGACGAAGAAGAAGAAATAAACGAATCCCGCGGATGAGAGAGAAAAAAGAAATCACTTCCGATTTGAAAATAAAAATAATTTAGAGAATTTTTGATTTTGACCAATTTTGACCGATTTTGATTGGTTATTAATTTGGTCAAGTAGAAAATGACACTTTCAACATTAACCACCCATATGAAGAGTATGAGAATAGAAAGGAGTATGTGAGCATGAATAGAAATATATCAGAATAATTTTGTTTCTTTAAGAGCAGTCCAGCATTTTATTTTATTTTCTTTATGAAGGATAAAGATGCTCTAACAGTCACGAGACAGAATATCAGAACAAACGATACACTAATAGTTTTTACGTAGATGCCCATTTAAAATTCCTTATTTCAGTTTGGTCCCAAAAGTGTTCAGCCGCTAATCCAGTGAATCCACCACCCTGGAAGTTTCAATTAATAACGTAAAAGCCAACTTTTACAGAAACGTGTCATTTTTAGTACCTCCGGCACACATGAATTGATTTCTCTTCAATGATTGAGTCGCAGTAAATGCAATTGATGATCAACATGATCTCTCTCTTTATTCTCTTCTTCTTATCTTCACCGATTCCTCCGCCTTTCTTGGTTTCACTACAAGACTCGAAACCCATTTGATCATCTCATATCTTTTTGTCGATTTAACGACCATTTTGATCAAGATTTGTTGTTTTCTTTTTCTCTCTTCATGCTTATTCCTCCGTTGATGGTCATCTATAATCTCTTAAAAGGTATTGAATGTTTTGTACTTTCACTCGTTTTGTTTAATTGCTTAGAAAACATCATAGGAATTAGACAAAGGTTCGATGTGACTCGATCACATTTTTTATTGGCGTTTTTCATATGTGGAATTTTATGGAACAGGGAAAAAAAACAATTGGTGTGCCTACTTAAAGCAAAGTTGGCTGCTTTATAACTCATTTTATTATTGACTCCACTAACATCTATTTATTTATATATATATATATATTTTATTATGTGTAGTAGGCCTTCATGTTAAGCTCGTGTGTTCTGATCCACTATTTTAATCTATTTTCAGAGGTTTAAATCTGTATAAGATCTCAAGGAAGACATCAGCTTTTGTACTGAAGAAAGAACGAGGGGAGATACAGGTAACGGAAACATTGTGAGTTATAGATCAAGATCTCTGCTTTGTTTGTTTGTAATGCACATCTTTCATGCAAGAGTCTTTAAGCATATATATATAAGATGAATTTTATGATGTGAAAAGTATGAATTTGATTGTTTCTTTAGAATTGTGATTTGATTTAGTACTTTATTGTCCTCAGTGGTTTCTACCTGATCATAGTAACATCTGAGCCAGTCATTCACTAGCTGACTTTCTTTTTCTTATATATATGTATATTTGAAAATTGTTATTTAGAAAATTTCTTGTTTTGATTGCTCTAGTGTGCTTGAGCACTAAATAATAATGGGCAGCAATTCACAACCCATTCGCGGTTTTGCTTCTTTTATGCTACCTTGTTCTTTTTCTCTTTGACTCTTTCTTTCATTTCCTAAAACCGGTTTTGCGTCAATACCGTGAATCTGCTCTGTGGCTATCTCTTTCGAAATCTATTGACATAGTTCTCTTTGTGAGTGTCTGAATGCTAAATCTTAAAAGACATCTCAATGTTTTTAGCTCCAGTGAGTATGGCCTCTTATAGTTGGTTGATTGAAATCTCACTGTAAATTAAGTCTTAAAATCTTTGAATGTGTCAAACAAATTTCCATAGATCTGTTCTTCTATCTTTTCCACTTTAAGATTTTTTTTTATAAAAATAATAAAAAATCTGTTCTGGAATGCTATTAACTCGGATAATATTATTGTGTATCTGTATAAAATTCATCTTCGGTATGCCACACACCAATTCTCAAGTTGACAAAAAATGCAAAATCTTTATATAAGTGTGATATCAGGGTGTGCTCTAATCTCCACATTCTTCTCAGGCTCTTATCAAAAGTTGGTTCTCTGCTTTATGAGATAAAAAGATGGTGGCTTTTGGGAAGTATCTGCAGCGGAAACAAATCGAAGAATGGAGAGGGTATATGCCATCTCTGTTTTAGCCACATATTAAAACTTTATGATCTTGCTAATGACGTTTTGATGATTCCTTTGTAGCTACTACATCAATTACAAAATGATGAAGAAGAAGGTGAAGCAATATGCTGAACAAATACGTGGAGGATCTCAACATCCTCGCCATGTTCTGAAAGATTTCTCGAGGATGCTCGATACTCAAGTATGTTATTGTCACACACAAACTGTCAAAAGATGATTTTGTTTCATTTGTTATTATCTTGCGTGCATCTCTACAAGGTTAAATGTAGCTTCATACAAGTAACCAGAGTCATGTGTTTATCATTGTTTCTGTTTATTAGATGAAACGTTTACCATTTTGAGGATGGTGAAACATTGAAACCGACTCATTGTTTTGCAGATTGAGAAAACTGTCCTTTTCATGTTGGAACAACAAGGGTTGCTTTCAGGGAGATTAGCCACACTGCGGGAAACGCATGATGCTGTACTTGCGCAGCCAGACATATCAAAAATTGTTCAGCTTCGAGAATCATACAGAGATGTTGGACGAGATCTTCTACAGCTTCTGGTATTCGTTGAGTTGAACGCCATTGGCCTGCGCAAGATACTTAAGAAGTTTGACAAACGGTTTGGCTATAGATTCGCTGACTACTACGTGAAAACCCGTGCCAATCATCCTTACTCACAGCTTCAGCAAGTGTTTAAGCATGTGGTAAATACAAAGTTTCTTACCGCTCTTTCATCTATAGGCACTTGTTGTTAGGAATCTTGAATGTTCTGTGTATGAAATTATAGGGTGTAGGAGCTGTTGTTGGGGCAATATCACGCAATCTTCATGAGCTTCAAGAACACGAAGGAAGTTTTTATTCAATTTACGACCAACCTGTTCTTCCTCTTCAGGTAAATTAACTATGACACATCAAGATCCTCTACTATCATGAATGTCATCTTATGTCCTTAAACTCCGCAGGATCCAGTGGTTGAGGCAATTAAGACAGCAGTGGACAAGTTAACAAACTCAACGAGTTTCCTCAACTTCTTGGCACAGCATGCTCTTATCATGCAAGATGATTTGCAGACTCCTTCAGAGGATACCATCGATGAACGGACTTACCATTTCAACTCGTTGCTCCTGAATTTAGGAAACACGTTTTTGTACATGGTCAACACGTATATCATCGTCCCTACAGCAGATGACTATTCAATGAGCCTTGGAGCTGCAGCAACGGTTTGTGGTGTTGTCATTGGATCTATGGCCGTGGCTCAAGTTTTCTCATCGGTTTATTTCAGCGCTTGGTCCAACAAGTCTTACTTCAAACCTCTTGTGTTTAGTAGCATTGCTCTCTTTATAGGGAACTTAATGTATGCGTTGGCGTATGATGCCAATTCCATTTGGCTTCTTTTACTCGGCCGTCTCTGTTGTGGGTAAGTCAAAACTTTAATATTCCTATGAAATGGTGTGAGAGAGGTAACCTTTGTTGTAACCCTTTTAAATTTTCAGGTTGGGGTCAGCAAGAGCTGTGAACAGAAGATATATCAGTGATTGTGTGCCTTTAAGAATCCGAATGCAGGCATCAGCTGGTTTTGTGAGTGCTAGTGCTCTTGGAATGGCTTGTGGTCCTGCACTCGCGGGTTTACTCCAAATCAAATTCAAGATCTACAAGTTGACATTTAATCAGTCTACTTTGCCTGGATGGGTTATGGCTGTGGCTTGGCTGTTCTATTTGGTATGGCTATGCATTTCGTTCAAGGAGCCGTTACGTGACACAGAGGAACAAGAAGAACAAGAAAGAAGCAATCAGAATGAAACAACTTCAAGTACTATACTTTTGGTGGATTTTGTATAGTAAAACTGCTCCTTTACTGATTGGAACTAGTTTTGATTGGACTATTGAATGTTATGCAGTGACAGATAGGGAAGAAAATAGTAGAGTTGTGGAGGAAGGTCTTCGAAAACCCTTGCTGATTACTTCAGGGCTCAAGCTGGAAGATGAAGATGATTGCGATGAAAGTGAAGAATCTGCAGAAGATTCTCGCAGACCTGCAAACTCTTTCGGTGATGCATACCGACTTCTTACTCCATCTGTTAAGGTATCATCATCTGTTGATCCTATTAGATAGAAGAATCCTCGGAATGTTAGAAACTGAAAACTCTGCTGTGTGGTTTTGTTCGTGTCAGGTTCAACTGTTGATCTACTTCATGCTCAAATACGCTATGGAGATATTACTGTCTGAATCTAGTGTTGTTACTTCATACTATTTTGGTTGGACAACAAGCTCTGTTGCCATCTTCCTGGCGTGCCTTGGCCTCACGGTGCTACCAATCAACATTCTTGTCGGAAGTTACATCAGCAACATGTTTGAAGACAGGTACATCTTCCAACCCTTACCTCAAACTTGATGCTTTTTTCATGTCATTGAATCCATATGGAATTTGATCTCTGTCTCTATTGCAGGCAAATCCTTTTGACATCTGAGATCATTGTCTTTATTGGGATTCTGTTCAGTTTTAATCTGTTTGTTCCATACACCGTACCGCAATACGTGATCTCTGGTCTAGTAATGTTCGTCGCTGCTGAAGTACTCGAAGGTATGTAAGAAAACAAAACCGTCTTTGTAAGAAGCAACTGTTTCTAACGGCTTTTGTTTTGTCTTAAAGGTGTGAATCTGTCGTTGTTATCGAGGGTAATGTCATCGAGGCTATCAAAAGGAACTTACAACGGAGGATTGCTTTCGACGGAAGCAGGAACGTTGGCTAGGGTTGTGGCTGATGTAACCATAACATTGGGAGGATACTTGGGGAGAAACCATCTATTGAATGCAACTCTGCTACCATCACTTGTCATCTGCATTGGCTCCATTGTTGCTACTTGTTGTACTTATAACTCTCTCTATTGATATGTTTTAAGAGATTTTGCTACCAATTTTACAAAATAGAGTAAAAAAGGAACAGTTTGTGTGTATGTTCCTTTCTGTTTGTTTATTTGTGATTATCTTACCATGAAAATGTGTTACGTTTCTCGGTGTTTTTTTCGACTAATAACATAGATGTCCAAAAACGTGAAACTATGAAAACATACGAAAATAGTTGAGCAAGACCAATATAATAAAGTTTGGAATATGACAGAGGAAGTTCTTGGTTTTACCTGTATTGCAATTTGCGAATCATCAAGACTCTCATGTATATTAACATAAAGACACATAAACTTAGTAGACAATAGCACCACAACCGTTGCCTCATACTATTCTCATTACTCCTTGATCCATTAATTCAAAGTCATTCCAAATTTGTGTTTCAGTTCATCAACGTATTGTCTACAATGGCTTGATTTTGAAATGCTAAAATATTATCTAAGTCTATTTTTATGGTCAATTTTTTTCACTATTAAAAACATTTATATAGTTTTTTTATTTTTAAAAAATATATAACTGTAATATATTTTTTTTTCTTTTTAATATCTTTTTTTTTTTAAAAAAAAATTCAGTTTAATTTTATTTATAATTATAAAATTTTATATTTTTGGAAAAAAATTATACAAGTTGATTTAATATATCTTAACCAAAATAAATAAATGAAAATCTATCTAAGATTATAACTTTAAATATATGCATATATATTTTAAAAATAATTTGATTAAATAGAATTGATTATTTTATCTTAATTTTAGGAAAACACCAATTTAATAGTTAAATAGAAGATAGTTCAAGATAGTTATACTCCGTGCTATCATAGATTAAGCACGTATTAAAAGCTCGCATAACAGCAATAAAATTGATTGTGCTGCCTCTATTTACAACTTCGGAATTTAGCAAGTCTATTTATGTTGTCAATGAAAAGAGTTACCAATTAGATCCCATCCATTATAAAGTAATGAAAACAAAAAAAAAAATATGTGAACGCGAATATTTAATCAATTTTGTCTCGGTAAAGCCAATTAACGTGTTATCCTTCATTTCTCAATCAATAAAGAACAACAAAGAGGACAATAATTAATTACTAAAGTTATGATCAAACAAAGTTATTGTAAAAAGAAGCCTCTCGATTGATCACCCTCAAGAATGAGAGGTGAAACCGTTGTTTCACATTAAAGATTTCATCAATCAGCTGAAATTAGCATAGGAGTTGTAGGTCTTGCCAGCGCTCCAGCTAGCCGGAGCAGCATTCCAAGCGTAAATGGTCTGGCGAGTGGTGTAGGAGGTAAGTCGGAACGAGAGAGATTGGCCATAGAGAGAAGAGAAAGCTTGGTACGAAGCTCCCCAGTTGTGGCTCATGTCAATCCAGTTAGTACGGCTACCTTTAACAGCCATGTTCTTGATATCACCAGCTCCACCTACGTTCTTCACGTACACTAGAAGCCAATATCCATTTCCTTCAAATTTGAACTTTATTCCTCCACTCCTTCTACATGCCACTCTGTACATATACATATGAATATGAACATGCCACTGTGAGAAAGCGATACAGTTCAAAAAGTTCTGTTCCTTTTTTTTTTCTACAGTTAAAAAGGAGATACAGACAAGACAAACATATTTTAGCAGTTTACAGAGTATATATATTGATTTTATTACATTTTATAAACGTTAGCAGTGTTTAAATATGTCTATAATAACTGTTTAAGGAAAAATGTATATAATAACCTAATAGTTGTGGTTTCAAAATTTTGATAAACATCAACCTATTATACTAAAGGTTAGGGATCTTTTTTAAAGAAAAAAGTGTACCCAATATACATTTTTTAACTTATACAATTGTTCAGTTTATCTAAAATAAATAAAATTAAATTAAATACTTAAAAGGTAAATTTCTTATAAAGCCCTAAAAAATTTTGTGAACAAATTATTATATAAGAAAAAATGGCCAAATTAGTCATCGTTAAAGTGCAAAAATACTAAGCTAGCTTTTTTTTTTGAACAAACTAAGCTAGCTATCCGTAATGAATAATACATTTAATATAATTATTTTAAATTCTAAACCCTAAAATCTAATCCCAAACCCTATCCCAAAAAAGTAAACTCTAAATTTAGATCAATTAACTCTAGAGATATATGTATCTTTAAATTTTTTAATAAATTTTATTTTGGTTAAGTTTTTCCTTAATATATAAGACATACAAGTACTTACCTCCGGTATGAGACGGGGATGATACCAGCCTTCCAATTTGCGATTTTCATGAAAGCCGGTTTAGTCAGATCAAAATGGGCACGTGGCGGATTACACCACCCACCGTTGTTGGAGTTTTGACCCCAATTCGGTGGACATATGTTGGTCGCAGTCACCACGGTGGCTGGTGAACCGTAATAGCAGTTAGGCGACGACACACATCTTATTTGGAAACACTGACCGCACGAGTAACCGTCGTTGAACAGCACTGTACTTAGTGCGGACGTTGCCGCACCGTAGCCGCTGTCCCATAGGTTGCCATAGCCACAAGCCCCACCTGATCGATGCAAATCATGGTGATGCTAAAAAATGTCAGTTACATTTCAACCACAGCCACAAAACATTCATGCCTTATATGGATGCCAAAATTATTTCTAGCAGAATGTATGAATCAGTAATGGTTTAGTATTAATCTAAACAAACATAGTGCATAGCCTACGATTTTGAAATAATAATTTTATATAAATCCTATAATTATGCTATAGTAAAAATATATATGAATGCAATTGAAAAAGTAATATATAAATGTTCTTCTCTGAAACGCCCTAAGCTTATAATGAAAAAATGGGGCTAAAATTTGTAGTTCGTTAATCCAGTTTTGTTAAATGATTTTACTATAATATACTTTGTGTTGTACGTATAACATAATGTCGGGATCTTTGTTTTTTACCCATGGTTTCGCGGGCGGTTTCGTCCCCGTAGAAGGTGGCTGAGGCGCGACGCCACGGGCTCCCAGCATATGCCGCAGATGATGTTCCGACCATCCCCATTACCGACAAAATAACCAAGCACTTGCGGTACAAACTTTGATCCATTTTTTTCTTTTCTCTGGAAAGCCAAGTCTTATGATTGCATAAGATCCCACATATATAGTGAACATGGCTCAGTAGTTATTTTTTTCTAAAATGAAAGGCAAAAACATTCGATGTCAAGTTTCAACGTGAGACACACTAAAAGAAAATAAGAGTATGAACAAGTAAGTAATAGACGTGCATTCATGATTGTTTTTATCTGCGGCATCGTGAGCGCGCATAAAACGAAATGATATGGAAGCGCAGAATCAAAATTTATAAAATTTATACTTAAGAATTATATTACTCATTTATGATAATTTTAAATGGTTACATATTATAATTATATTATAATTGTAAAAATACAAATAACTTAAGTTTATAGAGAAATATTATCCAATTAATTATTTTTAATATTCTGTAACTAATTAACATAATAAATTTGAATATATATATGTTATATCTCTAATCAAAACAGTGCATAAAGATAATTTATAGTTTTAGTATTTTCAAATTTACATTCTCACTATTTTAATACTATTAAATTTATTTTTTCTATAAAAAGCATTAAACATGATGTAATATTCTTTTATTTATTTATGGCAATGCTTTAGAAAAATGGAATATAGTGATTTCAAAATGGAATTGTAAGTTTCCAACTTTCTATATAAGTTATTTTAGAAGCGTTTTGAAATTCGACATTCCATACATTTTCACAAGGTTTCCAATTCTGATTCCGATTCCGGTTCTAAAGTGGGAAATACACATCCGATGAAGCTCTCGTGCAACCTAACTCCATCGTCATTACAATAATTTTAGTTAGTTTGATTTTTGATGGTTTTTTATTTAATATTTTTCTGTTTATATTACATTAAAACAAGCTAGCATTTCATCATAGATCTCACGTTGTCTATAAAGACATGTTTAAGACTTTGATGTCAATATCACAATTCACAACTATTGGCTTGTCTTAGGGGTTGTTTTTTCCTGATAGTACCCTTGCTGCTACGGGAGGTTGACATTACACATATATATGACATTTTCATTTATATGTTCTGAATATATTTTTCAAATATTAAAAATGTTAAAACATTTCTTCCCATGGATCTAACCTTTTTTGAAAGTTTTTAAATTAAATCACACGTTTACTATAATAATTAAACCTATCCAAATTAATTAATAATCCCACATACTACTAATAAATGTGTTTCAAATAACAAAATTATTAATCTAATATCCAAATAATATAAAACATCAGGTCCTACATTTTTATAACTTTTTATTTTATCTCTTTTTAAACAATATGGTTAAAACACTCAATTAACTTATAAAAAATGCAAAAAAATAAGTATAACTATTTTTTTTGTGTTTAAGATAATGCAAAATAATTTCATTTAATATTAAATTAATAGATTATTGTTTATATCTTCTTAAATAGAAATTTTCATTCCTTTAAGTTTAATGCAGCATTCTTATTAGATTATTTTCTTAGATTGTTTTTATTCTTAAAAGCATATAATTATTAATGTGAGATTATGCTTGGTTTAAGTTGACATCAAATAAATTTTATACAAATAAAATGTTATAGTCAATAAACTGAAAGCAAATAAGTTTTAAATCAAAAAATATCAAAGAAGCATATTCAACATAATTAATTCAACCAATTAGAGATTAAATATGTATAACAAACAAATGAAATTATTTAAAAATAAAATTAAGTAATATATAATTTTCATATTTAATATAAAGAAAAATAATATAATTATATCATTTTCAAATACACTAAAATTAAAATATTTAAACATTACTTATAAAAATGTTAAAAAGAGTGTCAAATCATTCTATTGATGTTAAAGGAATATGAAGTTGTATCGGGTCAACTAATAAATTTTCAAAAATATTTGATTCAATTTGGACATAAGATTAAGGAATCCAACAACAGAAGTTACTGGATATCTTGGGAATACAAACTTTAGGGGGAATGAGATCCTATTTGGGCCTGCCAGAGAGTCTTAGAGAATCGAAAATACAAGTTTTTGGTTTTATTAAGGATTGTTTAATATATAGGGTTAATGGATGGACTTTCAAGTTTCTTACTAAAGGAGGAAAGAAAATTATCATTAAAACAATGGTTACGGCCTTACCCAATCATGTGATATCTTGCTATCGTCTACCAAAAGCAACTGATGAGTGCGGTGACACAATTTTAGTGGAGTTCTGGGGAAGCACAAAAGACATGCAATGGAAATCATGGGATAAAATATATGTAAACAAAGATGAAGGAGGTTTGGGGTTAAAGACATCACGGATTTTAACACATCGATACTTGGTAAACAGTTACGGCGTCTTATAGAGAAGCCAAATACTTTATTCTCTAGAGTTTCAAAGGACGGTACTACATGAACGGTTCACCCGTGGAACTGATTAGATCTTATTCCCTGCGGTATGGATGACAGAGTGTAACTGCTAGATCTCTGGTTAGCAAAAGACTAATAAAAAAGGTGGCATTATGATCATTTATATCCATATGGAATGATCCTTAGCTTCCAACCACTCGTCCGACACAAGCAAATAAAAATCAACATAACATTTACCCAGACCTCACAGTGGACTATCTCATCAATTCTGCTTTGCAAACTTGAAACTCGCAGGCGATTCAGGCATTGGTGGATCTTCGGGATGTGAAAATCATAGAAATCATACCACTGAGTAGGACATGGATGGAGGATGGAGATGGATGGCACTTCACTAATAATGGGAAATGTACGGTTAAATCAGGATACCAAGTCGAAAGGGTTTACCCGGATAAGGAAAAACCACCAGTAGTGTTTGGACCCATAATTGATGTATTGAAAGCGTTCTGATAAAAATTACGATGTCCACTGAAGATAAAACAATTCTTCTGGCAACTGGTGTCTTGGTGTATAGCAGTGAAGAAAATTTTGCGAGCGAGAGGGATATAAGCTTATATATGTTGCAAGTTATTTAGAAGATATCAAGACCCTGAAAGAAGGTTTTCTCAACTCAGATATCATTCATGTACCAAGAACGCATAATTTAAAGACAAATAGTCTAGCACGCAATGTCAGGAAACAACCGTCTTTCGTCGTTTACATGGATGCAAAGTTACCAATTTAGTTTACATAATCAATATGAATTTGTATATGTTGATGAAAAAAAATGTTAAAATCTATTAATTTTTTAAATAGATTTTGTTAAAATATATTTCCGCACTTTTAAACACAGGTCCAAGTCTAATTGAATACATTAAATTGACAAATTGATATGCATACAAAATATGATAAATTTCTAAGATGGATAAAATTTTTTGTAACATTAAATTTATATGACCACTACGTGAAAATAAAAGTATTATGATGGAATATTCTATTACAATAGAAAATAATTCATAATGATAGTTATTGTTGCGTTTTCGTTACTAGTTTTGAATGGTTACAATATGTGTGTCACACATGTTTTGGCGTAACAAAAATTTCAAATTTGAAAATAATATATATAAATAAATTCTTCATAAAATGCATAGTGTTTAATTAAATTTTAAATGTATGCACATAACAACCATGCGTTTATAAGTGAACTGAAATTTCAAAACCTAAACCAAACAGAAGCTAGATATAAACAAGAGTAGAAACACGAAACTGAAGACCCGAGAGATAGTAAACCCTGGACTAGATCTTTTTTCGTGGAAGAGCAACTTCGTACTGGTGTAAAATAAATGCATCTGTAGGCAGAGGCGACCCTTGGGATAAGTCACTGAAACTCATGCTTCCAGCCGTATATATATAAGCATATCCGGCCACATTTTTGTTAAAAACCCGGGTTAGTATAGTTTTTATATGTATTTTACTATAATTAACCTTCAGTTTACTTACTTAAAACACTTATCATTACTTATCCAATTCTAACAGAAGTAAACCAATTAAAAGAAAAACATATTAGTTTCAATCTTTACAAAAATAATCAAAGATTCATTTGCTTCTCTTACATCTATGGACCAGCAACGAAGATTTCATCATGAAACCAATCTCAGAGAAACGGAAAGAGTGAAGAAGATACTTATAGATCTCGGATAATAAGTCTCAGGCCTAATTTGAGAGGCAGAAGGATAATTTGTAAATTTTATTTATATAATGAGACAAAAAACTTAATTATGTTAAATATTTTTGGTGTGGAAGATTTATTGAAAAGTCTTATAATATAAATTGTAATAATATACTTTGAGTTGGATTTTCCGTAAAATTAAGAACTCCATATTTAAATACTAATATTAATATATACATACACATATTTTGAGAATCCCAAAACTAGAATCTCCCATTGAAGATGTTGCTAGACTTGTTTGAGATCATTTTGGGTAAAACGAGTCTAAGCATTATAGAAATATATGGTTAAATTTTTGTTTTCAATACATATGAAAACTAGACAACTGGATTTGTTCATGAATCTAGGGTTTTGGCACAGCCTAATGGCTAATGGTAAAATATTACTTTGTTTATTTTGGATATGCAAATAAGTTATGTATCCCTTTATAGGAAAAATCAGAGTGAAACTTTTAATTACCATTGTGGACAATGTCAGGATGGTAAACCACCTACAAATAAATACAAGTTATCTATCAGATGACATCATTTTATTTCTTTCGGCTTTTAAACTGACTTATTATGATATTACATACACAATTTACAGTTTTACATGTTTTTTGAGGATGTACAGCTTGTTTTACATGTTTTGTGAGGTTTTACAGTTAACTACATAAATCCTGAATCGTCTTATAAAAACGTATAACTGATTTTATTTACACCACGAAGATCCTATATAGAATATTTTTTCTGTTAATATGCATAACTGTTTGATAAATCGCATTTTCCAATATTTTAAAACTTTGTATATCAAAAGAATTTCTTTTTTAAACTTGGATTCATGGTGTAAGATATCACTTTGTTTTGTTATTACTCCAAATTTAGGAATCTACAAAGTGAAGAATAAAAAAACTACCAATATATAGATTAGAAAAGCAAAAGATTAGTCTTTATTACCATGGACCGTCATAAAATTCATCTGAGATTTAAATCTAGTGAGATAGAAGAGACGAAAAGAACTTCAAATGCTACATATGTGTGTTGTGTCAAACGGAATAGCTGATATGTTATGTGGTTTATTTAATTTTACCTGTTTATTTGAATAATTTTAATTATTTTATCTATTCTCATAATTTAACCATTAGAGCAATTATTTTGATAATATAATATCTTAGTGGCATTTCCAGTTAAAAATAATAGAGAAATAAATAGGAAAATTATATCAAATGAAATATTTATAGAACTTCTTAAAATACATATTTACCACATGTTATAATAGATTGAATTATTAAAAATAATATTTTAAGATAAATATTTACCACATCTTCTCTTTTACTACACACTTATTATCAGTTAAATGTGTTGGTAATTGTTTTTAAAAAAAGGGCTAAAATATGATAAATTTTTTGATAATTTAAGTTAAGTTATTTCGAGTATTTGTCTTTGATTTTCTTATTTAACTTTTGGCTATAATCTTTGTACCATCATCTTGTACACTATTATTAGTCTCGTTGTCATATGTACCATATTTGTTTTCATAAGGTTGTACTAGATTTTGAACCCGCACATCCGTATTAGTATTTTTTTTATTAATAAAAATATAACAAAACCTTTCAAATATATATGATTTACATTCTATTGTTATATATTGTATAATTTTATAATCTTATAATTTTAATTATTTTTATATAATATATTGTTGTAAGTTTTAAAAAAAAAAATTCATATATAATTTTTTATATAATGTATTTGCTGTGAGTTACAAAAATATATGTTAACATTTTTGTATAAAAATATTATATGATTTAAAAAATTTAATATGTTTTAAAAGTGAGTGATATTTATTTATTTATTTGAATAAAATAATTTTTTTAAAATAAAATATTTTCTTTTACCAATTTAAGATATTTTATATTCATTTCACATAGCAGTTTATTTTAATATAATATAGAATATAACTAAATTATAAAATATGATAATTTTTATTTTTAATTATTATTAATAGAAATATATATATATATATATATTAATCATGAAATTAAATAATGCATATTTTATAAAAATATTTAAACTTCTTAGTAAGATCTTGTTAGATATTCTTTCAACAAATTTATTACTAATATCTTATTATTATTAAAACATTCCTCCAATTATATATATTTGGTTGATTAATATAAATACTTAAATATGTTATATTAATGAGATGGTCCAACATAACTTTTTGTAGTAGATATAAATGGTCCAACATAACTTTTTAATAGGGAAGATTTCGTACCATGTATTGTTTGTAATTCCCTTTTCGGTAGTTTTCTTAATTTGTAATATCACATCTGTACAAAATTCCATATGTGGTTTATCTAAAAGGATGTAGTTCAATCGGTACTATCAATATAACTTGATTGATCCCTATAAGAACCATTGTACTGCTCATTTTAATAGTTACGACGTGTAATGTCCTTTTGTACTATCAACTATATATTAACTTTTACCTATACAGCTAACTATATTTCAAACAATAGAAAAATAAATTATAGAATATTTTAAGCAAAAAAAAATAAACTATGTACTAGCTTGATGATTGTTTATATAAGATGTACTAACATAATAATAAAAATATAAAATAGGAGCTTAGAACACAAGGAATGATGTCATTTCTGAGGTCAGTGGCAACGATTCCACGAGCTGCGTCTGCGACTCTGTCCGAGTTTTCAATCTCTTCTTTATCCTCTACCAATTGTTTTCCAGATCATTTCCTCCACTTTGTTTGGAAAACGCGAGAACTTTGCTAGCTCTCCCATGGCGTTTGTCCCATCATCTGACTAAAATTTGTTTCCTTCTCATCAGCCACCATCGTATGAATACTTTTTTGAAATAGATTCGTACCTACTTGAATTGATTTCCATCCATAAGAGGCTTGCTTTGTGTTAGTTGACTGAGATAGATGTTTATCTAAACACGTGGTCACTAATTAAATAGTAACTATAAATACATTAATATGTTCTTAATCGATGTATACTTTCACAAGAAAAGAAAGTTCAATCTATCTTCCAAATCACAGAAAGGAAGTAATGATACGTACAAGTGTCCATTTTATGGCAGACGGAATTTCTGTGACCAGTAATTCCTCCTAAGGAAGTGTTCCAACCATCGAATGCTCCTCCATTGACGGTTAACGAGTTTATTAATTCTGATTCAGATTCTTGGAATATCACAAAACTGGAACAGTAGTTTCAACCTCAGAATGTGTTATTGGTGTCTGAGGCAACTTATCTAGATATGCAGTTCAGACAGAATGATTTGGCCATTCACTAAAGATATGGAATATTCAGTTGAGGCAGTCTATTGGACTGCAACACAGTTACAATTCAGCCGGAGGGTTCTCTCGATCTTAAAAATAAAATTTGGGATCTAAATGTCTTACCAAAGATAAAACATTTTTTGTTGAGGGTACTCTCTGGTGCTCACATATGTCATCTGTGTAAAAGAGAGTAAAGGTTGATCCAATTTGTCAAAGGTGTTGCCAGGAGGAGGAAATTATATATCAATCATGTTTTATTTCCATGTCCTCATGCTTCTGCAACATGGAGATGTTCAACTGTCTATATCTTCGCATTCGACAAATCTAGTGGAAAACATTATAATATTCTTTGGAGTAATTGAGATAATTCCGGAATCTGATATGTATAAACTATTGGTTTCTTGGATTCTATTGACTTGAAAATCTCGAAATGAGTTTCTATTTGCCAAAATAATTTTTTTATCTCCGAGGACCAGAAGTCAAGTTACAAAACCATCAACTTAGAAGCCACCACCCAGTACTACCACCACCTTTGCATTGGGTTAAATATATTCTAACTACAATATAATAACAATCCTACTTAATGTTGGAAGGTTATGCCTTTTCATTATACAGTGAAATCTCTATAAATTAATAATGTTAAAATTACATCAAAATTTTATTTTTTTATTAATTTAGATAGATATTAATTTATCGATATACTAAGTGAACTAAAAACTCAATTTGAGACAATAAAATTATATTATTTTATAGAGATATTAGTGTATATTAATTTATCACGTATTAATTTATAAAGATTCTACTGTACAATTATTGAAAAGTTTCAATTAATGTTTCAGTCTTTTCAATATGGAAACTATTGAATATGCAATAAAGTGTCTTTTTATATTTGTAATGATGAGTCTTTTAAAAATATATTATAAAAATATTATTTTAAAAAACTATTTATAATTTGAAAAGTTGTGATCTTTCATATATAACTTTGAAAAACTATAAATAGTTCATGTCTATGAATTTTTAAGAAAAAATATCCTAGGAATTAACTATAGAAAATTATTAGTTTTAACAGTTATGTATTCTCATTATAAAAACAATTATTTTAAAAATCTGTTAATAATTGGAAGCCTATTTGATGTTAAAAGTTATGTCTTTTCATAAGACTTTGAGATTAATATTTTAAAAAGTTTTTTCAACATGCACCTATTTTATTTTTTTAGTGTAGTTATAATATCTTAATAAGTGTCTTTCTACAATTATTAATTTTAAAAGTTGTCTTCACATTATAAAAATTGTGTCTTTTCGTAAAAACTGAGATAGTTTTGTTGTTCTAATATGAAACTATTGAAAAGTTTAAAAACAAATAAAATATCTCAAGAAGTGTCTTTCCCCATTATTTCAACGTGCAGCTATTATAGGGTACTGTAAAGCCATAGTTTAACTAGGCCATCCCTTTTTTTCCCACGCTACATCATTGTCATCAGCAGGTTGAAGTGTACCATCAAGGTGTCCTGAGACATGAAAGCTTTGACAGTGGAGCTGGAATAGCTCGCGCCATGCGGGACTTGATGTTTGTAACGTTATAGGCGCGTTCGAGATTAGCAGGTGTGGCTGCCATTGTAGAGAGTAGTGGAGAAGAAGAAGAAGAAGAAATAAGAAGAGAGTAGGCGGAAGAGTTTTAGGTTAGACTTAAAGGTATCGATAACCCTCTAATACCATGAAAGTCTATGATTTCCTTTAAAGATTTCTATCGTATTCAAATGTTATTTCCTTTTATATGGATTTGTAATTGCTTGGTATGAAGCAAGAGCCTCAACTTAGAGTAGCAATTTTATTTTAGAAAATAGCATTTATTCAGTCTTTCAAAGCCCATATTTAAACGATGCATTATATGTAATATAGTTTTGATTGAATAAGTTTTCTATTTGGCCAAAACAAATAAAAATATGATTTAAAAGAACATCAACCACAATGTAATCACTTTCAGCGCACTGATCGATGTGTTTGTGAAGTTTGTGGAGGCAAACAAATTGTACGAGAATTGATGAAAAGTCTATGACTATCACTCAAGATTCACTGATCAATTGTTTTTGTGTATTCGATCACTTAGACAAGCAAAACCATATCGTTCTCGGATAATAACATAGACGAGACCAATCATATATGTGAATTCACTTTTAACAGTCAATTACACACTTATTATGCAAGGTTTTTTTCAACCATAATGGTCTATGAAACATTAAAATTTCTACATGAAACAAACAAACAAAATAGGAAATGACCAAATAATATTAAAAACTTAATGATTTAGGAATCAGATTTCTTATTATAAGTTTTAATAATATGAATAATCTTGTTACATAAGATTATAATGATAAAGTATAATTTAGAATATAACTAAACCTTGATGATGCCCAATAATTTACATGTCATTTTAAGCATAATACGAACATAACTCCCACGAAACAAAATCCCAAAGCAATCTTTAGAAATACCGAGTAAAACTATGCAACATTCTTTTGTGACATTTTTGAAACGGAAATGCTTCACTGATTTGTAACAATGCGGAATTTTTCTTGCATCGGTTACACAAGATAATGGCTTTGGGAGCAAGCGTTTCTCTCTTGTTGGAGAAATTGCAGAATCATTGACACTATTTATGTTTTGAGAAACTGAAAGAATCATCACCACTATCAATAAAATTGATCGGAACATTATTTGCTTACTTCCACTCATTATGTAATGTCTATACAATTTATGTTTTATCTTGTGATTATTATGACATTAGTCCTAGTATTTATAATTTCGTATATTCATAAATATTCAGTGGAGTTTCATTTGGGATATTGTACATGCATATATGTTAGATATCTTACTTTGTAGAGTAAAGATATTCAAGTTATCATCATGCATCTAAAGCAAATAAATCAATCAATTAAGATTTTCTTAAGATTACAATTTAACATTTTTCTTCCTAATTTCTTTTTTTTTTTAAAGAAATTTTCTTCCTAATTTCACATTTTCATTTTTTTCAAGAAAGTAAATTACACCCTTCATTTCATAATATAAAGAATATATTTTTAGCAGTCACAAAAATCTGGATGCCTGGTTGAATCTGCGAAATACGACAATGTTGGTTTCTATAAAGTATGTTTTTATCTTTTATTATTACGAAATAAAATTAACATAGATTTATTTGAAAAATATTTGACCAAAAAAAGACTTATTTGAAAATTATTAAGTGTCATCGTGCCTTTTTGATGCTTATCACACAGAATCGAAAATTAATAAGGTTGTTTATTTGTTCAAGTTTATTTTAAAATCTTAAGAAATATACTCTCTCGGGATTTTAAAGTATGATGTTCAAGGTTTACACATATATTTAGATACTAAGACGAATCCACTTTCCTGTGTGAACAACAAATAAAATTTTGTGTAGGCTATTAGATGATCCTCTCTAGAATTATTGGACTAAAGTCTTATATGTACCAAATGGCCAAAAAACAAAATCTACAACATCCAAAAAAATTTACATAGATCAAAGAGTATAATTACTATTTTACCATTAATGAAGATGTAACATGAGCCATTGGATCATCAATTCTATTTCAAATTTGGGCCACACAATTCCATCTCTCTTTTACTTTCTTTAATCTTACCACTCACAACCACACAATTTTCTTTATCTCATTTCTCATTCGACTAGGTAAAACTAATATAACTCGTATAACTAAACATGTTAAAATTATATAACTAGTATACAAATATTATAATTTACACATAAAATAAACTAGTAAATATTCTAACTTATATATGATGACAAAATTTTATCTATTTTATTTAAGGTTTTTTTTTTTGTTAAACTTTAACACTACTCTTAATTTTATGCTTTATATTCTTAAATTTTATCTAGTATATTAGTCATATTATTAATATGATAAACAAACATTAAACATATTTTTATAAATATATGATGTGAAAATATTGGTACAACATCTAAAACTAGACAAATAAGCAATTGATCTAATTTTATTTGTTATACATTTGACGATTATAACTAGTATAACTGGTATAACTTTTGATATTTCAGAAATTAACAAAACTAATTTAGTATTCCATATGAGAAAACAATCAAATACCCAGTTGGTATGTATTCATAAATATTCTTTAATTTAATTTGAAGTTTTGATTTTTTTTTTAATTATTATACGACACCATAAGTTTGCATGATCTACCTTATATTTTTAAGGTTTGTTAACTTGTTTGTCCACTTAATCATACAAGAAAAGTATTTTTACAAAATTCATGATTTCATTGTACCCAGGCAATGACATGTAAACATAAATAAGTGGTACAACTAAGGTAAATATATTTATTATGTGGTACAATAAATATTTTTTTTATTTCACTGCCAAAGTGAAACTATCCACAAACTGGTATAACTCAAAAACTAGTACAACTATGTACAGTTGGTACAACTAGAAAACTAGTACAACTATGTTATATTTTATTTAATATTGTTTTAAATGTGGATCACGTTTAAATGTTTATCATGTTTTAACAATTATGGTTGAACATAATGTCGAGTAGTTCTATTAGTTGTATCATTCTTACATAGTATTACTTAGTTGAATCAATTGGTATTCCATATGAGAAATGTCCCAACTGATATGTACTCAGAAAGTTCCTGTTGATTTATTTGAAGTTTTGAAATATTTTTTAAAAATTACTACACATCTTTATAAATTTACATGACATATCTTATACTTTTAAGGTTTATCATCTTGTTTGTCCACTTAATTTTAGAAAACATAAATGAAATGTATTTTACGAAATTTATGATTTCATTGTACCATGGCAAATGCATGTAAACATAATTAAGTGGTTTCACTAAGGTAACTGTATTTATTATGTAGTACAACTAATATTTTTCGATTTCACTGTCAGAGTACAACCACTACAAGAAAACACGTCTTTTACTAGGACGGGTTTTCCTCGTTATTTCCTAGTAAATGGTCATTTACTAGGAAATAACGAGGAAACGCGTTTCGTCGAAAGACGTTCATCGTAAAGCATATTTTCCTAGTAATGTCCTAGCTAATTTACGAGGAAACATTTCCTCGTAAACGCGTGGATAATTTTTCCTCGTAAGGTCCTCGTAGGTTTTCCTCGTAATGTCATAGTAAACTGTTTCCTCGTAATCTCGTAGTAGGATCTTTACGAGGAACTTGCTAGGAAAGTTTACGAGGACTTTACTTCGAAACCTTTACGAGGATTTTGCTTCGAAATAATTTTTTCCTATTTAAAAAAAATTTATAAATTAAAAATTATATCTATATACATAAAATTAAAAAAACCAAATTATAAATAAAAAATAAATAACAAAATATTTATAAATAACTAAATAATATACAATTAATAAGTTTTAAAATTCATAATATACAATTAAAAACTAAAAAAACTAAAAGGGATGATGCTCGTGAAATTGCTGCACGAAGTCGTCGTCTCCAATGTTGGATGCCGGCTGTGACTGAGATGGTGGAGGCTGTTGGGGTGGAAGGGCTCCGCTTTCCCGTCTCTGACGCAACATCTCCGCCACTTGCGGGTTTCCAACCGCCATAATGTCGACGATCTCGGTGAGCATACTCACATGAGACTGCGTCGCCTGCAACTCCGTCCGCAGCTGAGCATTGGCATTGTCCTGTTGGTGAACATAAGCCGATGTCACTGCGGGGACATCGTTAACCGAGCCAATCTTGACAATACGGTCCTTTTTCCTAGGGACGACCTGTAAATAAAAATATTAATAACGTAAGGAAAAATTTAAATAAATAATAAAAATTAATATTAAAACAAATTATTTACCTCCTCGTAAATCTTATCCACTTCAAGAGTGGATAATACGACTGGAGCCCCAGTCTGCTGAGTCAGCTAGGTCTGGCATTCGTCAACTCGGGCAGCAACCTCGTTGTAGATCCACTCGGAAGCAGGATCTACAAACTGCCCACCTTTTTTCCGGTGGGTCCGCTCGTAAAGATCTTTCAAAGATGGAAGAACTCATGTCTCTTTAGCCTAATTTTTTTTTAAAATTAAATATTAATTTAGAATATTAGAATATTCAAATAAAGTAAAAATTAAATAGTTATAAAAAATACCATGTCTAGACGAACTCCCCCGTGAGGTTTTCGGCCCGTGGTGTGAAGCATCTTCGTGTTGCCATGCTCGTTTGTGGTCATGCGGTTCCCGGAGTTTGTATGGGAGGTTCTGATCGAGTCCGGCAACGCCCAATAGCTGATGAGGCCATCCCACACCGTGGTTGTGAGGCAATCGGGTTTCCCGCTCTCGTAACCGTCTACCTGATTTAAAATAATTAGAATTAAAGTAAATAATATATATTTTTAAAACTATACATATATTATAATATATAAATCTATACCTGAAAGTTGCCCTTCCAGTTGTAGACCATGTCGCACAATCGTGCTTTTGCCTTGGCCTCGAACTTTGACTTCACCCGCTGTGAATCCCAATAGACCAACGATATTTTTGCTGTAACCAGAAAAAATAAGAGACGGATTAGTTCAATAATATTCATAATTTTAAATTGTTGGGGTCAAAATCGGTACGACGGAATCAATAGCCAAAATTCCCCGCAAACGCGTAAACGCAGCAGTTTTATGAATCTCGAGAGATTGTTTTATAAGAACTCGAAGATCGTTTTATAAGACTCGAGAGATCGTTTTATAAAACTCGAGAGATCGTTTTATAAAACTCGAGAGATCGTTTTATAAGAACTCGAAGATCGTTTTATAGAACTCGAGAGATCGTTTTATAAAACTCGAGAGATCGTTTTATAAAACTCGAGAGATCGTTTTATAAAACTCGAAGATCGTTTTATAAAACTCGAGAGATCATCGTTTTATAAAACTCGAAGATCGTTTTATAAAACTCGAGAGATCATCGTTTTATAAAACTCGAGAGATCATTTTATAAAACTCGAAAGATCATTTTATAAAAACTCGAAGATCGTTTTATAAAATTCAAAGATCGTTTTATAAAACTCGAGAACTCGTTTTATAAAACTCGAGAGATCGTTTTATAAAACTCGAGAGATCGTTTTATAAAACTCGAAAGATCGTTTTATAAAACTCGAGAGATCATTTTATAAGAACTCGAAGATCGTTTTATAAAACTCGAGAGATCGTTTTATAAAACTCGAGAGATCGTTTTATAAAACTCGAGAGATCGTTTTATAAAAACTCGAAGATCATTTTATAAAACTCGAAGATCGTTTTATAAAACTCGAAAGATCATTTTATAAAAACTCGAAGATCGTTTTATAAAATTCAAAGATCGTTTTATAAAACTCGAGAACTCGTTTTGCAAAACCGCGAAAAACCGAAACCGCCGCAGAACGCGAACTAGTCACGACTAGTTCGCCTGCTGGCGAACTAAGCCGAGCTGGCTTA
>CAKOAT010189266.1:4987-22094 GCA_932364175.1 Eruca vesicaria subsp. sativa | reverse complement strand
GGACCTAAAACGCGATAAAACCCATCTCGCGATTTCAACGGAATCAAACCCGCGGATTTGATAACGTTTTGACGGTTTACTCGCAGAAAGAAAATAAAAGTCAAGTTTAAACATAAAAGGAAGATTTGAAGAGAAATAGAAGATTTCCGCAGAAGAAAAGGAAGGATCGAGAAGAATGGAAAGTTCCCGATTTAAGTCAGATCTGGGCGAAATGGAAAGATCGGATAGCCAAGATGAGGAGTATATAAAGAGGAGGTCTAGAGCAGAAGCAGACAAACGAAATTCAGAGCTCTCACCACCAAAACTAGCAATTAGGAATACTTCCGTTTTTCAGTTAGCGAGCTGCGTCTCAATTAGGATTTTCTAGTTCTTACGCTTTCGACGATTCTTTTTGTACCAGTTCAACGCAGATTCGGAATAAGAACCTCTTTGCTCTCTATTTTCGTTTCTTCTCATTTAAATTCTAAGTATTTTCGTCATCTTATTTTCGTTGTGCGGTTCTCGCAGATAGCCGGTTCCTCTGGAAACTTAGGGTTTTCCCGAAGTTTCCTTATTTACGATTTATTTGACAGTAGGGTGAAATCGACTCCCACATAAATGATTAAAAATAAATTAAGTTGATTTACTGAACTTACAGCGAACGATTTGAACCACGTCTTTTTTATGTGGCTCGCCGTGCATCGGAAAAGTATCCCTTGATACAGTCCGTGATGCTAGATCCGACACAATTGTCAAGACCAAACCTGGAAAGACAGAAAATAAATCATTAATTAGAACATACCATAATACTTTTTAAAAATTAAAACATACCATAATACGTTTTGGTCGTCCCGTCGGATAGGATCTAACTCTGGCAGCCCTTCTCTGTCTGGAAAGGCCAAAATATCCTCCACCGTGTACACCGCAAATGGTGCGTTCGGCGGCACCTGCAAATCAGCATGAATCCCGACCGGTAAAGGAGGAGGAGGAGGAGGAGGAGGAGGAGGAGGAGGAGGAGGTGGCTGCTGAGACCGGGATGCCGTAGAACCTCCCTGAGTCTCGGGAACTCCCGAAGATGAACCACCGGGAGCTGACGAAGATGAACCGGGCCCGAATAGATCTCCATTGTGAATCCCCTGATCAAGAGGCCTCCTGGACTGAGCAGCAGCAACTTTTTTCTTTCTAACCATCTAAATTAAAAAAAAAAAAATAGAAAACATTAATTCTCGTATAATTTTTAAAAACAGTTAAACTAACCTAATCTAAATTTCCTAAACTAACCACCTAATCTAAATTTTCTAAACTAACCACCTAATCTAAATTCCCTAATCTAACCACCTAATCTAAATTCCCTAATCTAATCACCTAACTAGGAAATAGAGAGTACCTTAAGAGAATTTGGAGATGAGGTTACTATGAGTGAGAAATCGGATTGCTCGTGTATATATAAGGATTTTTGTTTCCTCGTAAGGCCCTAGTAATGTTACTAGGGCTTTACGAGGAAACAGCTATGCCCGTGTTTTTATTTCCTCGTAAGGCCCTAGTAATGTTACTAGGGCTTTACGAGGAAACAGCTATGCCCGTGTTTTTATTTCCTCGTAAGGTCCTAGTAACATCATTACTAGGACTTTACGAGGAAACATCTTTACGAGGAAGTAGCTATGCCCGCATTTTTTTCATGAAGTTGTTGGACAACTTCCACTTTAAGAGTGCGGTTGCTCAGATGCCTAAAAATGCTCCAATTCCTATATATTTACAAAAACAAAAATTATCCACATTAGTATATATATATATGTATACAGAAATAAATTAATCATATCATCGTATTATATTAATTAATTACCTGAAAGTGCTTCATGTACTTTTGCCTGTAGTAGCTCCGCAAACGCAAAGGGAAGTAGTCGCTGCATGAGGACATGACAATCATGGCTCTTCATCCCAGAGAACTTTTGCACTTTCTCAACACATCTTGAGAGATTTGAAACATACTCATCAGGGAACTTCACTTCTGAAGCCACCCAGTTGAACAACGCAGACTTTTTATCTGATGACAGTCTGAATATTGGAACTGGAACTTGCCCATTGCTTTTTATATGTAGCTCAATCCTTGAGCAGATATCGGGTAGGTCTAACCTCGATTTTACGTTGTCTTTCATCTTCCCTGGGACGTTCAATATAGTGTTCATGATGCTCTCAAAAAAGTTATTCTCTATATGCATCACATCGAGGTTGTGGCGCAAAAGAAGATCTTTCCAATATGGAAATTCCCAAAATATACTCTTTTTGTGCTAATTGTGCTGAACACCATAAAAATCAGGCATATTACTGGGAACATGCCAATTCCCACCACGAGGAGATGTTTCTAGAGCACAGTAGTAATCGATTTGCGCTTCGATTTGTTCTCCAGTTAAATATGGAGGAGGAGTGTCTCTGGCAACCCTTTTGTGCCTGGACAATTTCTTGTTTCTTCGGTATGGGTGGTGGATGGGAAGAAATCGACGGTGACAATCGAACCAACTAGTCTTCCTACCATGCTTCAACTGAAACGCACCTGTCATTCCATTACAATATGGACAAGCTAATCTCCCATGTGTAGTCCACCCAGACAACATACCATATGCAGGAAAGTCACTTATGGTCCACAAAAGCATCGCTCGCATCGTAAAGTTTGTTTTCGTCGAACAATCATATGTCCTCACCCCTGTTGACCACAAATCTTTCAACTCTTTAATCAGTGGTTGTAGAAAAACGTCGAGAGATCTTTTTGGATGTTTTGGACCAGGTATTAATATGCTCATGAATAGAAACTCTCGTCGCATGCACATCTTAGGTGGCAGGTTATACAGTGTAAGAAAGACCGGCCACAATGAATCCATCAGTGCATAATCCAAGATACATCAGTGCATAATCCAAGATACACATTCCGGCTATTGCTAGCGAAATGTGGATGTACATTGTTAAAATGTTTCCAGGCTCTTGCATCTGATGGATGAGTCATCTCTCCATCCGTCTGAGTATGCTCGGCGTGCCATCTCATCCCTCCTGCAGTCTCCTCAGATTGGTACAATCTTTTCAATCTGTCTGTGATTGGTAGGTACCACATCCTTTGGTACGGTACCCTATTGCGCCCTCGACCTTGCGGTTTGAATCGTGGCTTCTTACAAAATCGACATTCTTCTAACTTCTCATCATCTCCCCAGTAAATCATGCAGTTGTCGATGCAAACGTCTATCATCTCCGAGGNCTTGCGGTTTGAATCGTGGCTTCTTACAAAATCGACATTCTTCTAACTTCTCATCATCTCCCCAGTAAATCATGCAGTTGTCGATGCAAACGTCTATCATCTCCGAGGGCAACCCAAGACTATATACCAATTTCTGAATCTGATAATAAGATTCAGCAGACACATTGTCTTCTGGCAAATACTCTTTAAACAAGTCTGCTCATGCATCCATACAATTTTCAGGTAGATTGTGATCGGTTTTAATACTCATCATTCTAGCAGCCAACGACAATTTAGACAGACCTTCTCTACAACCACTGTAAATTGGCTCATTTGCAGCTTCTAACATTTCGTAAAACTTTTTTGCATCTAAGTTAGGTTCTTCAACTTCATCATCACCATGAGTTACAAATGCATCACCTACCATATCATGAACCCTATCACAATCTACTATTTGCTCCTATTGGTGATGATAGCTATTACTACTGCTACCTTCATTACGAAAATGATCAACCGGTTCAACCTGAAAATTGCTATTACTACTGCTACCTTCATTCATACAACTAGCATCTTCTCCATGTTGATACCAGATATAATAATATGGCATGAAACCTCTATTTATTAAATGCTTCCAAACATTTTCACGAAGGCCTAATTTGGTATTGCAGCATTTCCGACAAGGACAGAACATCTTACCAATTATTAATATTATTTGTTGCATTTTTTTTTCTTTCTTATATATATTATTATCTTGTTAAACGAACTAAAATTTTACATATATTTATAAGAATGATACATCATGATTGAATAATTATTTGCAAAAAGAAAAAAAACACACACACACAAAAATCATACATCAAACCCAATATTTTTCTTCTTTCCGGTCATCCGCGTTTTTAGAGTAATGGATAAAGAACTTTCTGGCTCCTCATCTTTCTTTTTGGCCAATGAAGATGATTTTTTACGAAAATAGTACAATTAGTAGAACTTGTAAACAAATCAATATCAAAACAAATATTACAAAAATATACTATTCATATATTTGACACATGTAGGCTGGAAATATTAGACCACTATATCTTATTAGTTCTACATCCTTCTCTTTTCTTTAGCATCTTCATTTGCTGAAAACAATAAATAAAAGAAATTATATATTTCATAACTAAATGATGCCATTTCATAATTTCTCAAAGCTATGTAATCTTTTTTGGTGAAATTAAATATGGTGATGGCACATAAGAAAATTACTATTCAAATAATGTATAGGGATTCTCAATCTATTTATACAAGTCATACTCGTTTTAGTTATTTTAGTTCTACTAATTTAAGTTGTACAAGTTATACTAGTTGTACTTTTTGAGCTATACTAGTTGTATTAGTTTGAGTTGTACTAGTTGTACTAGTAATACTTTGCGTTCTTCATTATTTTGAACTTCGTATGTAAAATATAAAATTTAATTTTGGATAAGATATAATTGATTAAATGTGACCATAGGTTGATCGATTTGAGAAAAGAGAAAGAAAATTAGTGGATGGTTGGAGAAAAGTTTTGATTTTATTTTATAGTGAAAGAACTATGAATGGAGAAGAGAAAAGGAAGAAGAAAGAAATTGGATGGGGTTTCGGATCTGAATCTGGGTTGGATATTGGGTTGGATAGTAGTGGTATAGGTTAGTAAATAAATTTAAACTCTTAGGTTTTTAGTTATTTTACTTAGATTTCTATTTAAAAATGAATATAAAATAAAATAAAAAATTGTTGGGTCTAATTGAGATTTTTAGAGACCAAGTGATCTATATCAGCATTTGATCCAGAATGGACTATTAGCCTATTCGGGATTTGGGATAAAGGAATTTGAAACATATCGTTCATAGAAGATATCTCAAGGAATTGTCTTAACTAGATTGGTAGATGCTTTTTAATTTTAATTTATTTTAAATAGATCTGAAAAAAAGAAAATTGTAAGACCAATTAATGTTAGTTATCAAAATTTATATTATACATAAGAATTTGTATTAATTAATTGAAGAAATTTATAGAAATCAAATACATATTGTTTCATTAATTATTTTTATTATCATCCGTGTATTGATAAATTATATAAGATACAAATTTTTTAAGTAAAATTTTTAGAAATGGATAATATATTTCCTTCTTATTTAAAGTATTATAGATCATATATATATAATATAATATAATCCTACTATATATTAAAAAGTTACTTTAGTGATTTCTACATACGTTTTATTCATAAAACTGTCTAATTAATTGTTTAAATTTGAATGATTGATGCTTATATATTTTAATTATTTAATTCAATTTAAAAAGGAAATATAAAATCAAAACCAATACATCAATTTTCAAACAATATATACAATCCGGCTATATATTTTAGAGTTTTTCTTGGGTTCACTTGTAGATTCACCAACTAATAATAGTTTGCCATTTCATATTCTTTTTTTGTTTAAAAATGATAATAATAATAATAATAAGAATTTGTACTATGTTCTTAAAATAAAATATACAAAAAAAAGAAAAATAGTTGTAGTTTCCAAAAAAATTGTTTTTAATATTGTTAACGTAGTTAGCAAAACACTAAACCGTAAATCTTAAAACCTAAATTCTTGGGTAAATCTTAAACCCAAAATCAGAAATCCTATATACTTAATATTAAACATTAAACCCGAAACACCATCTGAAAAACTCTAAACCCTAGGATTTAGAATTTACATAAGGTTTTAGAGTTTACCTACGAGTTTAGGATTTATTCAAGGGTGTAGAGTTTACCGAAGGGTTTAGGGTTCAATGTTTATAATGTTGGGTTTAGTGATTTGCTGATGGCGTTAATAATATTAAGAAAAATATTTTTTTTTGTAGTTAGTACTATTTTTTTTTATCTTTTTATTTGAAAAACATATTATGACTTGGTAAATTATTTTGTATTTTTTCAAAAACTGAATATAAGATAGCAAACTATTATTTGTCGGTGAATATAGAGATTCGCCTTAGGGAGTGAACCCAAGAAAAATTCTATATTTTAGTGGAAGTTACTTAAGCGATTTTGCTGACATGTGATTCATAGAAATATTTTTAACAAAATGTCTTAATTTGATTAGTAGATGGTTTTTAATTTTTATTTATATTGACGAGGTCCGAAAAAATAAAATTTAAAACCGGTTAATGTTAGTTGCCAAACATCCATTAATATTAAACATAATGATTTGTATTAATTATTTGTAAAAATTAAAAAAAAACAGAGACATATTGCTTTATTAATTAATTTATTATTCATAAATTATATAAGATAAAATTTAAATACAATTGATAGAATTTGAAAGGTATTTTAATAACTATATAAAATATTATGTTCATATACAACGTATTATATTCATAAAACACTATAATCCTACAATATATATTTAAAATAAAAGTCACTTGAGTGATTTCTTTTTATGTTTTATTCATAAAAGAACGTTCTGATTAATTGTTTAATTTGACTGATTGATGGTTACCTATTTTTATTTATTAAGTTCAATTTTAAAAGGAAAAATAAGAAACCAATACATCAGTTGCCAAAAAATATATAATAAGCATTAAATAAAAAAATCTTTTAAGATATTTTGCTCACATATCATTCATAGAATACTTTTCAAGAACTTGTCTTCATTTTATTTGTAGATGGTTTGTAATATTTATTTTTTATTATTAGGTTCAGCAAAGATATTATAAAAATAATTAATGTTAGTTTCTAAATTGATTAATTATACATTAGTATTTGTATTAATTAGTTGTAGAAGTTATAGAAATACAATTTATTTTCATTATTTTTTTTGTTTATCATTTCTGTATTCACAAATTATATTAAACATATTTTGAATACAATTTATAGCTATTGATAATATGTTTATTCTTTGTCGTCAATTGATAGTATGTTTTAACTATTATATATATATTAGTATATTCCTATATAAAACACTATAATCCTACTATATATTAAAAGAACAGTCACTTTATTGAATTCTACTTACATTTTATTCATAAAGAACTATCTAATTTGTAAAAATAAAATTGACTGATTGATGGTTATCTCTATTTAGTTATTTAAATTGGTTTAAAAAGGAAAACGAAATTAAACCAATACATCAATTGCCTATATATATATATATATATATATATATATATATATATAAGGAATAAAAGTCATATTCCAAAATTTGTTCTATATTTGTTAGCAAACTCACCTAATAATAAAAGTACAAAATTGTAATAAAAACTAAAACTGAAATATTCGAGTTAAAAACAAAGTAAAAATTAGAAAAAGTAAAGGATCTCATTCAATAATTTTACATCTTTTAAGATTAGAAATAATAATTGACAAGTGTTTAAATTACCCTAAAGCTAATGATTTTTTTTCTGAAATTTTAAAATGAAAGCAACAAAAGAAAAAATTACAGGCTATTGAGGTTCATGTTTTCAATAATGAACACAATAGATAAAATTTGTAAAGAGGCAGAGGTTTTAGACTATGTGGTGCGTCCAAACCAATGTTGCATCATATCTCTGTAGAAAGATGGGCGTCGCTTTCGCAGAGAATAGATTCTGTTCTTGATGTTCTTATCAATAATACGAACCAAGTGGCCTGCACTTTGGGAATGACCGAGGTGCCGCCTACTGTTTCTCTCTCTCGATAAGCTATAGATGGTGGCTTGAAGAGCAAGTTTCAAGAGGCAGGTATCGATCTCCTTACGCCGAGAGGAGAGGAGAGACGTGATGGTGATGGGCCAGTCATGATTCACTCGAGAACCTAAGACAAACCTGACCAGATCAATCCATACGGTGAACGAGTAAGGACACAAAAAGAACAGATGGTCTCTGGTCTCGTTCGGTTCCCCAAAGAGAACCTAGGAATGGCCTGCGGAAACCATACTACCTTGCTCCAAGCCACAGATGGGTGATGGGTCCTGATCTGTTTCCATGTTTCCATACTTGAGATGTTCGGTTTGTACTCATCATCCCCATGGAGCCATAAGTAACGATCATCTGCCGCCTTGTCCACCGGAGCCGGAACAGAAGTGATGGTGGCTATCATCGCCCATAGGTGACAGCCATGACATCGACGAAATTTCCACTGTCCAGCGTACGCCGCAATAGAGACCGTTTTATATATAGGTATACCCAAGACACGAGTTCCGGAGTCCCCTGTAACGTTTATTAATCTTCCCATACTCGACCATTAATCGAGCCAGAACATGGTGGTGTGACCATTACCAAGCTCAGATCGAAGAGACGAAGCTGCTTGGTCCTGAAGTTTCAGCAGCTTCCGCCAGATCCAAGAACCTGCATACTTATCACTAACGTCCTAGAAGCTGTGAGACCTCAACAGGTAAGCTTTCGTCCATACAACCCATAGCAACCCTGAGTTTGTGAGAAGCCTCCAGATTAAGCTCAAAGCAAACCCACAAGATGTATCCGTTAGGCGTCGAATACCTAAACCACCTCTTCCTTTGGTTTACACACATCATCCCATGCTACTTTTGTTTTTTTGTGTGCGTGTTCGGTGAGCCTGACCAAAGGAACGCACTACACATCCCTCTATTGTCTCGAGAAAGAGATTTGAAAGTCGAAACACCAAGCACCAAAAGTTTGTGATACTTCCAATCACTGTTTTTATAAGCTGAAGACGACCCGCGTAGGAAATAGAGCGGCTGGACCAAGAGAGTAGACGTGTACAGATCTGGTCTATTAGTAAAGCTACTGATTAGTCTCTCAAATAAGAGGTTCAACTATAGTACTTAGAGATCGAGGGCACACAATAGATTTGATAAGCAACTTAGTTATGCTAGGCAATTTATAAGAGAATATTAAATAAGGAAATAATTTATTTGTAAATAAATATGGAAAATAACTAGATCTATAGTTTTCATGTAGTGAATTATAATGAATAGACGCTAATGATTTTCAATCATAGAACACGTATTTAATAATTCAAGATAATTATATTTATCCTATGACGAAGCTCAGAATTCACAACTTCGTATGCAAACTTGATATTCCATGATTTTGACCCATTTTTAGTCATGGTATATAAGTGTTTTAAGATATATTTATTATGTTTTGGAGTCTTTTTAGATTATTTACAGGTTCAGGTACGTTCTGTAGGAATATGATGATTTTGGTGTCTTTTGAGTGCAGAACTGCACATAAGTCCTAAGATCAAGTTCTAGTTAGCTATTCTAGAGCTTGCATTAAGTATGCTTCTAATCAATGGGTATTAATCCTTCTAACAACCTATTTTGGGGCTAATTCAACATAACCATATCAAACCCTAAATCTAACAAAGGGAACTACTCAGACATAATTAATCATGCAGAACATATTCATAGTTTGAAAAAACTGTACAGATATAAAACTGGGGTTCCAATACAAAGCAATGGGAAAAGTCTTGCTAGATCTTCTCCTCAAGAAAACAATGAAAAACTATCTAAGTAAAAAAGTACGATCCCTTGCCTAAGAATGGCAGAGACCCTTATATAATTAGGTAAAACCTCGTCAAAGTCAATTTTGTAATTATGCTGGTCTTGGGCTCCAAGTCCGATTCTGATAAAGTCGGGTCTTCTTTCACCTTGACCATTGATCGATGCTAAGGAAGCAATATCGATCGATGCTAATCTTGTGGTATCGACTCTAACTTAGCTGATTCTTGGTATCTACATGTTCTTCATCCAAAAGGCTCCAAAAATTCTAATTAACTCCAAAATGAACCTAAACCTAAAAACAATATTATATAGGTAGACACATAAAATAGACTCCACAAATGGGGTCTATATTATGCTCTAAAATAGATAAATAATAGTGTATATCAGAGAGCAAAAAAGATGAAAATGTATTTTTCCCGAAAATAATATAACTACTAAAACTAATCTTCTCTATTAAAAGATAAGTACCAAATTTATCTACTATTTAAAAGTCATACCAGATCCATTTATTAAAATGTCAAAAACATTTATATCTATCTTAATTAGTAACAAATCAATTAGTTAATCATCTTAAGATTTCTCTTCCCTAACTATCGGTATCCCAAAGATCGAATAACCACCAGTGGCATCCCCAACAAACATTTTTAACCGGAGTCAAACCGTTAGTAAAAAAAAGTTGAAAAATATATGTGGGTCATAGCTGGAGTTGAACTCTGATATTAGGGGCTTCATAGTATCATTTCCATCCGAACGTGCTAAAGAATCTACAATGTTTTACATACAAATTTTATTTTCATCATATTTAAGGAGTGTCATGTGACACCCCATTTACCTTAGTGGGTCTGCCTCTGATAACCACTATATGTACTGAACAAGTTTCGACTGTTTTTCACATCTAACTTTTCTCTTTTGCTCAATTTTTTTTTTTATGAAGTCAAAAGCTTGGTTTCTTTTTGCTCAGTTCTTAAACTACATGTACAAAATTTAAAATTATATGTTAGAAAAAACCCATATAAGCGTTTAGCTATACTGTTAATGTTATACATATATATCACTAATGCGATAAAATAGAATTTTGTATATATAAATGAAGGCAATATAAATGAAGTCAGTATCCGCGCGGTTGTGCGGCTTCAAAATCTAGTACAACTTAAAACAAAAATCTTAATGGATATGCGGTCGGGTCTTGGGCAGGCTAATTTCGAAAGTCTCATCCATTTTTTTTCTCTACCGTTATCTATCGAAGTAAGAAGCTCCATTTTCCTTATCGATTGTACAGTTCCTTATTAACTGTATAACTAACATAACTAATGAAATAGTAAAACTTGTTCAATTGTACAATTTATTCAACCTAACCATTAACTTTACAACTAGTGTAACTAGTATAATTTATAAAGGGAAAATATCATATAAATTATCAACTTTCAAATTTGGTCAAAATAAAACATTAATTTTTTCATTAACTATAAAACACTCAAATTTTGTTAACACACCATTTTAAGTAAAAACATATCATTTTAGTCATATCATTAGTCAACAAGTATAGTTGATTAACAATAGGCCTCAAATACAAAAGTTGATGATTTTTTGGCAAAAAATATAAATCAACATTTTTAATAAATTGGATGTTTTGTTTGTCATCAACATAAATAGACTCATGACACTCTGCAAACTAAAATGGTAACTTTACATCCATCAACAAATTAGATGTTAACTTTTAGATAAATAATTTAGTAACTATAACATTTTATAAATAAAAATATTGAATAAATACTATATTTTTTTCATTATTTTCTCTAAAATAAAAATTTGTATAATTATTCATTATTAAATAATTATCAAGAAGCTTTATAATTATTTGTGATAATTATGTCACTTTTCATACAATTCGTATTGTTCTAGTTAGAGTATGTTTTATAATTTTACTGTCAAAATTTTGTGTTTTGTTTGTAGAACAACATCTCTACTGTGCATTCCTGGCTGGAAATAATCTTGCAGATGTTCAAACCCCTTTTATGATTTTTTTCTTCCTTGGACAATGGATTTTTCTGTTCTTGACAAGACCAATAGTCACCGGTACCCTGTGCAAATAAATCGAAACCAAAAAACTGAACCGGAACCAAACCAAAATACTTATAACCAAAATCAGACAGAAACACTCAAATATCCAAATGGTTTCTATATTTCTATATCCAAAAAATCGAATCGGAATCAAACCGAGAATCGAATGGATACTCGAATAACTGAATCTTTTTTACAAAAAATTAATATAAGGTAAAATGACATCAAGCTTACTTAGAACATGAATAGTGAGAACATTGTTACCATCAAATCACGTTTTCTTTTATCTACTCTCTTATATTATAAATATATATGGTATTTCTACATTAAAAATAAATGTTTATAAAATTAACACTTTATTGACTCAAACTCTTGTTGAATTGACGAATATGTAAGCGTGTAAACATTAGACCATTTAAATTAACATATTAACTAATATGTTTTATATATATCGCGCTCGGTCGCTACGTAGTGAGGCGGTACCCGGAACTGAATCAAAACCGAACTGAAATCTCATAAGTACCTATTGGGTATAGAAAAGATTTATCCGATATTATCTGAAACCGAATGATTCCTACCCGAAACCGAACCCAATGTTTTCTATCCGAAACCAAACCGAATGCCCATGCCTTAGTCACCGGCTTCATAGTTCATACAGAACTAGTATAAACCGTTGGCCTGCAACCCCAGTTTATATGGTTTATTTTTTAGTTCTGATTGTACCGAAATTAATCGAATTAAATTTCGGTTAAGTTGGAAATTATTGAATCAATTGGGTTTTATCGTATTTTGATTTGGGCCAAGAATAGTGGCCAAGAAGAAGGTAATTTACACACATGGAGGAGGTAGGGAAGGGAGATGAGAAATTGGAGAAGAAGAGGGGTCAAGAGAGATGGTTCCTCCAGTAATTTATAAGTATCGGCGAAGGAGAGGACGGAGACTCGGAAGGGACTATGATGATACTCGTGGGGTCTCGCCTAACCATTTAATCGATAGACCCAACTCCAATGTAAGTGATGAGAGTCGCTCGTTTGGTTTATTTAATGAGGATGATGTTAGAGTTTGCGTTGATGATGATGATACCGAAATTAGAGATGGTTCTGCTCATTTGATGGAGAAGGAAGAAAGCAACAGTTTAGATGATTTGTTGTCTGAGTTCACTTATAAAGGTGTGAGGAGGAAGACATGTAATGGGTTTGGAAGTAAAACCAGAAGGGGTCTTGTTACTTCAGGTAACACTGTAAAGGAACAAGCTTTTGAATCTCCGACTCAAGTAAGAAGAATTTCTCCATACTTCCAGGGATTATTAACTGTTTCAGGACAGCACAAACAAGGGTGTGATTCTGTTAGTGTTTCTTCTCAAAGTGGAAGCAATTATAGGAAAGGATGTAGCAAAGCTCAAGCTACAGTCCGAAAATTTTCTCCATACTTCCAGAGACCAACTGTTTCAGAACAGCCAAATCCACCAAGAGATTTGCGTCAATATTTTAAAGTTGAAAAAGTTTCAAGATATTTCCACCAAGTAAATGAATTACAAAAGGAGAGATCACGAAGAGTGAGGAAAACTCCTGTTATGAGCCCTTCACTCTCTCAATGTCAGAAGACTGATGATGCATACCTGCGGAAGACGCTGGATAACACATGGGTGCCTCCACGGTCTCCATGTAATCTGCTTCAAGAAGATCATTGGCATGATCCATGGCGGGTGCTGGTCATATGTATGCTTCTCAACAGAACTTCTGGTGCACAGGTTTGTCTTCATTCTTCTCCAACATTCCATATCTTTGCCGAGCTTATATATATTTTTAGTTTTGTTTAGGAGCATCTCAGACCAGTTAGTTAAGTCTGGTCAGTTGATTATTCTAAACGTGATTGCAGACGCGAGTAGTGATATCAGACTTGTTTGAGCTCTGTCCTAATGCAAAGACTACAACAGAAGTTGAAGAAAAAGAGATAGAGACTCTGATCAAACCTCTTGGGTTACAGAAGAAGAGAGCCAAAATGATACAACGGTTTTCTCTCGAGTATCATCAAGAGAGCTGGACTCATGTCACTCAACTGCACGGCGTTGGAAAGTAAGTACTTGAATCCACAAATCTGAAGATAGTTTTTTTTTTTGTTCATGATGCTTATTTGGGAATTATTAACAGGTATGCAGCTGATGCATATGCAATATTCTGTAATGGGAAGTGGGATTGTGTGAAACCTGATGATCATATGCTAAATTATTACTGGGAATTCCTTAGAATTCGTTATAGATTATGAGTGGGATGATACAAGTATATATTGTGCTCTCCTTTTTTGGTGTAGATCAATGTTGAAAAGTTGTAAATGATAGAGAGATCTTGTCCAAGAGTTTGTTAAACTTTGTAATATGTTTTGAAATTATATGGGGTTTGTAATACGTGACAAAGTCAACAAGAAAGAATCTAAATCTCAAGTTTACCGACATGATCTCATCTCGACTTCCTTTTCTTATTTCAGTTATTTAATTAAGTAATGCATAGACTAGTCTGCTCCTAGATTAAAGGATCCAATCAAGACATGTTTTATTTCATTATCTTTATGCTTCCTGTTTTGTTGGGAACATGTTAGATTTAATTCTATATAAGAAAAGCCAAAAAGAAATAATAAGATAAATTGAATTTGCCAAAAGAGACTTATGTTTTGTATTTGTGTTTATTAGTTTGTTCTTCACAAACTCTCTTACTTTTGAGAAGGAGCGCATCAAAACAAACTTATTCTGTAATGGGAAGAGATGGTACTGTTTTGCATGTGATTACCAGACTAGCCTGAATGATAAGGCCAGTGAGACTGTTGCCGAAGTAGTAGGGTTCGAAACTATTAGTGATCCACATGAATATATTTTAGGTACTAAAGAATGTTTTTCACCTGAGTATTACATACAGACACATGGCCAAGGGCAAGAGAGTCCATCTGAAACAGAGTCAGAAAATACAACAGCAGCAGCAGTCGAGTCTCTTCCGAAACAAGATGTTCCTCTTGGTGTTCTTAATGCAGCAGACCAAGGAACTCTCCCATCATTACATGGCAATTTCTCTGAGTCTGTTCTTTCCGTGGAACCTACTGATCAAGAAAATTGCTTGGATATGCCTATGTATCCCTTCTCCACGTCCCTCCAGTGAAACCCACATAGGGCCTCCAGTTCCCACCTCTCCCTCCAACACAGCGGTGGATGAGGAAGCTAGATGAATCTGTTAAAACAACTGAAACTCAGTTCTCTCCAGTGCCATCACTTGCTTACAGTGACAATAACATATTCTACATTCATAGGGATGAAAACACACATAATGGATTAGTTCTCTCCAGTGCCATCACTTGCTTACAGTGACAATAACATATTCTACATTCATAGGGATGAAAACACACATAATGGATTAGTTCAAGATACCGATGCACAAGATCCCTCAAGAAGCCTCAGCTACAGCAGGTGAAAACCATAATTCTCATCTTCATACAGTGGAAGCCGTGTCAACCCCAGCACAAGCGACTCTGAATGAGCCATCATCTAAAGCAACCAAGGAGGAACAGTTTCCTTCAGAATCAGTTTCTTGGGAGTCACTACTCACACCTGAAGCTAGACCAGAAGCAGAATCAAACAAAGGTTTCGAAGCACTTGAGTGGTTTAGTTAGAACTTAAAAGAGCATACCAGTTCTAACCTTACAAAGCTAGAAGAGGAACCTCATCTTGATCATCCACGAGAACCACCAGGAGAAACAGAACGAGACAATAACTCATATGAAGAGAGAGAAAGTTAAAAAAGCTTCCAAGAGACAAGGGTTCGTCTGTTATTAGCATTGATAAAAGCATGGTGATTCTGCTACTCTGAGAAATCCATGTGATGTGACTATAAAAGAAGAAGCTGATGCTTATGGTGACTGGTTACAGAAAGCGAGTTTAGAAGAGTATTTTTTTGAAACAGAGAGCTAAACTTCACTGGCTTGATGTTGGTGACCAAAACAATAAGACCTTCCACAGAGAAATTAAACCGAGGCAAGCTCAGAATATGATCAGAGAGGTTAGGCGTCGAGATGGAAGTGTTGCTAATTCTCATTCAGAAATTAAAGAAGAGGCTGTCAGGTTCTTCTCAGAGTTCCTTAACCAAAGTTCAGTTAACTGTGCTTCTGATGAGGATCTACAGGATCTTCTCTCCTTCAGATGCTCATCTGAAGACTGTCGCTTGTTAAATGCTGATGTCTTTGAAGAGGAGATTCGCAAAGTGTTGTTCGCTATGCCAAAACAACAAGTCTCCGGGTCCAGATGGATTTCCTTGTGAGTTTTATAAAACTACTTGGTTGGTGCTTGCTCGGGATTTTACTACTGCAGTTCAGTTTGTTTTCAGATATGGTTTCTGCCAAAAGGTGTCAATTCCACAATTCTGGCTCTGATTCCTAAGAAACATGATTCTATGGAGATGAAGGATTATCGGTCGATTGCTTGTTGCAATGTCCTGTATAAGGTGGTATCTAAAATATTGGCTAATAGGCTGAGGAGATTACTGCCTAGAATTGTTTCGGAGAATCAGTCAGCATTTATAGAAGGGAGACTACTCATGGAGAATGTTATGTTAGCCTCTGAGTTGGTAAAAGACTATCACCGTGAGACGGTCTCGCCTAGAAGTGTTATGAAAATTGACATATCAAAAGCCTTTGATTCTGTGCAATGGGTTTTTGTTTTGAAAATTTGAAGTGATCTTGGATTGCCTGTGAAGTTCATTCACTAGATCAATTTGTGTATTTCTACTCCATCTTTCTCGGTGCAAGTAAATGGAGATCTAGCAGGATATTTTCAGAGTTCGAGGGGCCTTTGTCAAGGTTGTTCCCTCTCTCCATACCTCTTTGCTCTCTGTATGAATGTCTTATCCAGGAAGATTGATAGAGCTGTTGATGAAGGAAGGTTTAGATTTCATCCATGATGTAGTAAACTGTCTCTCTTACTCCTTTGTTCTTTGCGGACAATCTAATGGTCTTCGTTGAAGGTTCAAAGTATTGTTTTTAGTGGCTTAGAGGATTTGTAAGACAAATAAAGAGATTAGAGAAAGATTAAAGAAGAATTAGAGAGATTAAAGAGATTAAGAGAGATTTAGGAGAGATTGTAAACGAGATTCAATAGTAACTTAGAGAGAGAATGAGACTCAAAGATTAGTATCCATTAATCAGAGATTACACAATATATAGGACAAGAGCTGAGGGTTTTCGTGATACAATGGTCAAAGAATACTATAGCAAAGCGTGTGAGTTCAAAGGGGGAAAGGAGCGCATATTTGAAATGAGAGGAGGAGGTGATCCGCATGCTTGATGCCATTGGCATCTTTGACAAGATGCCATGCTACCTTTCCAGCTCTAT
>CAKOAT010189155.1:55331-82861 GCA_932364175.1 Eruca vesicaria subsp. sativa | reverse complement strand
TAAAAATCCTATTTTCTGGAGAAACGAATACATTTAAGGTCTCAACCTATTTAATATTCATACTATGGCGGTGTATGATGCATCTATGCATTAAAACAAAAATTCAATTTTTTATAAAAATTTTGAAATATGTGGGCTAACCACTATGAAAAAGCTGAATTTTCTAGTTAAAGACTTTATATACTATTTACCATCTTTCCTGTTGTTTAAAAAATACCTAAATTCACTCCAAAATTTTATATATATTTGCTAAACTTATATTTATGGTACGTGTGAATCATTTTATATTTTCCAATGATTAATTTATTTAACATTCAAATACCACTTAATATGTTGATTAACCCCAATAAAAATCCAATTTTCTAGAGAAACGAAAACATTTAAGGTCTCAAACCTATTTAATATCCATACTATGGCGGTGTATGATGCATCTATGCATTAAAACAAAAATTTTATTTTTTATAAAATTTTTGAAATATGTGGGCTAACCACTATGAAAAAGCTGAATTTTCTAGTTAAATACTTTATATACTATTTACCATCTTTCGTGTTGTTTAAAAAATACCTAAATTCACTCATAATTTTTATATATATTTGCTAAACTTATCTTTATGGTGCGTGTGAATCATTTTAAATTTTCCAATGATTAATTTATTTAACATTCAAATACCACTTAATATGTGGATTAACCCCAATAAAAATCCTATTTTCTGGAGAAACGAAAACATTTAAGTTCTCAAACCTATTTAATATTCATACTATGGTGGTGTATGATGTAGCTATGCATTAAAAAAAAAATTCCATATTTTTGATAATTTTCTTGAAATATGTGGGCTAACCCCTGTGAAAAATTTGAATTTTCTAATTAAATACTATATATACTATTTACCATATTTCGTGATGTTTAAAAAATACCTAAGTTCACTCATAATTTTTATATA
Source organism: Eruca vesicaria subsp. sativa (assembly GCA_932364175.1). NCBI lineage: Eukaryota > Viridiplantae > Streptophyta > Magnoliopsida > Brassicales > Brassicaceae > Eruca > Eruca vesicaria. The sequence continues at coordinate 81,920 of CAKOAT010189155.1, read as the reverse complement.
TATTTGCTAAACTTATCTTTATGGTACGTGTGAATCATTTTAATTTTTCCAATGATTAATTTTTTTTAACATTCAAATACCACTTAATATGTGGATTAACCCCAATAAAAATCCAATTTTCTAGAGAAACGAAAACATTTAAGGTCTCAAACCTATTTAATATTCATACTATGGCGGTGTATGATGCATCTATGCATTAAAAAAAAATTCTATTTTTTATAAAATTTTTGAAATATGTGGGCTAACCATTATGAAAAACCTGAATTTTCTAGTTAAATACTTTATATACTATTTACCATCTTTCGTGTTATTTAAAAAATACCTAAACGGTAATTAAGCATCTCAAATAGTTAGTTGCTTGCACTGTTTGTGGGGCCCACTGATACGTGCAGAACCGGCTCTGAGAATTATGCGGTCTAAGGCGATTTCTTAACGATTTCACCTAATTTCTTTTTTTTTTACAGATCTGGGGGCCTAAAATATTTTCTTTTAGAAGTCTGTATACATGTAACTTTTTCAAAAAAATTTGAAGGCCAAGGCCAATATTTCATCCGGTTTTATCCAACGCCGGTCCTGAATACGTGACAGCCGGTGATTGATTCGTTTTTATTTTTTTTTATTCTTTTATTTAAAAAGAAAATAAGTATTCTCAAATGGGGTGATAGGGTTGAAGATGCTCTAATAACAACTAACTATGTGTATTAGTATTATTTTTAAAAGCACGTAGAAGCATCAAACATGAAAGGCATAGTCGCTTGCTTGATATACTTCGCAGTTTCTTCTGCATATATTGTTAAGGCGTTTGGAATAGTAAACTCCAAAAGCATTGTCTTATAAGATCGTCACAAAATAATAAAGTAATGATCTTAATTAGATGGAATAAACTTTAATCATCGTGTGTATTATTTATATACAGATATCAACCAACTTGTACCTTTTATATTACTCACACTCTTTAAGTCCTAACTCCAAAGCACCAACCTCATGATTCACTTTTTTTTTCTTTTTGAGATCTTATATATTTACTCTGGTTATATAGTCAACGGAATGTTTGGGTTATTTATTTAAGGTCTCTGTCTTTTATAACTGGTTGATACTGAACCAAACCGTGAATTAATATTAGCATGGCCTGTGGAAGAAACTGAATACTTTTACCATTATGTTAATATTTAATAGCCAACTATGACTGAGAGATCGTACGTAGTAAGAAAATCCAAACCTTAATATATATCTCCCGCGTTAAGTTGAAAACCAGTACTCTCTCAAAATGATTTCTTATTTTAGCAAACATCACTATAACGTAAAATCCAGATGGAGATTGATATACTATATGTACGAGATACAATAGACGACATTAACTAATAATTAAAGAAAAAATATTTTTGAAAAGAGAAGTGAAGAGAACAAATTATGCTTGTTGACACAATGCAATTGTGTAAATCCTTCAATTCATTAGGTTTTAATGGAATGACCAATGCCGGGGCTGTTTCCAGGAGCTGTTGGCCGGAACTGATCAACACCGTGTTCTTCGTTGCTAATGGTACTTTTTTTCACCGAGCCGACGGCGGTTGTGCTCGAGCCACCGGAGACGTCGTGCACCCTGAAAGTAGTTTTTCTGTTTTTGATTGGCTTTCTATGAGTTTTCAAGTGTCTTGCCTCGGTCGGTAGAATCTCATGACATACGATTATGGTACTAATAAGAAAAACTATGCAAAAATTCAAGAACACAGCTTTCGCCATTGATGATGAGGGATTTATGTTAATAAAGAATGCAAAGAAGTAAACAAGAACGATAAGCCTCTCCGACGTTTCTTTAGGTTTTAAAGGATGATTTCAAGTGTCTTTAAGCTTGTAGAAAAAAGATATAAATAGTAGTTAAGATATATGTCTGGAGAGTCTTGAATCTTAAAATGTTTAAGGAAGCTTGGGTTTAAGGGTGTCTATATATAGGGCCATGTTAACCAAATGGGTTACTCAACACATATTATATTATTTTCTTCGAAAAAAATATTTAAACTAAATTATAATGTCCATATTAATTAATTAATGTATGATATAATCATAGTTCATGTGACTTGAGAAGGAATCTAGCTCTTAGCGCCTTAGATGAGCTAAAAGGTTCACTGCCACCACTTCACAGTGTGCTTAATTAGTTGTCTATATTCCCCTTTGTCTCCTTACCGTTATTTTATATAGAGAAAAGTATAACGAGTGTCATAAATTTATAAGGAAATAAACATGTAGTAATGAAAAAAATACTAATGTGATACTTAAGTTAAGGTTGTCAGGTTGGTGTACTTTTGCCGCACACTGAAAAATGGCTATGTCGTGTAATTTCTTTCAGTTTCAGAATATCAAAAGTGAACTAAATTAGTTTTTATTTTCTATCAGACAAGCAGAGATATTTTATTTTCTGTTATACTTACCCATACTGCCATCAATGTGGTCCACAAAGGAAGGAAAATGTGCAATCATAACAAAATATATATTGAATGTAGGTTAAGAGAAGTTTACAAAAAAAAAAAGTAGGTTAAGAGAGTACCTTTTTATTTTCTATCTCACTTTTCATCTTGTTTACCATATTCGTGCTAAAAATGATTAGCCATCTTAAACGGAAATATTACTTTATATTAAAAATTAACACAAATTTGATGTATTCAATATAATCTCTGTCAAAATGTGTTTATATAATAAGCACAAAATGGTTATATTATCAATATAAAATAGTTAATTTCATGGATTTATTTTTAAAATCAATTAATAGTGAGTATTTGACATATATTTTTTGTATAACTTTTTTTTTATTAACCTGAAAGTATCATATGTCCATGGAGAAACCCAGACTAATCCCTAAGGAGAGGTGGAGCCATGGATAGATTATCTCTCCGGATATTCAAATGAGTCTTAAAGCATGAATACATATCAGTGTTAGGTGACCAGAATAATTGTGATTTAGTTTCGCGCAGCAGATGAATCGAACCTGAAACATGTTGGTGTCTCAACACCGTCTCCTTACCACTCGACCACAATCACCCGATCAGTTATATAACTTAATCCGCAAAAAAAAAAACAATAAACAGGGGGGAAGAAGTAATTTCATAAAATTGCTCATAACGTTATATATGATTTATTTTATTCTATTGTAAGCATACATGAAATATCAATATGTTTCGTATTATGCATGCATACCGCAGCTAAACACATGTGCATTGACCGATTGTTAAATACGTTTCGGCTCGTTCATTTTGAATACATAATACGAGTGGTGCGTTCATCGCGTTCAGAAACTCCCGAAATATTAGCTATCGGTACAATTTGGAAAAGAAAACTAATAAATAGTATCGTAGCCGTACGGTATTATAATATTACCACACTTGCAAGTTGATAAACCCTACCTGTGAGACCTATACTATAAGTTAAAAGGCTAAGTACATATTGATCGACAGCGAGAACATGTTTTAAGTACTCCAAGACCACTGGGTGCTTATTCTATCATTCTTTATGAAAATTTTAATATTTTAGCTTCAAACCACCCTTCAAACTAGTCAAGAGCTGCACGCCTGCACCTTTTGTGATTATCAAACATAACCATAAAAAAAAGCTTTCGTTATATAATAAGATAAAAACAGAGTGTCCTTTGCCACTATTCCATAAGCCCTAAGGCCGCTATTGCTTGTGACCGCTAATTATTAATTAAGAATTAAACCAAATATGGAAAAGGGTTAGTTGGCTCAAGTCAGCTACAACCGTCAATTTAAAGATCTAGAGACCGCATAATCTTTTCTCAGATCCATCACCATGATTATGACAGATTACTAATCTCGGACTTCATTTTTTTAATTTTCTTTTCAAAAAGAATTCACCCCAAGTGTCACGGTTATAACACTCATAGAAACCAACTGTGTCTAAAATTTGGCTGTAGAGTTGTGCAGATAAATCCACAGTAATTCCTAACAAGTTGAACGTTTATTTAAGCTAAGACCACCATTAACCCCATCGTTTAAGAGGATTCTTAAGAGGTGGATCCCATTATTTTCATAAGAACCACTTCCTCTTTTTTTGTAAGAGTCAATTTTACTTGTTTTTTTGTACTGTTCGCAGACTCCACTGATACATGGTGATCCGCGATTGGTTCATTTTAAATCAATAAAAATAAAAATAAAAACCTCAAAGGATTAATCATGCTCTAATATGTTCTCTTACAACAAGCTGTTCATTAGTTTTTCATAGATCATAAAGAATATATACATATTTTCTGTTATTTTTGTCATGATACATATTTCTGTTTATTTCATGGTAAATGAAAATCCTACAAAATACACAAAGTATGTTATCTCATAATTTCTAAAAAAAATAGCCGCCTAAAACCGTTTAAACATTCGCGGTTCGCCGAAGTCACATAACGTCTGTTTGGACTTTGGATGCTATTATGTGTCAAATCACCATATTGTATGAGAGTGGAGCGCCTGTCATTGCCTAGCATCCAAGCGTCATCCAGGCCAGTTTTAAGATACTGAGAAATATAATAACTGGTAATGCTAATTACTATTACGATTATGCAAACTAAAACTAAACAATTAGCGGAAAAGGGTGCAACTCCTTGTTTATGTTACCCTAATGTATCCACATATAGTTTCCGCGTTACCCTTTCCTTGTACGTCCTTTTCAAATGTGATGTACATGTTTTTTAATACTATTTTATATTTTATATTTTATATCGATGTAAAGTTCGTGGTTGGTGAAAAGATACCGATGTTCGCATGTCAAAAAATAGTTCGTTTAATATCTGGGATGTATCACTTAAATATGTGACTAATAAAATTTGGTCCATTGATGTGTCTACGAGTGGTTATAAAATTCGTATCAGTAATGAAATATATAAAATTTTCTACTCCATTAATTCCATCTTTATCAGTAACCTTTTGGATTATATATGGAATCGTCGAAACATTATGTAATTTATGTGTAAAAAAACATGGAGTACGTAAAGAGCCTTGTTTTTCTAAGCATGCATGCACCCTTTAGTTTACGAACTATATTATATATAATCTCAATGTTGTTTGTACATAGAAAGGGAGGCCAAGAACCTAAATTTGTGTACACAGACAATCGTAATGTGGAAATATATCGCATTGAAGGTATAATTCATATTAGATAAACGAAGAAGGAAAGAATTAACGTAGCATAACACAAAGCAATTCACCTAAAGTGCAAGAATCATCGATTACAATCACGGGAAACAGACCAATCAATACATAGAAACCAAACCCAGGCAATACACGACGCACACACAACATCATACTTTGTCACAAGTAAATGTCTAAAATATAACCCTAGCATCTTCTTTGTCTGAACAACATATAACTAGTGACCAATTCCGGGACTGTTCCCGGGTTTAGTAGGCCGGAATGCATCCAAGGAATGATCTTCTGTCTCTACCTTGCTTGAAATATTCAAACTGCTACCATCAACTTTCTTCGAGATACTAGAGATCCCCAAAGATTTCATTGGTCGACCTTCAATGATATGAGGCTCTTGGATGAGAATTAGCACTATTAGTAGCAAAACCAAGGTTGTCAAAGCGCATTTAGCCATAACAATTATCTGAGGTAGTTTATAGATTGCACGAAACGACCAAAAAACGTAAGAAGTTTATCTGTACGGAGACTATTGTGTAAGAGTTAAATGAATTTATGAGTCAATGGCTTCAACTCTAGATGGCTATTTATGGAGAATAAAAGTGACTACCTGGACCATGCATGTGAACCTCCAACAAACAGAGCAATAAATTATTTATTTATAAACATTATATTATATATATCTATATACTCATGGAAAATAATTAAGAGTTTTTGTTATAAATTCCAGGCTTCTAGGAATATTCCGCGAATAGAGCTCATTTATATGCAAAGTTGCAAACATATAGCAAAAACCGTCGAACAAGCCATAGGAGTACATGCATGTCCAAGAAAAATATACAACCTAATTATCCTTCTAGCTATAATTTTAAAATTTGTGTACGAGATATAACCAAAATCATCCTTAGGATCATCTACACAGGAAGATACATATCTCACTACATGGTTCAGGATTTTTCAACCACATCACGGCAGATAAATACATTTGAATTGCTTTTGAAAGTTATTACTAATTATAATCTCTTAATCTATGTTGACATCAATGATATATTATCATGTAAATTACCATCTGCTTGTCTACAACTCTCTAAACAACTCCATATATACAATTAAATTTGAGATAACCAGATATTTTTCGAGTTATCACATATTAGTTTTTGTGTGAACTTGTATCTTAAACTCTAAGGTGTTTGAAGGGAATGATATTCTGTAAGTTTCCCTTTAAATTAACATATATAATATGATCATTAATTAGGGAAAACATATATAGTGATTTTTGGTGAATATTTGCACCGAATAATAAAAAGCATATTCCTCGGACGACATACTAATTCGAACCAAATTGATGTATGTGGTCATCGTTAAAAAGTGTAAGAAGATGGGTGCACGTTTAGAGCTAAGTCCTTTTAACTATATAAATGTTTTTTTTTAGTTTCTTACAGAACTTTTTAAGATTCTCACGAGATCTCGTGATTGTGAGTTTTACAACTGGTACTAAATTAGTGTTTTTACTGCACATGCATAAGAATTGTATTTGGATCTTCCTGTTCCGGTGCTTTACGGCTATACAATATGCATGTTGCGCTGTGTATATGTTAATATATTTTATTGGTAAATTAACTATAGTTATATGCTTTATATAGTAAAACCTCATGAGTTTGACATTGTGTGCTCATAATGTGTTCATTATAGTTTAATTTCTGTACATTTAAAGTAGTAATGTATGTACCTCAAAATTATATACAAATTGCTAATACTTGAGTATGCTGAGTAAACCCTCACAGTAATCCAATGGTCCAGAGTCGACGATTTTAGACTTTAGGTTTTATCAATCATGAAGTTTAACAGTATAACTAGAAATAAATTTATAAAAGACATATGGACAGAGAAGTCTATACCTAAAAAAAAAAAGTCTATACCTAATATAAAAATAATCTAGTTTTATCTTTAGATATTATAAGTTATAATTTATGTTTTTAACAGAACTACAACCAACTTTTAAACTTCAGAGTTATATGTTCTATAAATCTTTCAATGATTTATAGTATTTCTAGTAACAAAACAAAAAGTTATATTTTGAGGCTTATAGTATTTCTAGTAGAAAACAAAACAGTTATATTTTGAGAATGCCTCAAAATAGATGAAGTTTTACTAGATGCACAAAATGATTTTTTTTTCGACTCACAAAATAATTTAATAATATAAACTTGCATTAAAATTAAATCATTTCACATATTTGATCTAGAACCTATAAATTCAAGGAACACACGATTGTGAATATGCATTTTGTTAAACCTTTGAATGTCGTATGGTAACATGAAGCACCAGTACCTGTCTAGTAGTAGAGTAGTATATCCTACACCAGTGGTATCCTACCAAATATATTATTTTATCATTCAACAATATAACTGCCTTGAATATTGTACTTGGGTAAATTTCCAATAATAAATATTAAAATGTTGAATATTAATTATATTATTCAACAAAGTTCATCATTCCAATTTCCAACTGCAACAAAGAAGAACCATTAGTTATTTTACTACAGTCACTTTCTATATTTATAAAGTACAGTTTTAGCTTCAGCTAACGGAGAATGACGAAAAAAGTAATACAATATTTCCTTCTTACTCCGTATTAGTTTTTAAGCGCTATATTAATTGTAGTAGCTAAAAGAACTCAGTTAAGTCATTTTCATTTTCCCTAATTTGGACATATGTAAACCTTCCTTTTTGTATCGCCATTAATTTGTAAATATTTTTAAGAGTCCCAGTTTTGTATAAGATTTATATTTTACACACACATATGTTTTTTTTGTGCTATATATATATATAATATAAAGGTGTGATGGGGACCAAGAGAAAGAAGAAAAACATTCAACTCCTTTCTATCTCATCTCATTCCTTTTTTTAGAGAATAATAGAATAAAATTTTTCCTCACCAAAATTAAGAAAAAACAATCATTTTCACTTATTTTTATTATTTTATTCTTCTTTATTATTTTCCTATTTGTTCTTAACGTTCTTCAAATTGTCACCAATTAGAGCCTAAAAGATCTCCATGCTTTGCAATTACCTTTTGCACATGGTGGCAAGTAGTAAGAAGCTCACTACTGAAGTATCTGCTATATATACTATATTGACATCCAAATTCATGCAAGAAATAAAGTTCCAAATGAAATAAAACACAAATCGTATTTAACTGTACTAATGAACTAGAATAATTTATAATCAACCAACTTACGGATGACATATTATAAATTACGCACACTAAATTGAAATTACACTTAACACAATAATTTTGGATACATAGTTTTTTAAAAAAAAATTAGGATACATAGTAATTTAGTAAAAGCAACTAAGCAGTACCCTAATATAAAATCTTTTTAAGCCTTAGGCTCATTGTTATTGACAGCATGTCCAACGTCTGAACTATATCCTGGTGTCGCGTTAGGCTTGAAGTCATCTTTAAAAACCCTTCAACAGTATTATTATTCTCCTTCATCTTAATTATGACCAATGCCCGGACAATTACCTGGTGAAGTAGGCCAATCATTAATATAACCGTGCCGTGGATCGATGATCACGATCATCACCGTCGGTTTGCAATTGTCTTGCCTCATTGTATAGTATTTATCAAATACAGTCGATAAGAAGAGAAAGGTATGAATGATATAAGCTGAGGGTTTCATGTTATTTTTTTATGTGTGGGATTAGTTTCTAGGTTTTGTGAAAGAAGACGGTGAGATCACATGACTTTTTTCTTTACAAAAGAGATCACCCTACTTTGGCTTATGTTTTTAAGTTACTTGAAAGAGCAATCGTTTTATAAGTGTAATATGAATGGAAGTGAAACAATGAGCCCAGTGATTTAATTTGGACCATTCATGTATCAATTTCCGTAGTATAGGAAAATCCATAATGTAAATTATAGAACAAAGGTGTAATAGTAGTATTAAACTTATGCTTTAGTAGACAAACGATGGACGGCAAATAGCCAAGCTTCGAAAAGGAGTTTTGAAAGGGCCATTTGGTATCTTTTAAGGTACTTATAATATCAGAAACGTCGGTTTCAATCATCACAAAATATAAATCAACTTTAAATTTATAAGTTTTTTTTTGCTATTAATTTAGTAAACAAATCAAAGATAATTTAATAGTTCAAAAAGAAAATCAAAGATAATTTAATATGACACAATCTAAGCGTGCAGATGTCCTGAATCTCTCATAGTTCCATTGTTGAATACACAACTCATACTTGTACCTTTTGTCAAATTTTCAGTGGAAATAAAACATAGTCGGTGATCAACGTTGCTGGCGATAATAAAGATATTAACTCTGCATGTGTTATATCCTAAACACTACATTCAGAGGTTGTAAATTAGAGAAAAAAATTGTAAGCATGAAGGGGAAAACATTTTATCTGGTCCATCAGGAGTAACCAGGGTTTTTATTCATTTGATTATATACAAAATCGTTTCCATATAATAAACGATCATATTTGGCCCTGAGATGAAATGTTTGTTTACATTAGTTTATAAAATGCCAAAGGGTAACTGAGTTTCCACAAAAGCCGCCCTTCGCTAACCATAGAAAGACACTGATGCTTGAAGGACCCTCTCCCATCTGGCCATCTCCGTATAGATAATATATACAAAAGATTTATATATACTTTAGACTTTAAAAAATATGGTGCAAATCTTGAAAGAAATCCTGTTTTATTTATAGATGTATATAATCCACAAAAGTTATATAGCATGGTTGTTGGGAATTGGAATGCTTCTCTTTCTTAAATCTTTTATATTTTTTTCAAGAGAATTCACTAGTTTAATCTTTATTTTCTTTTTTTAAAAAGATGGTCTGAGTAATTATTTTAAGATACGTTTTCAATAAAAATTTGGTCATATATACTGAAATTTTGCATTTGTTGAGATTCCCTGGGTATATGATCACATTCTTGACTCCTAAAGTATATTATAAAATTAGGACACTCCACTCACAAGTACAAGATCTTTTCCACTACCAAAAGGGTGGCTACTGGCTACCATCAGGTCAGATTTATAAAATGTTCGTACAAAACATAAATGTAACATTTACATGTACCAACTACCAGTATTAGTATTTTCTAATTTGCCTTCTAGAACCGTTAAGTGGTATAACTTTATTTCTCTGACCGTAGTAGTCTCTTATAACTTTGTTATATTTGTTTTCTAACAAAGCTCTAGAACTAGTTGTTTTCTTTTCTTGAGAACGAGCTGTTGTTTCCAGATGAATAGGTAAAAACAAATAAAGTTAGACTAAAATTGGTAAAGTGAATAACAAAAGACAAACAAAATCCTAAGAGCATGATTAACCCTAAAACCCCTCATGGATTTTTTAGAACTTTTTTTACTTTTTTTTTATTTAAAAAAAAAAATTAAAAAGTAAATCAATCGTGGTCCATCACATGTTAGTAGAATCCGTGAACAGTGCAAAAAACACTCAATAATCGGTATTTAATTCAAAGTTTTTCTAATTAATTTTTAAGGGTTTTGTGAAACCCATACACTAAAAACTCACTAAAACCCCCACTAATAACTCCCTATAATCATGGTCTAATATAGGCAGCAAGCCGTCGAGTGTCTTATTCTCTTTTAGCCAGAACAAAATAATTAGAGTTATCTGTATGTTTTATTGGTTTTAGATGTTAAATCGAACTTGCGAATAATAAATCAATTATTTTATCTCTTAAAAAGTCTTCTTTTATAGATATACATTAAATGATCGTCTGATCAAACCAAACGGACTATTCATTCGCTCTAAGGTTAACAGTGACACAATCACATGCAAAATGCCCTGAATCGAGGGTTATTGCAAAAAAATTGAAATACTTCATCGGACCAACCAATTTCACTAAGTTCACTATAAAGAATATTTTTAAAAGTCTCGAAAAATAAAAGAATTTTTTTGTAGGATTGATTGAAATGTATCTAGACGTCGTCATGCGATTTTTTTTATATCGACACTCCATCCATTTTTTAGTTTTTTTTTGAACTTTTAATGTGTCCGACAACGCCGCCATGCTTCTAAAAATATACTGTACTAGTAAGTATTAAAAATAAATAAAGCACAACATTTTGCTATGAAACATTAAAGTAGTTAAAGACGAGAAAAGTTAGTTCGTCAACGAGTGAGGAGAATCAAGTCAAAGGCACCATTGCCATCAACTTAGCCACTAACTCTTCCCTACTACCACTAATTATTTCTTTATCGTTTGTCATTATAATAAAATTTAAAAAAACTTAAGTGTCTTTATTACCAAATAAGACTAGACGGAATTTCAGATTAGTACATGTAACGTCAAGAATGTTCACTCAAATTCTCAAATTACTACTATATTAAACCTTATAGAGTTAATTTATTTTTTTTGTCAAAAATTTAAAATATTAATAAAATAGTTATTTTTTTAAAGATAAATTTGAAAAGTCTCATCAAACTTATGGAAAAACTAAAAATTATCTATGTTTTTGGGAGTCTATTATAGATTAGATTTTAAGTAAATTGATTTTTTATGAACAAAGAATCTGTGTTTTATTTTTTTGCATTGGATGTTTTGTTTAAGATTTATATGAACATTTTTATATGAATATGAAATACAAAAATGGATTATTTTGGATTTTAAATTAATAATTTTGATATTAATAGTTCCGTTTAACGAATCATACATACAGTAATTTTTTTTATAAATTCATAATTTTGAAAATATGATAATTATTAATTTATAGTGTTATTAATTTACTATAATTTTAGACTTGTGTTTATAAAATATTTTTAAGTTTTTAAAGAAGAAAATTTGTTTTCGTGCTATTATTTACTAAATAAATATGGTGAACACTTGGTGGACGTCGGTATATCCAATAGTTTTGAATATTCGTGCTGTATGGAAAGAATGTGTGCAGGCAGTGCAGCCCATATAACGCCTTGTTGAAAAGTGAAAAGGTTGATACTTTTTTAAAAAAATGCCCGGTTCCTATACGCAGGGAAGTCATTCAAGGGCCTACCACACAGGCCTTTTTGTTTCGTTTTAAATTTATTCTTTGATAAATCGTATTCTGTATTTAATAAACAATTTGCTATACTTAATCACTCGTAATTTAAATAGACATTGGCTTGTATTATTTTTAAAAGACTCAAAAAGTAAATAAACAGTGAAAGCAAATCAAAAAGGTTCGGAAGCTCAAAACGTAATCACTCTCTTTATAATCTATATTAAAACCTAAACACCAACCTACCAAGAGATGTCTTTATCTTTTATGTATGTCCCAAGTAAACATGGGCTTCATATATTCTCCAGTTCACCACCGCACGAATGCCGTAACTTTATTTTATTTTTTTACATGAATGGTCTTTTTGCATGTGAGCACTGAGCACATGCATGACTATTCTTGACATTCTTAAGCATAGAGTCAAAACGAGTTATTATGTATTTTATAAGCTACATACATAACGAATTACGGTGATTAAAATATATCTTGTTCCAATTTATCATTTATATTTTTTAGCTTTTAACGCATATGCAAATACATAAAGTAGCTATTATTTTATTAGTCTAAAACTTCAAAATAAAACTCTACTCCCGCAGCTCTACTATTTCAAATTTTCAATCTTCAAAACTCTACAATCTCTATTTGGACTGTAAGAAGTACGATCAGATTTATGTCAAAGTTTTGAGTGTAAAATATAAATGACAATATTCAAAAATATAAGTAATTTTATAGAAATGTATGGAAGTATATAAAATGACGTGTTTGTGGTTAATACTTAAATAATAATTTATATAAAACCTTAGATTAGCTGTTCTAGTCTTATGATTTTTTTGGCCATACTAATTACTTAGCAATGTGTATATTTTACAGTCCCGATTGATTGCTTATACGTATGACGAATCATGTGTACTCAAACTTGACTGGATCGGAAAGAAAACCTAAACCATTTTATTCCATAAAGCCGTTTAAAGAAATTTATAACGACCGACGTAACATATCATAAGTGGAACTGCATGAGAATGATTAAAAGACAACAAATCACACGATCACAACACATACTGACACACATGTATATGTGAAATTGCTTAAATATGATTAGTTGTGTAAACTGTGGCCAATGCCAGGGCTATGACCGGGTGATGTAGGCCTAAAATCTTCTGCCCCCTTACCTCCCGGTGGTGGCGGCGAAGGCGACGGTGGTGATGGCGTGAGCTGCACCGTCTTCTGATCAACCACCAGTCCGTTGTGAAATACCATCATTTTCCTGTTATCTTCATGATCAACATTCATATTTTTTAGGGTTCGTCCATGGACGCAATTAAACCCTAAAAAGAACACAAACATAAAAAAAACACAGGCGAACAATGTTTTCTTCTGACCCATAGAATTCCTTTGGAGAAAAAATGGGGAAAAAAAAGAAAACAGAAAAATAAGAGAAACTAAATATCGTTGTTAAGGACTCTCAAAATGTTTAGGAATGGTGGTGTGAAGTAATTACTTGCATCTGTGGGGCATTTATATAGAGACTAACGTACTAATTATTGCAAATAAACTACTTAATTTAAGTTTATTAGAAATTATTACAAAGTAGGTCGCATGCTAGTACTATTATTTTAAGATACAACGATTGGTGTATAGAAAACATGCAATTAATGGAATCAAAATTTAAATTACATATTCGATATAATATTTCAAAATCTTTGTAGCTTCTTCCTTCGCAGCTTCGTGACTACCAAAGTAAAATGACATCAAGAGAGTCCAACTGGGCTCTCGTTAAAGCCCATCTAATCTGAATTCTTGTTTTTTTTTTTTCTTGGCACAAATTCTGAATTCTTGTTACAACTACTTTTATTGTTTAAAAACTAATATTGTTTCTCTTCTTTCACAAGTGTAAACCTGGTGGGTAAAGTAATGTACATATACACCAAATGCAGAATGAATAAACAAATAATCTCATTCGAATTTAAATAGATAAATTAAACGAACTTTCGCTCTGTTCGGTTTACTCTGATTCGATTTAGCCAAAGAGTTGCTGAATCACAGCCTCAGCGTTTCCGTTGTATTGCGATAGTAGCTGAATTGCATCAGACCTTGACAACGCCAGAAATTCCTGAAACCATCTCTCTCGTGAGTCACTAATTTAATAAGTCAAGTAAAAACATTGGTCCCCAAGTCAATAAGGATCTTGAAGAAACATACCATTACTTTAAGTATTGCACTTTCTTCCCACAAGGCCTCTCTTGACGAAGTCTGAGTGGTCATCATCAAGCTGCTGCTACCACCATCGTCTGAGGTCATGGTGCTAGAAGACGTCGTCGTGAGTTGAGATGACAAATTTGTGTTGTTCTCTTTGTTTGATCTTGATCTGATAGCACCGATCAAATCAGTGTTCACATCTTTCAAAGAATCTATCTTCAGGAGGTTACTGAACCGGTCTTTACACATCTGAAGCTTGAACCACTCTGTATGCGAGTGAAGCGTCGCTCTAATTATTTTCATAAGCTGCGGTTCTTCAATCCCCAGCCTATTACCGACAGAAACCTTAAGAAAATGGCAGAAGCCAACCATTCGTTTGTCAAGCTTTCATCAGACAAAAACCAGGAGAAGAGATTTGGAACTAATAATTTATTAAACATTGTTGTTACCTGTAGCGTATTAGCCAGATCATTCAAAGGTAGATCTTTCCCAGTTGTGTTTTCGTTGTCGGGTTGGAGTAAAACTAACAAAGTTTCCTTCATTGTCTTCAGTAAAGACTGGTCTTTGGCTGCTAAGGGACCTAAGTGAGAGCACGCGACCTTTAGGGCTCCGTTGTGATCACCAGCACTCACCAGCTTTAAAAATTCAACCTGCGCATATATATATATAATCATTTTTTATCTCCCACTACCGAGCAAAAGAAGAAGAAAATACAAGCAGTTTATGTTGTTCTTGCACCCTTACCTGCTTAAGATGGAAATGTAAACTCGGATTCTGTGTGAAAAAGTCTGAATCCATGGCGCTGATTTCACAGACAGCTTCTGCTACCATTCCTCTGCTAACCAATTCCTTCAGCGCCAAGGCTATCTCATACTTGTCCTCTATGCCTGTCTCAGACTTCGAAAATGAAGGATCAGGAAGACGATCCGTTTCATCAACTCTCCCTCGCCATCTTTTGCGTTTATTGCTCTCACAGTTCATATGGGATCTTATTCTAACCAGAGCTCTTGTATTTTCACCTTTGTTTGACCAGCTATTGCTGCAATCTTCCGAAACGTTGGTTGGTTCACTGCCATAACCAACTTCACCTCCTTCTTTGCTAGACATTTCTTCGTCATTTACGTGTGAGCCATCAAGCATGCTGTTGTCCTCAACATCTGAATGTTGGCTTGTGTTAAGATCTATTTCAGCAGAACAATGTCTTGATAACCTATGGGCCACCTCAAATTGGTTGCGTTTGACAGGACCCGTGATCATTTGCATCTCTGATCACAGTTTAAAACGATAATAATTTCATAAAAAGCACAAGCAAGAAAAGAAGGTATAAGATTATGAACACAATGTTCTTGAATGTGCCTAGAAGTTGATCACCAACCTGATTCCACAATACCCCTATATATGCAGTACTCCTTAACAAGTTCATCAAGAACAGAAACATCTAACTGCATCCTACACAATTCATTCTGCAAAAAGTAGAAGAAAGAATTAGGCCTGCAATGCCGGTATAAAAGATTAAAAGTATTCGCAAAAGAACCCATTTAAAGCAGCGTAGGGATGGTGGGGAGTGATAATAAAGCAGAAAAGCTATTAGGAAATGCTAAACAAGGTAGGGGGGAGGATTTGGAAACCTGGAAAGCCTGGAAGAGGTCACCTTTGGCAAATTTCATGCTATCAACGGCACCTTGTCTAGTGAGCTCAACCGCATGAGCAAGAGCCTGAATGTCCACCTGAAATTTTGATAATTAAAAATCAGTTACAACAATGAGTGTTGCACGGTGAAACAAGAAGCTAACTACCAAGTTACCTCATCAAAGGGTGGGGCTTCGTACATGCTTTCCAGAGGAGTAGCAGGGGGATCACGTTCCTCAAGGAGCAACCTATGAGTGAGATCAGAAACTGCGGAGGAAATCCCTTGGTGAAAGCAAAACCCTTTATGTATGCTGGTAAAAAAAGCAAAAGATAAAGCTTAAATCAGAGCAAGTATAAAAAAAAAAGAGCAGAACAGTAGTGAATAATAACCTTTACCTGATAAGATATCGTAACGTCATTGAAAATAATGGATCATATGCTTGTAAAGAAGCTCTCAAGATAGATGACATGACTCCAGCCATTTCATACCTTCTTTTCTCTGCCCACTGTAGAAACAAAAAGCAGCGCATGATGTATAATATAGCAGGAGTTCAAAAATATCAAAAAATGATACAGAAAAATGTGAGAAACCTCGTTTGCAACTGGAGAGGTTTGATCATCTTTATCATAAATGAGTGCAAGAAGGAGATGCTTGAACTCCTCATAAGCTTCCTTAAAAATAGATAACCAATCAAAAACAGTGACTTAGTGATAACTTAAATAGAAAGAAAACGTGGAGCCAACACAAACAGAGAAAGAATCTAACTAAAAGCATAGTATGGAATATTCAGAGAGAGAGAGAGTAGTACCGGATAGGCATCAAGAGCAGAGGGAGCAACACAAGTCCTCAAGCAATGAATCGCAGCAGCACGGTCCTCATCTCTTCCTTTCCTCAGCAGCTCAATAAATTTCTAAACATTTACACAAAAAATAAAAACAGATAAGATTATCTATCTAATCCCTAATCCGAGAGAGAGAGAGAGATAAGGATTTAAACCTGTTTCTGAAGGCGAAAGAGAATCCTGTGATCATCGAGGACGAAGGGAGCGTGAGAGCGAAGGATATCGATAGCCTTCTGAATTTCACCGGATTCAATCGAGTTTCGGATCCGGCGAATGATCAATCTCGCGTGGTAAGAGGAAGATGAGATACAAGGAGGAGAGGAAGAAGAAGATGGAGACGGAGATGAATTCGCGTCTGCTTCTTCTTCTACCACGAGGTTCTCAGAGCTTACGAAATCGATTATCAGAGCATCTAGCGCTTCCCAATTCACACGTGTACAATCCATCATTTCTCGGTTTATTTCTCTGCTCTATTCGAAACAAAATCTGACGGCGATCTCAGAATTGCTCCGCCTGTGTGTGAAATTTTTGGGTTTGTGACGACGAAACGACAAGTGAAGAAGAAGCCGCCATTGCCCTTCCTCGTCGTGATCCAACCCACAAATTATATGCCACGTGGCCTTTTTAGAGATTGTCATTGTATTGTATATCTAGGCCCGCTATTTATTTGGGTTTAATTTTAGCCCAATTTATTATCAGATCGAACTTCGATTGTTCAGGACTTTCCTGACAATTTATTTATTTGTAAATTACCATCACAGGCCCAATCACAATTACAGGCCCAATGAGACAAAAAAGCCGCTCTATTTCTCGAGATATTTAAAGCCTAATTTAGATTAATGGTAGCAAAGTGTATGTAGCTGATGCTAATAAGTCAAAAGTGATAATAGCAACGTACTGTTTCGATACTAGAGAAGCGCATTCTACTGATGCACATGTCCTAATCTCTCACATTTGGTCATCATGTTGATAAACGCTAGCTACTTTTTTAGACTGTTAAACATTGGGCCCTGTATGATTATTAGAAAAGATACTTTTAGTGGTGTAGATAAAAATATATGTATACCATGTGAAACTTTGATGCATTAACGAGAGAGAAGTTGGAGTTGAACTCGAATAACTAATAACAAATAGACAGATAATAGAGATCTGTAAAGACTATGACAAAAGACATATGCGTTACTTCAATTTTTAAGACTGCAAAATTTAATTTTCTGAACTACTCTCTCTCTCTCTCTCTCTTGTACATCCAACAAAATTTACTTCCATTCCAAAGACGGATCTAAAAAGCTCACAAGATAGACGAACACATGAGAAGTGGAAAAGAGTTATAATGAAATAAAACCATCTCATCAGTCAAATAAAACACTAAATAAATTTTCAGATCTTAGATTAACATTAAAGTAAACATATTAAAAATCTGGAAGCAACCATGTTCCTAGCTAAAGCCAAAGCTTCTTTTTTTTTGCTTTTAATAAGCCCTACATACTCTTCTTCATGTCCCTGTAACTTGACCCTTCTCTTCCCCCCATTGCTTCCTGCACAGCCCAAAATTTCAAGGAAAAAATATTATATTTGACATTAACACTACAAATTGCATAACTTACATCAATGCCATAAGAAAAAGATTGATATTAATTACACTTTGACAAAATCCAGATAGTACCTGAGATTGTTTGTTGTTGATCAAATGAACAAATCGTTCTTCACTGTTCTTAGACCCAACATGGGCCCTCTTAAGGCCCAGAAGCCCTTTCCACCTTCCCTTAGAAGAAGAGGAAGAAGATGAGAAGACCGGTGGCCTCAGGGAGAAGATGCTGGTTGCATCACGAGGACTTTCTTCTTCTTCGTCTTCTTCCACGAGAAGCTCTTCTCTCAATGTTCTCTGGACTTGATTTGTCTCCTTGTAAGGCAGGAGCTTTCCCTTAGAGAAAAGTTCATCAGCAGGCATCATTGTGTAGTTGGAGACAGAGAACTCGAAATTATCAGAAGCTGTAGCTGAAGAAGAACCCTCTTGTTTGGAGAGAGGGCTTGATCTCGGCTTGTTTGTAGTCTCTGGCCTAATCTCAACGAAATCATTAGAGAAAGAGATTCTAGGACTCGCACCACCGTTGGAGTTGTACATTTCTAAGCATGCCATTAGAGTCTTTTGTGTCCAACTATAAACTCACTTTAAAGACTCTTTTGGAGAGAGATTCAGAGAGAGTTAATTCTGGTAGGGACAGTCAATTGCACAGAGAAGCCTTGTGCAGTAGTATTTATATAGTACCCAATACTCATTTAGTTCTTATGCACAAAGGATCAATGATGAAGCCATAATAACGAAAATAGTAGTATAATATTTATTTTTTCATTCGAAAAAACAAGTTTTTCCAGCTGTTACTGTTCTGAAGGAAGATATTCATTGGATACATACATGTTAAAAAATTATTTTATAAAAATTTTAGGTTCAAGGACAATTATTTAAATTTATCATCAAAGCAATATGTACAGTACATAGAAAGTAATTACTATGGCTGGTGATGTCTTGTACACGTGTGAGTTAGCTGATTGGCTATTGGAATTTCGACAAAAATAGGCCAAGAATTTCTGCTGAGACACGCTCCGACACATTTGCTAATTGTTTTTAAAAAACACATAGAACTGTTTTCTCATTGATAAAAAAACAACTGTTTTCTTTTACTTAAAATTACTTTGATCTTATAAAACAGCATTTCTATTTGGTGTGAAAATAGAACTGTATTTCACTAGTCCAAATGAAACTGTATTTCTATTTGGTGTGAAAATACATGCATATATAGCTTTTGTAAACGAAATGCATCAAACAAAATTCAGTTATAGGTCGATTCTGGTAATATACTAATGAGGTGTGCCATGAAATGTAAAGTGATGTTTGTTTTTTTTTTGGGTGAAAGATGTAAGTGATGGTTGTTTTTCTTGTCAAGCATATTGTATGGTGTCTAATTGGTTTTGACATCGTGTAAACCACTTATGCACACCTTTATTTTTATTCTATCGTGGCCTGTTATTATCTGGAAAATATGCATTGCCAAAATGTCAGGTCGTGTACATATGATATGATGTTTTGTCATAACGTGATATATTTGCTTCTCCTAATTGTCGTATACATTGGTATTCTTTTATTTTTTGTCATCTATGAATTTCATTTAACTTGAACGGAAGTACATGAACATTTAACATAAGCCGGCAAAAAACACATTTCTTCCGGAGCCATAAGCCGGCAAAGATCACGATCCTTCCAGAAACAAACGAAATTACAAAGGCATGAATACAACGTAAGGGTGGGTTATTAAAACTTAAGCTTGGAAACTCATATTAGAGAACTGAAATGAAAGTCCTGATGATAGCAACCATCAACCACAGGGGAAGAGCGCACCGATCTTCAAAATAAGAATAGAAACAACCCAAAGACTCTTGTTGGATGACTTGAAGGTACTTCCTATTCTAAGAACCAAAGAACCAATTTAGCATACATTGGTATTCAAAATGCTGATTTGCTTTTCATATTAAGGTTACTAAATAGTGTATTTTTGTACATTTTCCCCCGGCCTACTTTTTTCCTTGTTTGTAAAAGAACATCTCTGATTAGAAATTTCGAAGAGTCCCTAGCTAACTTTTTTCCTTGTTTTGCTTTGGAAAAGCCAAACTAGTAACACACACGTATGCATAGATAAATCTTAAAGATTTATTTAGAGTTATCTTGTAACAATTAACAAATCATATTGGAAAAAGTCGATGATTCGAAGCAGGGCCGTGCTTGACCATAAGCTGGTCAAGCATTGGCTTGGGGCCAATATGTTTATAAATAGTTTAGGGGCCAATTTAGAAGCTTTGGTAGTTTAGTGGTTTGGTTCTTTGTTACATTTGTCAAGGTTGCAAGTTCAAATCTCTCACTTTACACCTTTTTGGGGCCAATTTTTTTTACTGCTTCTTACCCTATTAAAGTCAGGCACGGCCCTGATTCGAAGGCAATATAGGATGATTCCAGGAGGCTTCCTTAAAATGAGATAACTACTAACTAATTTTAAGTTCTTTATTGTAGTGGATATTTTTATTTAACTACAATGCAGTGTTTTGAAAACCGACCCAGACCCGCGGTTGAACTGGTAAACTTGGTGACCCAAAATAAATCTGGTTCGGATTTTGTTAAAAATCCAAAATTTACAAACCCGTAAAAACTCAGAAAAACCCACTAAAACCCAAAATCCAATACCGGTTGAACCACTAGTTGAACCAATAAATAAACTTTTACATTTCTTTTTAGTTTTAAATTATTTTTTATTCACCTTTATATTCTAAATTTCTAATTTAAAAGTTAGGTTTTCACTTTTTAGTTATTGGCATCTTCTTAAATTTAGATTAATCTTTCTGACTTTTTATCGTATATAATACCTATTACACTATTTTATCTGTGATTTTTAGATTTTAATGAAGATTTCACTATACCACCTGAAGAAAATGAACTGAAGGGTGGTAGCGAGAACCAAAATTATTTGATGTTAGTTTATTTTTGTTATTGATAACGGATTACAATGATGTTTTACTTTTGGTTTATTTTGGATTTGAAGTTTAATTTATTATTCTCATTAGACATTTAAATATTTATGAATTTTATATCTTTATTTTTTTAGATGTCATTACTCTTAACTTTTTATAAAAAAATTTAAATAGTCTATAACTAGTTTTTGATATTTGTATATTTATACATTTTATGTTTTAAGAATATTTAGAAAATATTTAACTTTAGTTTCTATATTTTTATTTTTATAGCTAATATATTAATATATAATAAAATTTTATTTATTAATCCATGGTTCATCTGTGGTTGATCCAGTGACCAAATAATCCGGTAAATCGTGTGGTTCGGTGTCCGGGTCGAATTCTAAAAACATTGCTACAATGTTTTTGCTTTTGAAGAGAAAGGAACCTATTTAATGGTCGACAAGAAAAAAAAAGGAACCTATTTAATGAGGATTCTGTGACAGTCTATTATTAATTACGAAAAATATAAATGGTCAACCTGCATTAACTTTCAAGTTTTTCTACTGGTGTAAGTGAAAAAAGATCCCCCCTTGTGTATTTTACTTTTCACTTCTAGGGCTTGCGGCATCGGGAAGTAAAGAATGATCGTAGGTCCAAAACAAAAGATTCAAATTTGAATAATTGATAAAACTAATAAAAGTGGAAAGAAATGAGAGGGAAAAGATAAAAAAGGAAAGTGTAATAGTAGCCGGATTTGGAGAGATGGCATCTCTTCCCCGGAAGTGTCTTTGAAAGCTACGTCACTCCTTTTTCTACAATTTTCTCAATAGTTCATAGAAATGAGGGATACTAATACAATATGTATTTAAGACTCTGGACAACCAGAGCTTTTTTTTTTGTAAAAGTATAATTTAGCCAGAGTGTCTTATCTCTTATATGTTCCCGTGCAATAAATTCAACCAAAATTTTGTTTTATACTATTTATATATGGGGAGTTAAAAGTTTTCAACATTTTCATGAAATCTTGTATCGTGAGAATATAATTGATTTTGCTAAAAGTATCGTGAGAATATTTGAAAACTCTTTTCACAAAAAAGAAGAAATTTGTAAAATTTATATATAAATATTTCTATATTAGATAATTATTTATGACACTTTTTTTGTTCCATTGCACTATAATCTTAACACGGTTTTAAAAAATGGAAAAATATGAGCCATAATCTCTCCAGGATCGACTGTGGATTTGACTCAATAGTGAAAAGAGGGTTATAAGCTGGCGATGCCGACCCGTTACCTGACCTCCACGTGCTCGTTCTGTTACACTCACCAAGTAGTATAGTACTCCTATTAGAGAAACATCCATATACCTATATATACAACTAAATCGTGTTTCAGGAAAAAACAACAACTAAATTATGCTAAGTATTCAACTATAGAGAGACCAACGTGAACGAAATTTCGTACTGACGTGAATGTAAGGTTTAATCAATGTACCTTCGTTTATTAGTGTGAGGTCACATTTTAAGTAAGCATATAAGTCATTTCCTTCTCCAAAAAATTATTGTAATTAGGGCTAAGACCAAATTGGTATGTAAGATGATGTTTATATTTGTTCATTAGTAGTTTCTTATAATTTTATAAGGTTTAATTTCTCATAACCACCTTATAGTTTATTAGTTTCTAATATATGAGGAGTCTGTCTTTTTGGTATGGACAAAAAAATGATTTTCTTCCAATGTGAAATTGTTAACTCTATAGGTGTGATTGTAAGTGACAAATAGCAATAATATTATCGCCATAAATGAATTATGAATTACTCCTGGGTTTACCAATATTCAGTTATTTCTAATACTATTTTAGTGAAAAGAAATTTGATTTATACTATTTAAGTGAAGAAAAATTACTTCATTTTTATCTTCTTGTTTTTGAAGTGAAATTCTGTTATGATTATTTTATTTTATTTTTAAATTTTTTTTTCAGTCTAAATTACTTCACTTTAATTACTCATACGCGGAATCTTAGTATTTCCAACCCGTCTGAATACTTCTTCAAAGGTATCTTAAGCACTGATGCTAACAACTCTTGCATTTGTTTGTGTGTTAATTTATTTACAATATCAACATTCATGGTATATATTTTATGACCTAAATTTTGTTGATTTACTGATATAGAATTTGAAGCTTCGCTCCAATGAGGAGATCGACCTAGACTCTATCACCATCAAGCTACACTCCGTCACTACCAAGCGGTTATGGAAAAAGAGGAATCCAAGCCCAAGCTCTAAACAAGCGTTTTTGTTTGCAATCTACGCCATGATTGCATGTTTATATTTGACATATTCTTAAAAAAAAGATTGACATATTTTTAATTATCTTCAGCCATTTTATTTATGACACCATTAGTTTTTAGATACCTATTAAAAATAGTTAAGCATGAGGTTATGTTATCTTTTGATTCAAAGTTAATATTATCTTAAAGTCCTCAATATACTTGGTTTGATGATCGTTTGTTTTATGATAAAAGAAATATACGAGATGGAGTTTTTTGGTCATCAAAATTATTCTCAAGCTTCAGTGACTGATCTTCAAAGCTAAACAATGAAGCAAAGCGGGCAAAATAGCAATATATCCCTCGAAACAAAAGCAACGAAAAACAACTTTTATTGACCTTTTAATTCATTTATTTATAATTTTGGCTTTTATGACTATAACTCCAGTGTGTAATATACTTTTTCATTTCTTGGCATTTGACAAGTTATGTTTCTCCATTTATACTCTTTTCCACGAAAGAAATATTCCAAGTGGTCATTTGAGTTGTTTCAGTCTTTTCAAAGACATTTAAATATTTTTTTCACTAAATTTAGAATGTGTCTACATTTGTTTCAATGTACATGATGAAACGAAAAAAATGTTTTTTTTTATTTTTAAATGAAAAGATGCAAAGAACAAGATTCAGCTGAAATTTAATCTAAAAAAATAGCCATATTTATTACACTACAAAAAAAAAGTTTGATTTAAGAATCCAAAATTAGTTTCTCAGTTCTACATTTTATTGTCGTATATGACTATTTCGATATATGAAATTGTAGAAAGTTTACTCTATCCAACAAAAAAATCCAATATTTAGTTACAAAATTAACCCCATGAAATTTTTAGAAAAAAACTTATTAACTGTTTGTATATGTTGTTAAATTTTTTAAAAAAACACTTTCCCTACCACAGTTTCATTAGTATAATTATAACTTACAAAGTTTGGTAAACTATGATTATGAGATCAATACTACAGTAAATGGTCGACCGAATCATTATAAATATAAGATATTCAACTAACCTTAAAATATAAGTTAAATACAAATATTTATATTGTTTTAAGTAAGAATTGTGATTTCTAATAGTTATTTCAATTATCATCATAGACACATCATAACAACCAACAAAATGTTAAGTAACACAAGATTTAACAACAAAACTAGATAAAAAATACCAAAAACAAAAATAGGTTAATTTACCTACTAAAATATCACCCTTTTCAATCTAAACTCAAAGAGAGAGATAAAGTTGATTGAAAACCAAACTCAAAGAGTTCTTTCAAAGCAGCAAGAGTAGTCATGCCGGGAGAGTAGCGTCTGAGACATCTTTATCTGAGGCGTTCCTCGGCTTCGTCGTCTGGCTCATCCTCGGAATCCCTTTTCGGAAGACGGTTGAATCTCTCCGTCTTTTGTTCAGTTCTCAAGTCCCTAAACTTATGAAGTCTTTTTTTTTTTTTGTAATGGACCAATGCAATAATTATAATAAACAAACTGTAACGTGCAGTCAAAGGGCACCGGTTGTCAATCACATGGTTCGAAGAGCGTTTTTCTCAGGTGATGAGTGGCAAGTGGGCTTATGCCACGTGTCATTTTGCTGAAACCCACTGCTCTCGTCCGCATGACTGGTCAAAGATTGTTCTCTGTTATTATCCAAAATAATCGATTTGACATTTTGAAAATAATTCAATATAAGAGATTTTTTTTTTCTTTTTTTTTGTCAACATGAGCCTTCTCTTTATTGTTTGTATGTGACTGTGAGTCTATGATCTGGTCTCACCTCTAGATTCTGCAATAAGAACAAGAAAAAAAGAAACAAAACAATCTAACTAGAGCAAAAATATTACTTATTTAATCTAGTTTGTACTTTTTCAATTGTCTTAGAAATATTTTAGGACGAACGTTTGTTTGTCTTTTTTATTTATTTAAGGATGAACGTTTCTAACTTTCTAATTACCCATTTAGCTACCGTACGTATTATGGATGTGTAAACTGCGATTTATATGTCAATTATACAATGTGTTATATAGAAAAATCGAGCAGACTAGTGGCTTAACCAAATATAATACAAACTGCTTTCGACGAGAGCAAAATTGAATTTATAGTACATCCGTCCGCAGATTCTTATCACATGATTTGTGGACTAAGACAAAAAAACCTTGGAAAATGGTATCTTCAATTCAATGTCTCAACATCGCAAAAGGTTTTCTTCGATCAGCAAAAGTCGGCTGGCTTATTTGCATTACATTCGAAACCGTCAACATGTACCAATATATGTTGTGTTGCTCTTAATACCAAAATAAAAGTTGCTCTTAATATTATCTCATCAACGAGGTTAGATCACTCTTAATTAGGAGAAGTGTATTCAACTAGATATTTGAAGTGAACTGTATTAAAATAATAAAGTGATTCAAACTTTTTTTTTTGTAAAATACTTTTAAATCTAATGTTATTGAACTTGTCATTTTATAAATTTCTGTCAAGTTTACTGTTATTAAATAAAATTTAATTATTAGAATTTAGAGTACTTTAAGTGTTTCAAAGTGTTTAATAAGAGTTCTTAGTTATAAAAATAAAAATAAAATTTTATGGTTTAAGATAAGATTTTAAAGTGGTTTTAACAAAATTCACATTAACTTTTCAAATTCACCTAAAATAATCTAAAACTGATTAAAAGTTAAATAATTCGGGTTGAATACACACACCCACTTTTTTTTTCACACACCCACCTTAAATTCTTAATGGTGATATAAATACCTTGGTGACCCCCTTGGATAGATGCAGAGCATGTGTATCTCACTGTCATATGTATGTAAGTGGAAATCTAAAATCAATTACTTGTTTTTGTCTTCTCGTTGCAAGATGCACCCATCATATATTAATATCATCACCATGCATATCCATGTAATTAAAGTACCGTTCCTTGTTACCCCCCCCCCCCCCCCCCCCCCCCCC
>CAKOAT010189155.1:28269-55231 GCA_932364175.1 Eruca vesicaria subsp. sativa | reverse complement strand
TAAAATATTTGAATGGTTATTTATATATAAATTTATTGTTGCATGGTTGTTTTAGTTTAAGAATATACTCATGATATAAATTTAATTTGATGTTTATGATTTTACAAAGATATTACTTTAGGTGGTAATTTATAATTTCTTTTTAATCTTAAGTGATGTTTTCAAGTTTCTATGTAAAACATAAATGTAATTTGATGTTTATGATCATTTATATTCTGCAGTATCATTTTTATTGGTTGAATTAACTGTAATTATTGTTAATTTTAGGGAAAAAATTGTAATTCTTTAATCGGTTTGCAAAAACTTTAATAATTATTTATTTTGATACAAAGGGACTATAATTTTGTTGGTTCTTCTGCGGATGTCAAACTTTTATTTAATACTATTACATAACGTTGAAAATGACAATATATATGTGTGGTGAACCCTATGCATCAACAGATCCACTATTCTTTTGAAGAAGTTTAGGTAATTCATGGTAATGTGTTTTATGTTTATATAATGCTTATGTAATTAATTATTACCGATTCATGCATCGAAAGCTGTTGACAGGGTACTACGGAAGCGTACGTGCGGGGTTACGTTGTTTTGTGTTTACAAAGCAACGAATAATCAAATGTATTTTTGTTATCGTCATAATTTTTTTTATATTTTTTCCGTTATATCTACTTTATTTATAAGCTACCTAAATACTAGTTTGAACTTAAAAAAACCCTTCGATAAGTAATTTAAAAACCAAAGTCTTTGAGATGGTCGGCTTCGGATAGGCTGACAAATGGAAGAAATGAGCTCTGTGAGTATTAATTGGACTATGTGCTCGCGTATAAATTAAATTACTATTATCTACTCTATTAAAATATAGTCATTCTTTTTATCTATTAATACAAATTGACATTTAAGTTCGAATCCTTTCTAAAGTGTTAAAATTTACAAATAATATAAGCCATATAGTTAAATGAACCGCATTACCTAAATTAAACCGGTGATTATTTATGGGATATTGTCTTGGGCTTACTTTTGTTTTTAAAACAAATTATATGGTTTGGTTTTTGAGCTTAGTATTAAGGAAAAACTCCAAAAAATATTGAATAAACTTTCCTCCATAATGGATCAAAAAATCAATTATTAATTTGAGGGCCAAAAGGTATTTAATATTTTTAACAGAACAAAATTGTTTATTATTAATCATTTATTTAAATCATGTCCTTTAAAACATGTTAATGTATTTTTTATTTTAAATAACAATCACTTTTTGATAAATATCAATGATAAATTTTAAATAATTTAATTTTTTTTATTTTCTTAAATAATTTACTAATTTGAAAAAAATGTAAAGCAAAACCAAAAACTAAATCTAAAAACTAAAATCCAAAACCAAATTTGAAAACACAGGTTATATTTTTTGCTTTTGTTTATTTACAAAATAAACTATTACAAAATTTTTTTTTTTTAAATTGTCATCTTTTCAGTTTTAAATGAGATGTTCAATTATTTGTTTGTTGGTAGTATCAGTTCAAACTAACTCAGCGGGTCTAAAAATTAAAAACCCAAACCAAAAGCTGAAAATTAAAAATAGAAACTTAAAAATTAAAAACCAAAAACCAAAATCTAAAACAAAATCTAAAAAAAAATCTAAAAATAAAAACCGAAACTAAAAACTAATGAAAAACAATCATCACCACAAATTTTGGTGAACTGGTTTTATACAAAAATATTCTCTAAATTAAGATAAAACCCAATTATATAAATTTTTAATTATAAAAAATTTCCGGGCTTGAAAAACGCGGATCAAAATCTAGTTACTACGTTAATAGAGAAGTTTCTATCGTTTACGTCTATGAGACCTTTGGTAAGTTCATTGTAAACTCTCAAGGCCCAATTAAGAGGACATTTGAAGAATTGTCAAGGAAGATTTTTTGTTTGTCTAAAATTGTTAAGCAGTTTAAAACAGATCAACATATAAAGGGGTTTCCATGGAAACCTTTAGACGTTTGTGTGACGATCTTCTGAGCGGATTGCATTGAAACTAGCTCTCACCTGAGAAAATATCCAAAAAGCTAGAACAAAGAAGGACACTTATAGATGCATGCATCAATGCAATAAAAGAAAAGTATCATATTTTCTAATTTATTTAGAAATCTGTGGATTAACTACTACAAAAAGACGAGTTTTCGAAAAATGTTATATACTGAAATTTAAGCTCTTTCACATTGAAAAATAGCTAATCACATTATACATATATTAATGTATGTTAAAATTATTCCACGGTACATAGGCACCGTTTTAATATTTTAATGAGTAATTTAATAAAATTTCATATTCCATCTGGTTCAGTGAACTAACTCCTAAAAAATCTCCAATTTCTTGAGAAACATGGATAAGTAAGGTCTCAGACTTCTTTAATTTTCATCACATTTCATTTCATGATGAAACTATGTACTAAAACAAAATACCATATTCTATAATTTACCTTACGAAAAAGATCAAGTTTTTTTTCCGATAAATATTATATATACTAAAGTTTAGTCTCATTAATATATTTTTTTAAAATACATATCCACACTCTAATGCATATTAATGGATTCTAAACATATTTTCATGGTACATGAGCATCATTTCTAATTTTCCAACGAATAATTTTTTTAAATTTTATATACGTTCTAATTAGTGTACTAACCCCTATAAAATCTCTATTTTCTAGAGAAATGGAAACACCTAAGGTCTCAAATATATTTAATCTTAATAATATACCAGTGCATGATGCATATATGCATTAAAAAAATTCAATATTTTATAATTTATCGTGAAATATGTGGGTTAACCCCTACGAAAAGACTGTATTTTTCGATAAATACTATTTATAATATTTAGCCTCTTTAGTGTTGTTTAAAAAAACCAACCACACTCCAAATTTATACATATTATGCTAAACTTATTTTCATGGTACACATGCATCATTTCTAATTTTCCAATGAGTAATTTATTTAAACTTCATATACTACCTAATAAGTGGACTAACCTCTATAAAAACTATATTTTCTATAGAAACATGAACACCTAAGGTCACAACTCTATTTATTCTCCATACTATGTAAGTGCATGATGCATCAATTCATTAAAACGAAAACACCATATTTTCTAATTTATCTTAAAGTATGTAGGTTAACCCCTTCAAAATGATCGAGTTTTGCGATAAATTATATATATATATATATATATATATATATATATATATATATATATATATATATATAGGCTTCCTTAGTTTTTTTCTTAAAAATACCTAAACACGTTAAAAATTTATATTAATGTACTAAACTTATGTTCATGGTACATGAGCATCAGCATTAGTTTTCAACCGAGGAATTTAATAAAACTCCATATACCATCAAAATCAATGAGCTAAACCCTAAAAAATCTCAATTTTGTAGAGAAATTTAGACAACTAAGATATCAAAATTCTTTGATATTCATCCTATATCAGTGTTGGATGCAGCTATGCATAAATACAAAAATTACATTTTTTCTAATTTATCTTGAAATTTGTGGGTTAACACATACGAAAAATCAATTTTTAATGATAAATGTTATTTGTACTTAAGTTAACCTCTTAGTGTTGTTTAAAATATCTAACTACATTAAAAATTTAAAATAATGTATCTTAAATTTATTATCATGGTACATGGGCATTATTTATAATTTTTCAAAAATTAATTTAATAAAACTCTATCTAACACGTAAATCAAAGAACTAAACCCTATGAAATCTCTATATTCTAGAGAAATTGGGACAACAAAGGTGTTAGAAGTCCTTAATATTCATCATATATATGTACCGGATGCATCAATGCATTAAAAGAAAAGTACCTTATTTTCTAATTTTTCTTGAAATCTGACCTTCCAACGAATAGTTTATTTAAACTTCATTTACGATCTAATTAGTTTACTAACCCCTATAAAATCTCTATTTTCTAGAGAAATGGGAACACATAATGTATCAAACCTCTTTAATCTTCATAATATGACAGTTCATGATACAAATATGCATTAAAACAAAAATAAAAAAATTTCTAATTTTTCTTGAAATATGTGGGTTAACACCTTTGAAAAAATTGAATTTTCCGATAAATGCTATCAATAATTTGTAGACACTTTAGTGTTGTTTAAAAATACCAAACCACACACTCAATATATATTAACGTAGACTAAATATATTTTCATGGTACACGGTCATCACTCCTAACTTTCGAACGAGTAATTTGTTTAAACTTCATATATGATCTAATTAGTTTCCTAACCCTTATAACATCTTTATTTTCTAGAGAAATGAGAACACATAAGGTCTCAAACCTCTTTAATCTTCATAACATGTCAGTTCATGATTCAACTATGCATTAAAACAAAAATAAAAAAGTTTCTAATTTTTCTGAAATATGTGGGTTAACCCCTTTGAAAAAATTGTGTTCTATGGGAAATGCTATCTATAATTTTTAAGCGCTTTAATGATGTTTAAAAATACCAAACCACACTCTAAATGTATATTAAGGTA
This sequence comes from Eruca vesicaria subsp. sativa, assembly GCA_932364175.1. NCBI lineage: Eukaryota > Viridiplantae > Streptophyta > Magnoliopsida > Brassicales > Brassicaceae > Eruca > Eruca vesicaria. Next base: position 50,683 of record CAKOAT010189155.1, on the reverse strand, counting down.
AGCTAAACATATTTTCATTGTACATGGCCATCATTTCTAACTTTCCAACAACAAATTTATTTAAACTTCATATACGATCTAATTAGTGTACTAAGCCCTATAAAAACTCTATTTTCTAGAGAATGGAGAAAATATAAGGTCTAAAACCTCTTTAATATTCATACTATGTCCGTGCATGATGAAAATATATATTAAAATAATAATACAAAATTTCTAATTTTTCTTGAAATATGTGGGTTAACACCTTTGAAAAAGATGAATTTTCCGATAAATGCTATCTATAATTTTTAGACACTTTAGTGTTGTTTATAAATACTAAACCACACTCTCAATGTATATTAACGTTGGGTAAATATATTTTCATGGTACACGGTCATCACTCCTAACTTTTGAACGAGTAATTTGTTTAAACTTCATATACGATCTAATTAGTTTCCTAAACCCTATAAAATCTTTATTTTCTAGAGAAATGAGAACACATAAGGTCTCAAAACTCTTTAATCTTCATAACATGTCAGTTCATGATGCAAAAATGCATTAAAACAAAAATAAAAAAATTTCTAATTTTTCTTGAAATATGTGGGTTAACACATTTGAAAAAATTGAATTTTCCGACAAATGCTATCAATAATTTTTAGACACTTTAGTGTTGTTTAAAAATACCAAACCACACACTCAATATATATTAACGTAGGATAAATATATTTTCATGGTACACGGTCATCATTCCTAACTTTCAAACGAATAATTTATTTAAACTTCATATACGATCTAATTAGTTTCCTAACCCCTATAAGATATCTATTTTCTAGATAAATGGGAACACATAAGGTCTCAAACCTATTTTATCTTCATAATATGACAGTTAATGATGCAAATATGCATTAAAACAAAAATAAAAAAAATTCTAATTTTTCTTGAAATATGTGGGTTATGACCTTCGAAAAAATTGAATTTTCCGATAAATGCTATCTATAATTTTTAGACACTTTAGTGTTGTTTAAAAATACCAAACCACACACGAAATATATAATAACGTAGGATAAATATATTTTCATGGTACATGGTCATCATTCCTAACTTTCGAACGAGTAATTTGTTTAAACTTCATATACGATCTAATTAGTTTCCTAACCCCTATAAAATCTTTATTTTCTAGAGAAATGAGAACACATAAGGTCTCAAACCTCTTTAATTTTCATGACATGTCAGTTCATGATGCAACTATGCATTAAAACAAAAATAAAAAAGTTTCTAATTTTTCTGAAATATGTGGGTTAACCCCTTTGAAAAAATTGTGTTCTATGGGAAATGCTATCTATAATTTTTAAACGCTTTACTGATGTTTAAAAATACCAAGCCACACTGTAAATGTATATTAATGTAAGCTAAAACTATTTTCATTGTACATGGTCATCATTTCTAACTTTCCAACAACAAATTTATTTAAACTTCATATACAATCTAATTAGTGTACTAAGCCCTATAAAAACTCTATTTTCTAGAGAATGGAGAACATATAAGGTCTAAAACCTCTTTAATATTCATACTATGTCCGAGCATGATTAAAATATATATTAAAATAAAAATAAAAAATTTCTAATTTTTCTTGAAATATGTGGGTTAACACCTTTGAAAAAGTTGAATTTTCCGATAAATGCTATCTATAATTTTTAGACACTTTAGTGTTGTTTAAAAATACTAAACCACACTCTCAATGTATATTAACGTTGGGTAAATATATTTTCATGGTACACGGTCATCACTCCTAACTTTTGAAATAGTAATTTGTTTAAACTTCATATACGATCTAATTAGTTTCCTAAACCCTATAAAATCTTTATTTTCTAGAGAAATGAGAACACATAAGGTCTCAAAACTCTTTAATCTTCATAACATGTCAGTTCATGATGCAAAAATGCATTAAAACAAAAACAAAAAAATTTCTAATTTTTCGTGAAATATGTGGGTTAACACATTTGAAAAAATTGAATTTTCCGATAAATGCTATCAATAATTTTTAGACACTTTAGTGTTGTTTAAAAAATACCAAACCACACACTCAATATATATTAACGTAGGATAAATATATTTTCATGATACACGGTCATCATTCCTAACTTTCAAACGTATAATTTATTTAAACTTCATATACGATCTAATTAGTTTCCTAACCCCTATAAGATATCTATTTTCTATATAAATGGGAACACATAAGGTCTCAAACCTATTTTATCTTCATAATATGACAGTAAATGATGCAAATATTCATTAAAAAAAATATAAAAAAATTCTAATTTTTCTTGAAATATGTGGGTTATGACCTTCGAAAAAATTGAATTTTCCGATAAATGCTATCTATAATTTTTAGACACTTTAGTGTTGTTTAAAAATACCAAACCACACACTCAATATATATTAACGTAGGATAAATATATTTTCATGGTACACGGTCATCATTCCTAACTTTCGAACGAGTAATTTGTTTAAACTTCATATACGATCTAATTAGTTTCCTAACCCCTATAAAATCTTTATTTTCTAGAGAAATGAGAACACATAAGGTCTCAAACCTCTTTAGTTTTCATGACATGTCAGTTCATGATGCAACTATGCATTAAAACAAAAATAAAAAAGTTTCTAATTTTTCTGAAATATGTGGGTTAACCCCTTTGAAAAAATTGTGTTCTATGGGAAATGCTATCTTTAATTTTTAAACGCTTTAATGATGTTTAAAAATACCAAACCACACTCTAAATGTATATTAATGTAAGCTAAAACTATTTTCATTGTACATGGTCATCATTTCTAACTTTCCAACAACAAATTTATTTAAACTTCATATACGATCTAATTAGTGTACTAAGCCCTATAAAAACTCTATTTTCTAGAGAATGGAGAACATATAAGGTCTAAAACCTCTTTAATATTCATACTATGTCCGAGCATGATGAAAATATATATTAAAATAAAAATAAAAATTTTCTAATTTTTCCTGAAATATGTGGGTTAACACCTTTGAAAAAGTTGAATTTTCCGATAAATGCTATCTATAATTTGTAGACACTTTAGTGTTGTTTAAAAATACTAAACCACACTCTCAATGTATATTAACGTTGGGTAAATATATTTTCATGGTATACGGTCATCACTCCTAACTTTTGGACGAGTAATTTGTTTAAACTTCATATACGATCTAGTTAGTTTCCTAAACCCTATAAAATCTTTATTTTCTAGAGAAATGAGAACACATAAGGTCTCAAAACTCTTTAATCTTCATAACATGTCAGTTCATGATGCAAAAATGCATTAAAACAAAAGTAAAAAAAATTCTATTTTTTCTTGAAATATGTGGGTTAACCCCTTTGAAAAATTTGAATTTACTGATAAATGCTATCTATAATTTTTAGACACTTTATTGTTGTTTAAAAATTCCAAACCACACTTTATTTTTGTTTAAAAATACCTAACTTTCCAATGAATAGTTTATTTATACTTCATTTACGATCTAATTAGTTTACTAACCCCTATAAAATCTCTATTATCTAGAGAAATGGGAAAACATAAGGTCTCAAACCTGTTTAATCTTCATAATATGACAGTTCATGATATAAATATGCATTAAAACAAAAATAAAAAAAATTTCTAATTTTTCTTGAAATATGTGGGTTAACACCTTTGAAAAAATTGAATTTTTCGATAAATGCTATCTATAATTTTTAGACACTTTAGTGTTGTTTAAAAATACCAAACCACACACTCAATATATATTAACGTAGGCTAAATATATTTTCATGGTACACGGTGATCATACCTAACTTTCCAATGAATAGTTTATTTAAACTTCATTTACGATCTAATTAGTTTACTAACCCCTATTAAATCTCTATTATCTAGAGAAATGGGAACACATAAGGTCTCAAACCTCTTTAATATTCATAATATGACAGTTCATGATACAAATAGGCATTAAAAAAAAATAAAAAAATTTCTAATTTTTCTTGAAACATGTGAGTTAACACCTTTGAAAAAATTGAATTTTCTGATTTATGCTATCTATAATTTTTAGACACTTTAGTGTTTTTTAAAAATACCAAACCACACCCTCAATGTATATTAACGTAGGCTAAATATATTTTCATGGTACACGGTCATCACTCCTAACTTTCGAACGAGTAATTTGTTTAAACTTCATATATGATTTAATTAGTTTCCTAACCCCTATAAAATCTTTATTTTCTAGAGAAATGAGAACACATAAGGTCTCAAAACTCTTTAATCTTCATATCATGTCAGTTCATCATACAAATATGCATTAAAACAAAAATAAAAAAATTTCAAATTTTTCTTGAAATATGTGGGTTAACCCCTTTGAAAATATTTCATTTTCTCATAAATGCAATCTATAATTTTTAAAAACTTTACTGTTGTTTAAAAATACCAAACCAGACTCTAAATGTATATTAGCGTAGGCTAAATATATTTTCATGGTACACGGTCATCATTCCTAACTTTCAAACGAATAATTTATTTAAACTTCATATACGATCTAATTAGTTTCCTAACCCCTATAAGATATCTATTTTCTAGATAAATGGGAACACATAAGGTCTCAAACCTCTTTAATCTTCATAATATGACAGTTCATGATACAAATATGCATTAAAACAAAAATAAAAAAATTTCTAATTTTTTCTTAAAATATGTGGGTTAACACCTTTGAAAAAATTGAATTTTCCGATAAATTCTATATATAATTTTTAGACACTTTAGTGTTTTTTAAAAATACCAAACCACACACTCAATAATATACATTAACGTAGGATAAATATATTTTCATGGTACACGGTCATCATTCCTAACTTTTGAACGAGTAATTTGTTTAAACTTCATGTACGATCTAATTAGTTTCCTAATCCCTATAAAATCTTTATTTTCTAGAGAAATGAGAACACCTAAGGTCTCAAACCTCTTTAGTCTTCATAACATGTCTGTTCATGATGCAACTATGCATTAAAACAAAAATAAAAAAAAATTTCTAATTTTTCTGAAATATGTGGGTTAACCCCTTTAAAGAAGTTGGGTTCTATGGAAAATGCTATCTATAATTTTTAAACGCTTTAATGATGTTTAAAAATACCAAAACACACTCTAAATGTAAATTAATGTAAGCTAAGCATATTTTCATTGTACATGGTCATCATTTCTAACTTTCCAACAACAAATTTATTTAAACTTCATATACGATCTAATTAGTGTACTAAGCCTTATAAAATCTCTATTTTCTAGAGAATGGAGAACATATAAGGTCTCAAACCTCTTTAATATTCATACTATGTCCGAGCATGATGAAAATATATATTAAAATAAACATAATTTTTTTTATTTTTTTCTTGAAATATGTGGGTTAATAACACCTTTGAAAAAGTTGAGTTTTCCGGTAAATGCTATCTATAATATTTAGACACTTTAGTGTTGTTTAAAAATACTAAACCACACTTTCAATGTGTATTAACGTAGGCTAGATATATTTTCATGGTACACGGTCATCACTCCTAACTTTCGAACGAGTAATTTGTTTAAACTTCATATACGATCTAATTAGTTTCCTAAACCCTATAAAATCTTTATTTTCTAGAGAAATGAGAACACATAAGGTCTCAACCCTCATTACTCTTCATAACATGTCAGTTCATGATGCAACAATGCATTAAAACAAAAATAAAAAAAAATCTATTTTTTTTTTTGAAATATGTGGGTTAAAAATTTCATTTTCAGATAAATGCAATCTATAATTTTTAAAAACTTTAGTGTTGTTTAAAAACACCAAACCACACTCTCAATGTATATTAATTTAGGCTAAACATATTTTCATGATACATGGTGATCATACCTAACTTTCTAATGAATAGTTTATTTATATTTCATTTACGATCTAATTAGTTTACTAACCCCTATAAAATCTCTATTATCTAGAGAAATGAGAAAACATAAGGTCTCAAACCTGTTAAATCTTCATAATATGACAGTTCATGATATAAATATGCATTAAAACAAAAATAAAAAAATTTCTAATTTTTCTTGAAATATGTGGGTTAACACCTTGAAAAAATTGAATTTTTCGATAAATGCTATCTATAATTTTTAGACACTTTAGTGTTGTTTAAAAATACCAAACCACACACTCAATATATATTAACATAGGCTAAATATATTTTCATGGTACACGGTGATCATACCTAACTTTCCAATGAATAGTTTATTTAAACTTCATTTACGATCTAATTAGTTTACTAACCCCTATTAAATCTCTATTATCTAGAGAAGTGGGAACACATAAGGTCTCAAACCTCTTTAATATTCATAATATGACAGTTCATGATACAAATATGCATTAAAACAAAAATAAAAAAATTTCTAATTTTTCTTGAAACATGTGAGTTAACACCTTTGAAAAAATTGAATTTTCTGATTTATGCTATCTATAATTTTTAGACACTTTAGTTTTGTTTAAAAATACCAAACCACCCTCTCAATGTATATTATCGTAGGCTAAATATATTTTCATGGTACACGGTCATTACTTCTAACTTTCAAACGAGAAATTTATTTAAACTTCATATATGATCTAATTAGTTTCCTAACCCCTATAAAATCTTTATTTTCTAGAGAAATGAGAACACATAAGGTCTCAAACCTCTTTAATCTTCATATCATGTCAGTTCATGATACAAATATGCATTAAAAAAAAACAAAAAAAATTCAAATTTTTCTTGAAATATGTGGGTTAACCCCTTTGAAAATATTTCATTTTCTCATAAATGCAATATATAATTTTTAACACTTTAGTGTTGTTTAAAAATACCAAACCACACTCTCTTTGTATATTAGCGTAGGCTAAATATATATTTTCATGGTACACGGTCATCATTCCTAACTTTCAAACGAATAATTTATTTAAACTTCATATACGATCTAATTAGTTTCCTAACACCTATAAGATATCTATTTTCTAGATAAATGGGAACACATAAGGTCTCAAACCTCTTTAATCTTCATAATATGACAGTTCATGATACAAATATGCATTAAAACAAAAATAAAAAAATTTCTAATTTTTCTTCAAATATGTGGGTTAACACCTTTGAAAAAATTGAATTTTCCGATAAATGCTATCTATAATTTTTAGACACTTTAGTGTTTTTAAAAAATACCAAACCACACACTCAATATAAATTAACGTAGGATAAATATATTTTCATGGTACACGGTCATCATTCCTAACTTTCGAACGAGTAATTTGTTTAAACTTCATGTACGATCTAATTAGTTTCCTAACCCCTATAAAATCTTTATTTTCTAGAGAAATGAGAACACCTAAGGTCTCAAACCTCTTTAATCTTCATAACATGTCAGTTCATGATGCAACTATGCATTAAAACAAAAATAAAAAAATTTCTAATTTTTCTGAAATATGTGGGTTAACCCCTTTAAAGAAGTTGTGTTCTATGGAAAATGCTATCTATAATTTTTAAACGCTTTAATGATGTTTAAAAATACCAAAACACACTCTAAATGTAAATTAATGTAAGCTAAGCATATTTTCATTGTATATGGTCATCATTTCTAACTTTCCAACAACAAATTTATTTAAACTTCATATACGATCTAATTAGTGTACTAAGCCTTATAAAATCTCTATTTTCTAGAGAATGGAGAACATATAAAGTCTCAAACCTCTTTAATATTCTTACTATGTCCGAGCATGATGAAAATATATATTAAAATAAAAATACAAATTTTTTTCTTCTTGAAATATGTGGGTTAATAACACCTTTGAAAAAATTGAGTTTTCCGGTAAATGCTATCTATAATTTTTAGACACTTTAGTGTTGTTTAAAAATACTAAACCACACTCTCAATGTATATTAACGTAGGCTAGATATATTTTCATGGTACACGGCCATCACTCCTAACTTTCGAACGAGTAATTGGTTTAAACTTCATATACGATCTAATTAGTTTCCTAAACCCTATAAAATCTTTATTTTCTAGAGAAATGAGAACACATAAGGTCTCAGCCTTCATTAATCTTCATAACATATCAGTTCATGATGCAACAATGCATTAAAATAAAAATAAAAAAAAATCTATTTTTTTTTTGAAATATGTGGGTTAACCCCTTTGGAAAAATTTCATTTTCTGATAAATGCAATCTACAATTTTTAAAAACTTTAGTGTTGTTTAAAAATACCAAACCACACTCTCAATGTATATTAATGTAGGCTAGATATATTTTCATGATACATGGTGATCATACCTAACTTTCCAATGAATAGTTTATTTATACTTCATTTACGATCTAATTAGTTTACTAACCCCTATAAAATCTCTATTATCTAGAGAAATGGGAAAACATAAGGTCTCAAACCTGTTTAATCTTCATAACATATCAGTTCATGATGCAACAATGCATTAAAATAAAAATAAAAAAAAATCTATTTTTTTTTTGAAATATGTGGGTTAACCCCTTTAAAAAATTTAATTTTTTGATAAATGCTATCTATAATTTTTAGACACTTTAGTGTTGTTTAAAAATACCAAACAACACACTCAATATATATTAACGGAGGCTAAATATATTTTCATGGTACACGGTGATCATACCTAACTTTCCAATGAATAGTTTATTTAAACTTTATTTACGATCTAATTAGTTTACTAACCCCTATTAAATCTCTATTATCTAGAGAAATGGGAACACATATGGTCTCAAACCTCTTTAATATTCATAATATGACAGTTCATGATACTAATATGCATTAAAACAAAAATAAAAAAATTTCTAATTTTTCTTGAAACATGTGAGTTAACACCTTTGAAAAAATTGAATTTTCTGATTTATGCTATCTATAATTTTTAGACACTTTAGTGTTGTTTAAAAAAACCAAACCACACTCTCAATGTATATTAACGTAGGCTAAATATATTTTCATGGTACACGGTCATCACTCCTAACCTTCGAAAGAGTAATTTGTTTAAACTTCATATATGATCTAATTAGTTTCCTAACCCCTATAAAATCTTTATTTTCTAGAGAAATGAGAACACATAAGGTCTCAAACCTCTTTAATATTCATATCATGTCAGTTCATGATACAAATATGCATTAAAACAAAAATAAAATTTTTCTTGAAATATGTGGGTTAACCCCTTTGAAAATATTTCATTTTCTCATAAATGCAATCTATAATTTTTAAACACTTTAGTGTTGTTTAAAAATACCAAACCACACTCTCTATGTATATTAACGTGGGATAAATATATTTTCATGGTACACGGTCATCATTCCTAACTTTCGAACGAGTAATTTGTTTAAACTTCATGTACTATCTAATTAGTTTCCTAACCCCTATAAAATCTTTATTTTCTAGAGAAATGAGAACACCTAAGGTCTAAAACCTCTTTAATCTTCATAACATGTCAGTTCATGATGCAACTATGCATTAAAACAAAAATAAAAAAAATTTCTAATTTTTCTGAAATATGTGGGTTAACCCCTTTACAGAAGTTGTGTTCTATGGAAAATGCTATCTATAATTTTTAAACGCTTTAATGATGTTTAAAAATACCAAAACACACTCTAAATGTAAATTAATGTAAGCTAAGTATATTTTCATTGTATATGGTCATCATTTCTAACTTTCCAACAACAAATTTATTTAAACTTCATATACGATCTAATTAGTGTACTAAGCCTTATAAAATCTCTATTTTCTAGAGAATGGAGAACATATAAGGTCTCAAACCTCTTTAATATTCATACTATGTCCGAGCATGATGAAAATATATATTAAAATAAAAATACAATTTTTTTATTTTTTCTTGAAATATGTGGGTTAATAACACCTTTGAAAAATTGAGTTTTCCGGTAAATGCTATCTATAATTTTTAGACACTTTAGTGTTGTTTAAAAATACTAAACCACACTCTCAATGTATATTAACGTAGGCTAGATATATTTTCATGGTACACGGCCATCACTCCTAACTTTCGAACGAGTAATTTGTTTAAACTTCATATACGATTTAATTAGTTTCCTAAACCCTATAAAATCTTCATTTTCTAGAGAAATGAGAACACATAAGGTCTCAGCCCTCATTAATCTTCATAACATGTCAGTTCATGATGCAACAATGCATTAAAATAAAAATAAAAAAAAATCTATTTTTTTTTTGAAATATGTGGGTTAACCCCTTTTGGAAATATTTCATTTTCTGTTAAATGCAATCTATAATTTTAAAGAACTTTAGTGTTGTTTAAAAATACCAAACCACACTCTCAATGTATATTAACGTAGGCTAGATATATTTTCATGATACATGGTGATCATACCTAACTTTCCAATGAATAGTTTATTTATACTTCATTTACGATCTAATTAGTTTACTAACCCCTATAAAATCTCTATTATCTAGAGAAATGGGAAAACATAAGGTCTCAAACCTGTTTAATCTTCATAATATGACAGTTCATGATATAAATATGCATTAAAACAAAAATAAAAAAATTTCTAATTTTTCTTGAAATATGTGGGTTAACACCTTTAAAAAATATAATTTTTCGATAAATGCTATCTATAATTTTTAGACACTTTAGTGTTGTTTAAAAATATCAAACCAAACACTCAATATATATTAACGTAGGCTAAATATATTTTCATGGTACACGGTGATCATACCTAACTTTCCAATGAATAGTTTATTTAAACTTCATTTACGATCTAATTAGTTTACTAACCCCTATTAAATCTCTATTATCTACAGAAATGGGAACACATAAGGTCTCAAACTTCTTTAATATTCATAATATGACAGTTCATGATACAAATATGCATTAAAACAAAAATAAAAAAATTTCTAATTTTTCTTGAAACATGTGAGTTAACACCTTTGAAAAAATTGAATTTTCTGATTTATGCTATCTATAATTTTTAGACACTTTAGTGTTGTTTAAAAATACCAAACCACACTCTCAATGTATATTAACGTAGGCTAAATATATTTTCATGGTACACGATCATCACTCCTAACTTTCGAAAGAGTAATTTGTTTAAACTTCATATATGATCTAATTAGTTTCCTAACCCCTATAAAATCTTTATTTTCTAGAGAAATGAGAACACATAAGGTCTCAAACCTCTTTAATATTCATATCATGTCAGTTCATGATACAAATATGCATTAAAACAAAGATAAAAAATATTCAAATTTTTCTTGAAATATGTGGGTTAACCCCTTTGAAAATATTTCATTTTCTCATAAATGCAATCTATAATTTTTAAACACTTTAGTGTTGTTTAAAAATACCAAACCACACTCTCTATGTATATTAGCGTAGTCTAAATATATTTTCATGGTACACGGTCATCATTCCTAACTTTCAAACGAATAATTTATTTAAACTTCATATACGATCTAATTAGTTTCCTAACCCCTATAAGATATCTATTTTCTAGAGAAATGGGAACACATAAGGTCTCAAACCTCTTTAATCTTCATAACATGTAAGTTCATGATACAAATATGCATTAAAACAAAAATAAAAAAATTTCTAATTTTTCTTAAAATATGTGGGTTAACACCTTTGAAAAAATTGAATTTTCCGATAAATGCTATCTATAATTTTTAGACGCTTTAGTGTTGTTTAAAAATACTAAACCACACTCTTAATGTATATTAACGTTGGGTAAATATATTTTCATGGTACACGGTCATGACTCCTAACTTTCGAACGAGTAATTTGTTTAAACTTCATATACGATCTAATTAGTTTCCTTAACCCTATAAAATCTTTATTTTCTAGAGAAATAAGAACACATAAGGTCTCAAACCTCTTTAATCTTCATAACATGTCAGTTCATGATCCAACTATGCATTAAAACAAAAATAAAAAAATTTCTATTTTTTCTTGAAATATGTGGGGTAACCCCTTTGAAAATATTTCATTTTCTGATAAATGCAATCTATAATTTTTAAACACTTTTATGTTGTTTTAACAATACCAAACCACACTCTCAATGTTTATTAATGTAGTCTAACATATTTTCATGATACATGGTGATCATATCTAACTTTCGAACGAATAGTTTATTTAAACTTCATTTACGATCTAATTAGTTTACTAACCCCTACAAAATCTCTATTTTCTAGAGAAATGGGAAAACATAAGGTCTCAAACCTCTTTATTCTTCATAATGTGACAGTTCGTGATACAAATATTTATTAAAACAAAAATAAAAAAATTTCTAATTTTTTCTTGAAATCTGTGGGTTAACACCTNGAATAGTTTATTTAAACTTCATTTACGATCTAATTAGTTTACTAACCCCTACAAAATCTCTATTTTCTAGAGAAATGGGAAAACATAAGGTCTCAAACCTCTTTATTCTTCATAATGTGACAGTTCGTGATACAAATATTTATTAAAACAAAAATAAAAAAATTTCTAATTTTTTCTTGAAATCTGTGGGTTAACACCTTTGAAAAATTTGAATTTTCCGATAATTTCTACCTATAATTTTTAGACACTTTAGTGTTGTTTAAAAATACTAAACCACACTCTCAATGTATATTAACATAGGCTAAATATATTTCATGGTACACGGTCATCACTCCTAACTTTCGAACGAGTAATTTGTTTAAAGTTCATATACGATCTAATTAGTATGTCCGAGCATGATGAAAATATATATTAAAATAAAAATACAAATTTTTTATTTTTTCTTGAAATATGTGGGTTAATAACACCTTTGAAAAAATTGAGTTTTCCGGTAAATGCTATCTATAATTTTTAGACACTTTAGTGTTGTTTAAAAATACTAAACCACACTCTCAATGTATATTAACGTAGGCTAGATATATTTTCATGGTACACGGCCATCACTCCTAACTTTCGAACGAGTAATTTGTTTAAACTTCATATACGATCTAATTAGTTTCCTAAACCCTATAAAATCTTTATTTTCTAGAGAAATGAGAACACATAAGGTCTCAGCCCTCATTAATCTTCATAACATGTCAGTTCATGATGCAACAATGCATTAAAATAAAAATAAAAAAAAATCTATTTTTTTCTTGAAATATGTGGGGTAACCCCTTTGAAAATATTTCATTTTTTGATAAATGCAATCTATAATTTTTACACTTTTATGTTGTTTTAACAATACCAAACCACACTCTCAATGTTTATTAATGTAGTCTAAACATATTTTCATGATACATGGTGATCATATCTAACTTTCCAATGAATAGTTTATTTAAACTTCATTTACGATCTAATTAGTTTACTAACCCCTACAAAATCTCTATTTTCTAGAGAAATGGGAAAACATAAGGTCTCAAACCTCTTTATTCTTCATAATGTGACAGTTCGTGATACAAATATTTATTAAAACAAAAATAAAAAAATTTCTAATTTTTTCTTGAAATCTGTGGGTTAACACCTNTCTATTTTCTAGAGAAATGGGAAAACATAAGGTCTCAAACCTCTTTATTCTTCATAATGTGACAGTTCGTGATACAAATATTTATTAAAACAAAAATAAAAAAATTTCTAATTTTTTCTTGAAATCTGTGGGTTAACACCTTTGAAAAATTTGAATTTTCCGATAATTTCTACCTATAATTTTTAGACACTTTAGTGTTTTTAAAAAATACTAAACTACACTCTCAATGTATATTAACATAGGCTAAATATATTTTCATGGTACACGGTCATCACTCCTAACTTTCGAACGAGTAATTTGTTTAAACTTCATATACGATCTAATTAGTTTGCTAAACCCTATAAAATCTTTATTTTCTAGAGAAATGAGAACACATAAGGTCTCAAACCTCTTTAATCTTCATAACATGTCGTTCATGATGCAACTATGCATTAAAACAAAAATAAAAAAAATTCTATTTTTTCTTGAAATATGTGGGTTAACCCTTGTAAAAAATTTCATTTTCTGATAAAAGCAATCTATAAATTTTAAACATGTTAGTGTTGTTTTAAAAATACCAAACCACACTCTCAATGTATATTAATGTAGGATAAATATATTTTCATGGTACACGGTCATCATTCCAAACCTTCGAGCGAGTAATTTGTTTAAACTTCATTTACGATCTAATTAGTTTACTAACCCCTATAAAATCTCTATTTTCTAGAGAAATGGGAACACATAATGTTTCAAACCACTTTAATCTTCATAATATGACAGTTCATGATACAAATATGCATTAAAACATGAATAAAAAAATTTCTAACTTTTTTTGAAATATGTGGGTTAACACCCTTGAAAAAATTGAATTTTCCGATAAATGCTATCTATAAATTTTAGACACTTTAGTGTTATTTAAAAATACCAAACCACACACTCAATATATATTAACGTAGGCTAAATATATTTTCATGGTACACGGTGATCATACCTAACTTTCCAATGAATAGTTTATTTAAACTTCATTTACGATCTAATTAGTTTACTAACCCCTATAAAATCTCTATTTTCTAGAGAAATGGGAACACATAAAGTCTCAAACCTCTTTAATCTTCATAATATGATAGTTCATGATAAAAATATGCATTAAAAAAAACATAAAAATTTCTAATTTTTCTTGAAATATATGGTTTAACACCTTTGAAATTATTGAATTTTCCGATAAATGCTATCTATAACTTTTAGACACTTTAGTGTTGTTTAAAAATACCAAACCACACACTCAATATATATTAACGAAGGATAAAAATATTTTGATTGTACATGGTCATCATTCGTAACTTTCAAACTAATAATTTGTTTAAACTTCATATACGATCTAATTAGTTTCCTAACCCCTATAAGATATCTATTTTCTAGATAAATGGGAACGCATAAGGTCTGAGACCTCTTTTATCTTCATAATATGACAGTTAATGATGCAAATATGCATTAAAACAAAAATAAAAAAATTTCTAATTTTTCTTGAAATATGTGGGTTAACACCTTCGAAAAAATTGAATTTTCTGATAAATGCTATCTATAATTTTTAGACACTTTAGTGTTGTTTAAAAATACCAAATCACACACTCAATATATATTAACATAGGATAAATATATTTTCATGGTACACGGTCATCATTCCTAACTTTCAAACTAATAATTTACTTAAACTTCATATATGACCTAATTAGTTTCCTAACCCCTATAAAATCATTATTTTCTAATGAAATGAGAACACATAAGGTCTGAGACCTCTTTTTATCTTCATAACATGACAGTTAATTATGAAAATATGCATTAAAAGAAAAATAAAAAAAATTTCTATTTTTTCTTGAAATATGTGGGTTAATACCTTTGAAAAAATTGAATTTTCCGATAAATGCTATCTATAATTTTTAGACACTTTAGTGTTATTTAAAAATACCAAACCACACTCTCAATGTATATTAATGTAGCTAAACATATTTTCATGATACATGGTGATCATATCTAACTTTCCAACGAATAGTTTATTTAAACTTCATTTACGATCTAATTAGTTTACTAACCCCTATAAAACTCTATTTTCTAGAGAAATGGGAACACATAAAGTCTCGAACCTCTTTAATCTTCATAATATGACAGTTCATGATAAAAATATGCATTAAAACAAAAATAAAAAAATTTCTTATATTTCTTGAAATATGTGGTTTAACACCTTTGAAAAAATTGAATTTTCCGATAAATACTATCTATAACTTTTAGACACTTTAGTGTTGTTTAAAAATACCAAACCACACACTCAATATATATTAACGAAGGATAAAAATATTTTGATTGTACATGGTCATCATTCGTAACTTTCAAACTAATAATTTGTTTAAACTTCATATACGATCTAATTAGTTTCCTAACCCCTATAAGATATCTATTTTCTAGATAAATGGGAACGCATAAGGTCTGAGACCTCTTTTATCTTCATAATATGACAGTTAATGATGCAAATATGCATTAAAACAAAAATAAAAAATTTCTAATTTTTCTTGAAATATGTGGGTTAACACCTTCGAAAAAATTGAATTTTCTGATAAATGCTATCTATAATTTTTAGACACTTTAGTGTTGTTTAAAAATACCAAATCACACACTCAATATATATTAACATAGGATAAATATATTTTCATGGTACACGGTCATCATTCCTAACTTTCAAACTAATAATTTACTTAAACTTCATATATGACCTAATTAGTTTCCTAACCCCTATAAAATCATTATTTTCTAATGAAATGAGAACACATAAGGTCTGAGACCTCTTTTATCTTCATAACATGACAGTTAATTATGAAAATATGCATTAAAACAAAAATAAAAAAAATTTCTATTTTTTCTTGAAATATGTGGGTTAATACCTTTGAAAAAATTGAATTTTCCGATAAATGCTATCTATAATTTTTAGACACTTTAGTGTTATTTAAAAATACCAAACCACACTCTCAATGTATATTAATGTAGCTAAACATATTTTCATGATACATGGTGATCATATCTAACTTTCCAACGAATAGTTTATTTAAACTTCATTTACGATCTAATTAGTTTACTAACCCCTATAAAACTCTATTTTCTAGAGAAATGGGAACACATAAAGTCTCGAACCTCTTTAATCTTCATAATATGACAGTTCATGATAAAAATATGCATTAAAACAAAAATAAAAAAATTTCTTATATTTCTTGAAATATGTGGTTTAACACCTTTGAAAAAATTGAATTTTCCGATAAATACTATCTATAACTTTTAGACACTTTAGTGTTGTTTAAAAATACCAAACCACACACTCAATATATATTAACGTAGGATAAAAATATTTTGATTGTACACGGTCATCATTCCTAACTTTCAAACTAATAATTTGTTTAAACTTCATATACGATCTAATTAGTTTCCTAACCCCTATAAGATATCTATTTTCTAGATAAATGGGAACACATAAGGTCTGAGACCTCTTTTATCTTCATATCATGTCAGTTCATGATACAAATATGCATTAAAACAAAAATAAAAAAAATTCAAATTTTTCTTGAAAGATGTGGGTTAACCCCTTTGAAAATATTTAATTTTCTCATAAATGCAATCTATAATTTTTAAACACTTTAGTGTTGTTTAAAAATACCAAACCACACTTTCAATGTATATTAGCGTAGGCTAAATATATTTTCATGGTACACGGTCATCATTCCTAACTTTCAAACGAATAATTTATTTAAACTTCATATACGATCTAATTAGTTTCCTAACACCTATAAGATATCTATTTTCTAGATAAATGGGAACACATAAGGTCTCAAACCTCTTTAATCTTAATAATATGACAGTTCATGATACAAATATGCATTAAAACAAAAATAAAAAAAATTTATAATTTTTCTTCAAATATGTGGGTTAACACATTGAAAAAAATTGAATTTTCCGATAAATGCTATCTATAATTTTTAGACACTTTAGTGTTGTTTAAAAATACCAATCCACACACTCAATATACATTAACGTAGGATAAATATATTTTCTTGGTACACGGTCATCATTCCTAACTTTCGAACGAGTAATTTGTTTAAACTTCATATACGATCTAATTAGTTTCCTAACCCCTATAAAATCTTTATTTTCTATAGAAATGAGAACACCTAAGGTCTCAAACCTCTTTAATCTTAATAACATGTCAGTTCATGATGCAACTATGCATTAAAACAAAAATAAAAAAATTTCTAATCTTTCTGAAATATGTGGGTTAACCCCTTTGAAAAAGTTGTGTTCTATGGAAAATGCTATCTATAATTTTTAAATGCTTTAATGATGTTTAAAAATACCATAACAAAATCTAAATGTAAATTAATGTAAGCTAAGCATACTTTCATTGTACATGGTCATCATTTCTAACTTTCGAACAACAAATTTATTTAAACTTCATATACGATCTAATTAGTGTACTAAGCCTTATAAAATCTCTATTTTCTAGAGAATGGAGAACATATAAGGTCTCAAACCTCTTTAATATTCATAATATGCCCGAGCATGATGAAAATATATATTAAAAATTTTTTTTTTTTTTTTATTTTTTCTTGAAATATGTCGGTTAATAACACCTTTGAAAAAGTTGAGTTTTGCGGTAAATGCTATCTATAATTTTTAGACACTTTAGTGTTGTTTAAAAATACTAAACCACACTCTCAGTGTATATTAACTTAGGCTAGATATATTTTCATGGTACACGGTCATCACTCCTAACTTTCGAACGAGTAATTTGTTTAAACTTCATATATGATCTAATTAGTTTCCTAAACCCTATAAAATCTTTATTTTCTAGAGAAATGAGAACACATAAGGTATCAAACCTCTTTAATCTTCATATCATGTCAGTTCATGATACAAATATGCATTAAAACAAAAATAAAAAAAATTCAAATTTTTCTTGAAATATGTGGGTTAACCCCTTTGAAGATATTTCATTTTCTCATAAATGCAATCTATAATTTTTAAACACTTTAGTGTTGTTTAAAAATACCAAACCACACTCTCTATGTATATTAGCGTAGGCTAAATATATTTTCATGGTACACGGTCATTATTCCTAACTTTCAAACGAATAATTTATTTAAACTTCATATACGATCTAATTAGTTTCCTAACACCTATAAGATATCTATTTTCTAGATAAATGGGAACACATAAGGTCTCAAACCTCTTTAATCTTCATAATATGACAGTTCATGATACAAATATGCATTAAAACAAAAAAAAAAATTTCTAATTTTTCTTCAAATATGTGGGTTAACACCTTTGAAAAAATTGAATTTCCTGATAAATGCTATCTATAATTTTTAGACACTTTAGTGTTTTTTAAAAATACCAAACCACACACTCAATATAAATTAACGTAGGATAAATATATTTTCATGGTACACGGTCATCATTCCCAACTTTCGAACGAGTAATTTGTTTAAACTTCATGTACGATCTAATTAGTTTTCTAACCCCTATAAAATCTTTATTTTCTAGAGAAATGAGAACACCTAAGGTCTCAAACCTCTTTAATCTTCATAACATGTCAGTTCATGATGCAACTATGCATTAAAACAAAAATAAAAAAGTTTCTAATTTTTCTGAAATATGTGGGTTAACCCCTTTGAAAAAATTGTGTTCTATGGGAAATGCTATCTATAATTTTTAAACGCTTTAATGATGTTTAAAAATACCAAAACACACTCTAAATGTAAATTAATGTAAGCTAAGCATATTTTCATTGTATATGGTCATCATTTCTAACTTTCCAACAACAAATTTATTTAAACTTCATATACGATCTAATTTAGTGTACTAAGCCTTATAAAATCTCTATTTTCTAGAGAATGGAGAACATATAAGGTCTCAAACCTCTTTAATATTCATACTATGTCCGAGCATGATGAAAATATATATTAAAATAAAAATACAAATTTTTTTATTTTTTCTTGAAATATGTGGGTTAATAACACCTTTGAAAAAATTGAGTTTTCCGGTAAATGCTATCTATAATTTTTAGACACTTTAGTGTTGTTTAAAAATACTAAACCACACTCTCAATGTATATTAACGTAGGCTAGATATATTTTCATGGTACACGGCCATCACTCCTAACTTTCGAACGAGTAATTTGTTTAAACTTCATATACGATCTAATTAGTTTCCTAAACCCTATAAAATCTTTATTTTCTAGAGAAATTAGAACACATAAGGTCTCAGCCCTCATTAATCTTCATAACATGTCAGTTCATGATGCAACAATGCATTAAAATAAAAATAAAAAAAAAATCTATTTTTTTCTTGAAATATGTGGGGTAACCCCTTTGAAAATATTTCATTTTCTGATAAATGCAATCTATAATTTTTAAACACTTTTATGTTGTTTTAACAATACCAAACCAAGCTCTCAATGTTTACTAATGTAGTCTAAACATATTTTCATGATACATGGTGATCATATCTAACTTTCCAACGAATAGTTTATTTAAACTTCATTTACGATCTAATTAGTTTACTAACCCCTACAAAATCTCTATTTTCTAGAGAAATGGGAAAACATAAGGTCTCACACCTCTTTATTCTTCATAATGTGACAGTTCGTGATACAAATATTTATTAAAACAAAAATAAAAAAATATTTATAAATACCAAACCACACACTCAATATATATTATAAATGCTATCTATAATTTTTAGACACTTTAGTGTTGTTTATAAATACCAAACCACACACTCAATATATATTAACGTAGGATAAAAATATTTTGATTGTACACGGTCATCATTCCTAACTTTCAAACGAATAATTTGTTTAAACTTCATATACGATCTAATTAGTTTCCTAACCCTTATAAGATATCTATTTTCTAGATAAATGGGAACACATAAGGTCTGAGACCTCTGTTATCTTCATAATATGACAGTTAATGATGCAAATATGCATTAAAACAAAAATAAAAAAATTTCTAATTTTTCTTTAAATATGTGGGTAACACCTTTGAAAAAATTGAATTTTCCGATAAATGATATCTATAATTTTTAGACAGTTTAGTCTTGTTTATAAATACCAAACCACACACTCAATATATATTAACATAGGATAAAAATATTTTGATTGTACACGGTCATCATTCCTAACTTTCAAACGAATAATTTGTTTAAACTTCATATACGATCTAATTAGTTTCCTAACCCCTATAAGATATCTATTTTCTAGATAAATGGGAACACATAAGGTCTGAGACCTCTTTTATTTTCATAATATGACAGTTAATGATGCAAATATGCATTAAAACAAAAATAAAAAATTTCTAATTTTTCTTTAAATATGTGGGTTAACACCTTTGAAAAAATTGAATTTTCCGATAAATGATATCTATAATTTTTAGACAGTTTAGTCTTGTTTAAAAATACCAAATCACACACTCAATATATATTAACGTAGGATAAATATATTTTCATGGTACACGGTCATCATTCCTTACTTTCAAACGAATAATTTACTTAAACTTCATATATGATCTAATTAGTTTACTAACCCCTATAAAATCTTTATTTTCTAATGAAATGAGAACACATAAGGTCTGAGACCTCTTTTATCTTCATAATATGACAGTTAATGATGAAAATATGCATTAAAACAAAAATAAAAAATTTTCTAATTTTTCTTGAAATATGTGGGTTAATACCTTTGAACAAATTGAATTTTCCGATAAATGCTATCTATAATTTTTAGACACTTTAGTGTTGTTTAAAAATACCAAACCACACACTCAATATATATTAACGTAGGATAAAAATATTTTGATTGTACACGGTCATCATTCCTAACTTTCAGACGAATAATTTGTTTAAACTTCATATACGATCTAATTAGTTTCCTAACCCCTATAAGATATCTATTTTCTAGATAAATGGGAACACATAAGGTCTGAGACCTCTTTTATCTTCATAATATGACAGTTAATGATGCAAATAAGCATTAAAACAAAAATAAAAAATTTCTAATTTTTCTTGAAATATGTGGGTTAATACCTTTGAAAAAATTGAATTTTCCGATAAATGATATCTATAATTTTTAGACAGTTTAGTCTTGCTTAAAAATACCAAATCACACACTCAATATATATTAACGTAGGATAAATATATTTTCATGGTACACGGTCATCATTCCTAACTTTCAAACGAATAATTTACTTAAACTTCATATATGATCTAATTAGTTTCCTAACCCCTATAAAATCTATATTTTCTAATGAAATGAAAACACATAAGGTCTGAGACCTCTTTTATCTTCATAATATGACAGTTAATGATGAAAATATGCATTAAAACAAATATAAAAAAATTTCTAATTTTTCTTGAAATATGTGGGTTAATACCTTTGAAAAAATTGAATTTTCCGATAAATGATATCTATAATATTTAGACAGTTTAGTCTTGCTTAAAAATACCAAATCACACACTCAATATATATTAACGTAGGATAAATATATTTTCATGGTACACGGTCATCATTCCTAACTTTCAAACGAATAATTTACTTAAACTTCATATATGATCTAATTAGTTTACTAACCCCTATAAGATATCTATTTTCTAGATAAATGGGAACACATAAGGTCTGAGACCTCTTTTATCTTCATAATATGACAGTAATGATTAAAATATGCATTAAAACAAAAATAAAAAAATTTCTAATTTTTCTTGAAATATGTGGGTTAATACCTTTGAAAAAATTGAATTTTCCGATAAATGCTATCTATAATTTTTAGACACTTTAGTGTTGTTTAAAAATACCAAACCACACACTCAATATATATTAACGTAGGATAAAAATATTTT
>CAKOAT010189044.1:79976-134593 GCA_932364175.1 Eruca vesicaria subsp. sativa | reverse complement strand
TTGATGCATAAACGTCTCCAACCCTTCGAGAAATTCTTTCGTCACCCTCCCGTTATTATCTCTGTGTGAATACATCCACTTCCGCAACTCGAAAATACTTCCCGGACCGGACATTTTTTTTTGTTTGATCAAGCTTATAGCTGATTTTTTTTTGGTGTGTTTCAAATGAATCACATATGGTGGTATTTATAGAAATTTTTGAATCTGAGCATTTACTAGGAAATTGCTAGGAAAAGTAGGTACAAAACACGTTTTTGATTAATATTCGATATTTTCTATTCATTTCCTCTTAATTTCGTAGTAACAAATCTTTTCCTCCTAATTTCGTAGTAAGCAATTACTACGACTTTACGAGGAAAAGTTTTACTATGAGTTTACGAGGAAAATAACTTTTTCCTTGTAAGGGCCTCGTAAATTTACTTCGAGTTTACGAGGAAACTCTTTTCTCGTAAGTTTACGAGAACTTTACGAGGAAAAGTGTTTCCTCGTAAACTCGAAGAAAACTCGTAGTATTTTTACGAGGAAATATTTTCCTAGTAAACTTTCCTAGTAATGCCTTAGTTTTCTTGTAGTGATGGCAGAGATCCTAAACAAAATATACAAAAACTGAAGCTATTGATATATACTAGCGAATGCCGTTTATCAAATCAAGAGTGGTTACATCAATTTAATACACTCACGAGATATACTATAACATTTGTATTGATTCAAAAGCCAAGTAACAAAGAAGTAATTTACCTTTTTTTAAAACTCATTTTCAAAGTACAAGTGTGCCCTTTATATTAGAAGTGTATACAAAAACTGAAGTTATTGATATATATTAGCGAACGCCGTTTATCAAATCAAGAGTGGGTACATCAATTTAATACACTAACGAGATATACCATAACATTTGTATTGATTCAAAACCCAAGTAACAAAGAAGTAATTTACCTTCTTTTTAAACTCAGTGTGGCTAGGCTTTCATTGTCAAAGTAGAAGTGTGCCCTTGATGTCAAATTGGGAAATAAACGTCTTGCATTCAGACAATAGGCTAGCATGAAAATTGATTCATTTTTTTAAAAGATTAACATTTACAAAGAAAACGTTTTACGGCCAACTACTTTGTAATTTATGTTAGTTGAAACCATCGCTTTGACCTTGTCAAACACACTAACACAAACAGTGGTTGACCTGCAGAGGTGCTTAGGTTTCTCAGAAGCATACAGAGTTTAAACAAACCCAAAATGGTAACAACTTTAGACAGATTAGACGTTAAATGGAGTGACGTACCTGGACATTTGTATAGTGACCATAACTCGCTGAACAAATTGATTCTCTTCATTGTAAATGGTGCTTATACTCTTAACCACAAAAAATATCTGGGGAGTATTTTTGGTTATACTAAGTGGTATTTACAACTGATAGGTAGCTGCTTTAAGGGCGGTTTATAGAATGATTAGATGAAAGACATACCAGGAAAGTAAACGTTTCTGTTAGATAAAGCCATTAGCTGTCATACTTTTGTAACCAGAAATTCTCAGTTGGAATGCATCGGTAGGGTTTATTACTCGACAAAGTTGGTCTGCTTAGTGAATCGAATACAGATCGGTGGGTCGTACAGTTTGAAGTGGCTTTTCCTTCTTGGGGCATCAAAAACACTAAGCTCGTACTCTTATCCTTCTCTTAGCAGATGCTTGGATCAAGCAAAAAATAGTGTCGCTATTAAGAAAGTAGAAGTAGGTTAAGAAAGTAAAAAAAACAAGTAAGTTTATGAGTACCTTATTATTATCCAGCAACACCAAGTCAACCCCCAATCCGGTCGTATCCTTTCTTCGGATTGCGAACTTCCCAGAGTAGAGGAAGACGGATCACAAAATCTCCTTTCAACGACCACCCTTCAGATCAGAAAGGTGGACTTGGACATCGCCATTACTGTGAGTTTGATTTTGGCACGGTATCATGTGAGAGAGAGAATCCAAAAAAAAAAATGAATTCGATCTAAAGCTTGAGGAAGATAAATATAAAATTTATATGTTTAACAACTAATCTTGAAGAATCTCCAATTCAATAGCACATAATGAGGATACTTCATTAGAAGGCATTATATGAGGTAAGTAATTCCATCGTTGAGTAAACGCAGAAGAAGCAGAGGGGTTGTCGGTTATGCAAATCTGCTCATTCCCACCGTCACTTGTAGATTGAATTAGGTTTTGTGATAATAGCCTCTGACTAACTTAACTTTCAGGCCACATGTTTTCTCAAATGAAAGAATATTTAGTGGTCTAACATAGACCTGGTACAGTACGAATTCTGGTTTAAAAAACAAAGCAAGAGGCCCAATACGAATTATGATTTCAAAAGCAAATCGAAGAGTGAAGTTTTTAATTAGAAGCCAGGTGGCATGTTTTTCCTCTATCTCTATGGTGATGTGGCATAAGGAGAAAGGAGAAAACCTTGTTTTATGCCTCTATCCATCTTTGAGTAGAGATCGTGACCCTGATGGTAATTTCATGCCTCTATCCATCTTTTATATCCTCTTATTGTTTGAATCATTTATTTTCATTAGTAGCAGTATATTTATAATCCTAATCAAATTTACTTTTAAATTATATATAATAATTTCTAAATAAATTTTTAAATTAAGTTGTTTTAAAAAAAAATTCAAAAAATATATTGAAGGCTAAAGTGTTATATATATAATAATATATTTTTTCTATAAATCTACTTGATGATAAAAGTTTTATACATCAAAAGGACAATATCAATATATTAATACAAATTACTTATGTTTATAGAAAATATAATATATTAGATAGTATATGGCAGAGATCCTAAACAAAATATACAAAAACTGAAGCTATAGATATATACTAGCCACTACAAGAAAACAAGTGTCTAACGACTACAGTATTGGTTGTTAATTGGTCGTAATATGCCTTTTACGACCAATTAACATCAAAACCCATTGGTCGTTATTCGCTAGTCGTAATGCACAATTAGTCGTAACGTAGTCGTAATATTACGTCCATGTTGGGGTCAAAATCGGTACGACGGAATTAATAGCCAAAACTCTCTGCAAGAATATAAATAGAACAGTTTTATAAAGCTCGAGAATCGTTTTATAAAACTCGAGAAATCGTTTTATAAAAATCGAGAATCGTTTTATAAAGCTCGAGAATCGTTTTATAAAACTCGAGAAATCGTTTTATAAAACTCGAGAAATCGTTTTATAAAACTCGAGAAATCGTTTTATAAAACTCGAGAAACATTTTATAAAACTCGAGAAATCGTTTTATAAAACTCGAAGATCGTTTTATAAAACTCGAAGGTCGTTTTATGAAATCCGAAGATCATTTTATAAAACACGAGAATCGTTTTACAAAACCGCAAAAAACTGAAAAAGCCGTAAAACGCGAACTAGTCGCAACTAGTTCGCCCATCGGCGAACTAAGCCGGACCCGGCTTAGTTCGCCGATGGGCGAACTAAGAAGCACTCTCTAGTTCGCCCATCGGCGAACTAATCCGGGCCCGACTTAGTTCGCCGATGGGCGAACTAGGGAGTAATCAACTAGTTCGCCCATCGGCGAACTAAGCCGGGCCCGGCTTAGTTCGCCGATGGGCGAACTAGAGACTTCCCGGACACTCCACGTCTCGATTTCCCGCATTCCCGATTCGAAACTTACGTCTTTCGACAAGGTCGCATTCTGAACCACGAATATCTCCCGCTCCATCTCGATCCGACTTACCGTTCGAGTTTTACGATAAAAACCGTAAAACTTCGTTTTCTCGGAAAGAACTCGAGCGAATCGTATAAAACGGAAACGGTTAAACGAAACACCGAACATTGCCTAAACCATACGATTTATTCGAGATTTCTCGTTAAAATCATAAAAACGCGCATTTTAATAAAAAAACGTCGAGTAAGTCGTAAAAACGTGTTTTTAATAAAAAGTCGAGTAAATCGCAAAACCTTTCGATTAACTTGAGTAACTTATTAAAAATGACGTCAGATCGGAAAACGATCCCGTAAAAGTCAGAAAACGGATGTATCGCAAAACGGCCCGAAAGGACCTAAAACGCGATAAAAACCCATCTCGCGATCTTAACGGAATCTAACCCGCAGATTTGACAACGTTTTCGGCGCTCCTACGGATCGTCCCAGAATCGATCAGGGAAACGTACCGGAAAAGGATTCCGGAAAAGAAAACCCTGACACGACGCTGAACGAATCGGAAAAATCTCCTATTCGCGAACAGGAGACCGAAGGCGACGGCATCGAAAGGGTCAACCTCGAAACGAGCGACCAGGCCGACTCGACAGACGAAGACGCCGACGTCCATCCTAGGAGAAGGAAAACTCGCAGTCCTCAACCGGAGTCGTCTCCCGAACGTTCCTTTACTGGAGACGAAGGGGAACTCGACTTCGCGCGATACGCAAAAACCGCCGAGGAGCGATCTCTGGTCACTCGCAGCAAACGCTGACAGGGTCGGAAAACTGCTGGCAATCAGACCGATATTCGCGATCTCCGCGAATACATTACCAAAACGGCCGCAGCGGTAAAAGCAGTGAAATCTCAGATTCACCACGCGACCAGCGCCGCACCCGAGATCGATCGGCTGCTGTACGAGTCTCGGAAAACGCCCTTCACGGCTCGCATCACCGAGATCAAGCTGCCCGATCCCGGAAAGCTTAAGGTGCCAACTTACGACGGGACGACCGATCCCAGAGCGCACCTGCAAGCGTTCCAGATCACCATGGGATGAGCCAAGTTTAAGGACCACGAAAAAGACGCAGGCTACTGCCGCCTCTTGGTCGAAAATCTAGAAGGAGCCGCACTCGAGTGGTTCGCCAAACTTAGGCGAAACTCGATCGGAAGTTTCCGTCGATTGGCTTCGGAGTTCCTGAAACATTACTCGATGTTCATTAACCCGGAAACCTCCGAGCGGCCTCCTTTGCAGCCAAATCCTGGGCACGAGAGAAACTGGCATCGATCTCCCCTCTGATACGAAATGCCTCCGCCTCTGCTGCTGCAGCCCTGGATTCGGCCCTGCGGAGCTCCGCACTATTCGCATTCACCGCCTCGCTCATAAAGCGAAGACCCTGCGAAACGGAACAAACATCCTTCGTAAAAACGTACGTACATAATTATAATAAAGAATAGGCAAACCTTGTTGAAAAGCCTCGACGCTTTCGCAAACGGTGTGTCAGCTGGCCCTCGGGATGACGTCTCAGCCGGATCAAATTCGGAGGGCGAAAAATCAATAAGATCCTCGATATCAAAATCTTCGATAGATATCCGACCATGGTTGACCGGAACTTCTCTATCTTGCGGAGATCTAGATCTTTCCCTCTCCTCCGCACCATCGTCCACCTTAAGATCGGCATGACCATCGCAAGAAAAACCGGACGAATAATAGGCGGCGGCACGACGGATCCTTTTCGGAGATAAAAATCCCCAATGAAGCGGGCCACCGGGCAGAAGATTCATAACCTTCGGAAAATCTTCAAGCGTCGGTACCGGAAGCGCAGGCACTGCGAAACAAACGAAAAAGTTAAAACCTATATTTACACAGATATGGGTATCACGTTAATGAAATACCGTTTGTCACCCGCGCAGCCCTAATCAAAGGAACACAACTCTCCTCCACCGATTCGTTGTCAATTTTGACATAAAAGAAACGGCAAATCCAGTCGTGATCATTCGAGGCAAGCCCGCCGACAACCGTCATGCCCCGTCGGGGGGCTAAGTAAAAACCATCCTTCCTCACCTTGAATGTCAATATAGACAAAAGATAATCCGCGTCGAGGGACATACCGCGTTCATATCCCAACACCAGAATCCCGATAAGGTGCTGTAGGCCTTTAGGGCGTAGTTGGCCGAATGGTACTCCAAACCTATCCAAGAATTCGAAAACGGTCCGAGGAATAGGGAACCATAGATGGCAGGTTAGCAAAAAGGCTTCATAGCACGTAAAATAACCCGGAGGCGGATTCTCGGCACTCATACCCTCGACAGGGACGCAAAGCTGAACCGACACGGGGATCGCACAGGTATTTTTCAAATATTTGAGAGAACCAACGGTGCTCGTGCTCTTGCCAACCGCCCTCTTCCGGGGATTATTTATTTTCGGAACCCAGAAAGTCGAAGGCGGCACCTCCGCAGCAATCACGGCTGAATAGTAGTCTGCGAACTCTTCCTTAGTCGTAGAGAAACGTCGAAAGACCGGCTTGGGGAGAGAACAGCCGCTGGGAGTATCAAGGTCGCTCGGATCAAAGATTGATGCATGATCATTATCTGAAACTTTCCGTCCGAAAGACATGTTGGATAATCAAAAGAAAAAATGATCTAAAGGAAAAAGTAGAGACAAGTCTTTCTAAAACTTAGGCAAGTTATGGAGGAATGAATGAAAAATTTACAAAACTCACTCCATATACTTATAGGAAAGAATTTTACTATTCACCTTTGGACTTTTGGCCATTAAAGTTCCGCCTAATTCTACCAAACTCGCCAAACAAGCTTAATCCACTCGCAAGAATCTCACGATTCTTACGAGCTGGGGGGCTAACTGTTGGGGTCAAAATCGGTACGACGGAATTAATAGCCAAAACTCTCCGCAAGAATATAAAAAGAACAGTTTTATAAAGCTCGAGAATCGTTTTATAAAACTCGAGAAATCGTTTTATAAAACTCGAGAATCGTTTTATAAAACTCGAGAATCGTTTTATAAAACTCGAGAAATCGTTTTATAAAACTCGAGAAATCGTTTTATAAAACTCGAGAAATCGTTTTATAAAACTCGAGAATCATTTTATAAAACTCGAGAAATCGTTTTATAAAACTCGAAGATCGTTTTATAAAACTCGAAGGTCGTTTTATGAAATCCGAAGATCGTTTTACAAAACTCGAGAATCGTTTTACAAAACCGCAAAAAACCGAAAAAAGCCGTAAAACGCGAACTAGTCGCAACTAGTTCGCCCATCGGCGAACTAAGAAGCACTCTCTAGTTCGCCCATCGGCTAACTAAGCTGGGCCCGGCTTAGTTCGCCGATGGGCGAACTAGGGAGTAATCAACTAGTTTGCCCATCGGCGAACTAAGCCGGGCCTGGCTTAGTTCGCCGCTGGGTGAACTAGAGACTTCCCGGACACTCCGCGTCTCAATTTTCCGCATTTCCGATTCGAAACTTACGTCTTTCGACAAGGTCGCATTCTGAACCACGGCCGAAATATCTCCCGCTCCATCTCGATCCGACTTACCGTTTGAGTTTTACGATAAAAACCGTAAAACTTCGTTTTCTCGGAAAGAAATCGAGGGAATCGTATAAAACGGCAACGGTTAAACAAAACACCGAACATTGCCTAAACCATACGATTTATTCGAGATTTCTCGTTAAAATCCTAAAAACGCGCTTTTTAATAAAAAACGTCGAGTAAGTCGTAAAAAACGTGTTTTTAATAAAAAGTCGAGTAAATCGCAAAACCTTGCGATTAACTCGAGTAAATTATTAAAAATGACGTCAGATCGGAAAACGATCCCGTAAAAGTCGGAAAACGGATTTATCGCAAAACGGCCCGAAAGGACCTAAAACACGATAAAAACCCATCTCGCGATCTTAACGGAATCTAACCCGCAGATTTGACAACGTTTTGACGGTTTACTCGCAGAAGGAAAATAAAAGTCAAGTTTAAAGATAAAAGGAAGGTTTGAAGAGAAATAGAAGATTTCCGCAGAAGAAAAGGAAGGATCGAGAAGAATGGAAAAACTCCCGATTTAGTCAAATCTGGGCGAAATGGAAAGATCGGATAGCCAAGGCAAGGAGTATATAAAGAGGAGGTCTAGGGCAGAAGCACACATGCGAAATTCAGAGCTCTCACCACCAAAACTAGCATTTAGGAATCTTTCTGTTTTTCTGTTAGCGAGCTGCGTCTCAATTAGGGTTTTCTAGTTCTTACGTTTTCGGCTACTCTCTTTGTACCAGTTCAACGCGGATTCGGAATAAGAACCTTCTTGATTTCAATCTCGCTTATTTTTGTTTTAATTCTAAGTGTTTTCCTCAACTTAATCTTTGTTGTGCGGTTCTCGCAGATAGCCGGTTCCTCTAGAAACTTAGGGTTTTCCCGAAGTTTCCTTATTTACGATTTATTTGACAGTAGGGTGAAATTGACTCCCACAGTTAATCGACTCCCACAGTCCACAGGCCGTTGTCGTAACCTAGTCGTAATATTACGACTAAGGCATTAGTCGTAAGATATAGGTGACATATGTAGTCGTAACATAGTCGTAAAACGTTTCGTAGTTAATTCGACGTAATATAATTAATAGTTAATGATCCGTAATAATAGTAGTCGTAAAGCAAACGTAAATATTGGTAGTTACTTAGTCGTAATATTACAACTAAGTAACTTCGACTGTTGTTGTCCATTAGTCGTAAATTAAAGACTAATTTACGACCAATGTTGATTTTATTTTTAATAAAACGTTTTTTATTTGATTTTTTTAATTCTTGGTTTTTAATTCGTTTTTTTTTTTAAATTAATAAATTTTAAAAATATATATATATAAAATTATATTTGATTAAAATAATATATAAAGTATTCATACAAAAAACCGAAAAAACTCGGAAGTGTGCTGCTCCGCACGTCGATCAATATCCACTTGCTCTTCCGGAGTGGGGTCGGGGTTAAAGCTCGGACGTAGAGCTTGCCATGCATTTGCAACCATCGGGTTTGGGTTCGAGGTCTCCATCATAAGATTGAACATATTCGCCATAGTCTTGAACTTGTCTTTATGCTCGTCTATGACTTTGTTGGCAGCTGCTAGTTCCCTTCGGAGAAGGAATCTTCTTCTATTCTTGCTGCATGTTCGGCCCTCGCCCTGGGGACATCGTTCACAGTCCCGATCCCAACAATACGTCCCCTTTTCTTCGGAGCAACCTAAAAAAGAACAAATTTTATTTACTAATTATATTTATATAATTAAGTAAAAATGTGAAAATTTAATAAAAAATTAAAAATGTTAATAAAGTTAAAATTTAAATAATTTACCTACTCGAAAATCTTGTCTTGGTCGATGGTGGAAAGCTGGACCGGTGGAGCATCCGGATTTTGTTGCGACATCTGAGTCTGGACCTCTTCGATCCGAGCCTCTACCTCGTTATAGATCTTCTCTGCTTGAGGATGCACAAAAGTCCCATCAGAACACTGTTGGGGTCAAAATCGGTACGACGGAATCAACGGCCAAAACTCCCCGCAGAAATATAAAGGAAATCGTTTTATAGAACTCGAAGAATCGTTTTATAAAACTCAAAGAATCGTTTTATAAAACTCAAAGAATCGTTTTATAAAAACTCAAAGAATCGTTTTATAAAACTCGAGAACCGTTTTATAAAACTCAGAGAATCGTTTTATAAAACTCGAGAATCGTTTTATAAAACTCGAGAATCGTTTTATAAAACTCGAAGAATCATTTATAAAACTCAAAGAATCGTTATATAAAACTCAAGAATCGTTTTATAAAACTCGAGAATCGTTTTATAAAACTCGAAGAATCGTTTTATAAAACTCGAAGACTCATTTTATAAAACTCGAAGAACCGTTTTACAAAACCGCGAAAAACCGAAACCGCCGTAAAACGCGAACTAGCTTCGTCTCGGCTTAGTTTGCCGTTGGGCGAACTAAGCCATGACCAGCTTAGTTCGCCGTTGGGCGAACTAGCCTCGTCCCGGCTATTTCTCCCAACGGCGAACTAAGCCATGACCGGCTTAGTTCGCCGTTGGGCGAACTAGCCCCGTCCCGGCTAGTTCGCCCAACGGTGAACTAGGCCATGACCGGCATAGTTCGCCGTTGGACGAACTAGCCACGTCCCGGCTAGTTCGCCCAACGGCGAACTAGCCTCGTCCCGGCTAGTTCGCCGTTGGGCGAACTAGAAGCTTCCCGGACAGTCCACCGGCCGGCGAGCCGGACCGGTCTGGCTCGGTTCACCGTACGTCGAATCGACCATCCCGAGCCTCGATCTCCCGTATCACCGATTCAGTGCTTACGACCTTCGACACGGTCGTGCTCCAAACCATGGTCAAAATATCTCCCGTTTCATCTTGATCCGACCTATCGTTCGATTTTTACGAAAAATACCGTAAAACTTTGTTTTCTCGGAAAGAACTCGAGAAAATCGTATGTAACGGCAACGGCTAAACGAAACACCGAACATTGCCTAAACTATACGATTTATTCGATATTTTTCGTTAAAACCATAAAAAATGCGTTTTTAATAAAAAAACGTCGAGAAAATCGAAAAAAACGGCAACGGATAACCAACAAATGAACATAGCTAAACTTTACGATTAATTCGGGGAATTTACTTAAAACGGCATCGGATCAGGAAACGATCTCGTATAAAGTCGTAAAACATATTTTATCGTAAAACGGCTCGAAAGGTCCTAAAACACGATAAAATCCCATGTCGCGATATTAACGAAATTTAACCCGAAGATACGATAACGTTTTGGTGGTTTACTCGCAGAAAGAAAATAAATGTCAAGTTTGAAAACAAAATGCAAGTTTGAAGATAAATAGAAAATTTCCGCGGGAGAAAAGGAAGGATCAAGAGAAATGGAAGATTCCCGATAAACTCGAATTCGGGTGAAATGGAAAGACTAAAACCGCCTAAGAGGGAGTATATAAGCAAGAGGCATAGGGCAGAAGCTGACACGATTTTTAGAGCTTAGACCACCAAACTTAGCATTTAGGAATATTTCTGTTTTCTGTTAGCGAGCTGCGTCTCAACTAGGGTTTTCGTTCTTAGACTTCTAGAGTTAAAGCTACTCTCGTTGTAACTGTTCTTACGCAGATTCGGAATAAGAACCTTCTTGCTCTCAATCTCGTTCATTCTCTTTTTAATTTTAAGTTCATCGTTTTCTTAATTATCGTTGTGCGGTTCTGCAGATAGTCGGTTCCTATGGAAACTTAGGGTTTTCCCGAAGTTTCCTTATTTACGATTTATTGATAGTAGGTGGATTTTGGTTCCCACAGTTTGCGCTAGAAGGAGGGGGGGGGGTCGGATCTATCTTACACCGAAGCCGCAACATGTCCAACGAAGAAACGATGACTGGTGACAACCAAACTCGCAACGAACGCGACAACGTTGATAAAACACCACCACCACAAGATGCGTCCGCGGCCAACGCTACAAACGCTAACGCCGAGACCATCGAAAAGATGCTTTCCGAGTTTAATAAAAAATTGGAAGAGCAGGAAAAGCTCATCGGTTCGTTCGCAAAACGGGCTGAGACAATAACTGCGACAACCAGAGCAATTCGCCCCACGGAACTACTAAGATCCGCGAAAGGAGGCTCGATTTCTGCGCTCCTACGGATCGTCCCAGAACCGAGCAGGGTAACTTACCGGAGAACGATTCCGGAAAATATAACCCTGACGCGACGCTGAACGAATCGGAGAAACCTCCTACTCACGAACAGGAGACCGAGGGCGACGACATCGAAAGGGTCAACCTGGAAACAAGCGACCAAGCCAACTCATCAGACGAAGACGCTGACGTCCATCCTAGGAGACAAAAAACTCGCAGTCCTCCGTTGGAGTCCTCTCCCGAGCGTTCTCTTATCAGAGACGAGGAGGAACTCGACTTCGCGTGATACACAATAACTGCCGAGGAGCGATCTCTGGTTATACACAGCAAACGCCGACGAAGTCGGAAAACTGCTGGCAATCTGACCGAGATTCGCGATATCCACGAATACATCACTAAACCGGCCGCAGGGTAAAAGCGGTGAAATCGCAGATTCCTCACGCTACCAGTGCCGCACCCGAGATCGATCGGCTACTGTATGAATCTCGGAAAACGCCCTTCACGGCTCGCATCAGCGTGGTCAAGCTGCCCGACCCCGGGAAACTTAAGGTGCCAACTTACGACGGGACGTCCGATCCCAAAGCGCACCTGCAGGCCTTCCAGATCACCATGGGACGAGCCAAACTCAAGGATCACGAGAAAGACGCAGGTTACTGCCGTCTTTTCGTCGAAAACCTAGAAGGAGCAGCGCTCGAGTGGTTCGCCAAACTTAGTCGGAATTCGATCGGAAGTTTTCGCCGACTCGCTTCCGAATTCCTGAAGCAGTACTCGATGTTCATCAACCCGGAAACCTCTGACGCCGACCTCTGGAGCTTGGCGTAAAAGGAGGACGAATCTCTCGTCGATTTCATGAGTAGAGTCAAACTCGTCATGGCCAGGGTTAGCGGAATCAGCGACAAAGCCGCCATCGACGCGTTAAGGAAATCGCTCTGGTTCAAATCAAAATTCCGCGAATGGATAACTCTCGAGAAACCGCGGACGATCCAGGACGCGCTCCATGAGGCTACAAATTACATAACCATCGAGGAGGAGACTAAGATCCTGTCCGAAAAGCATAAGCCGACGAAAACATCAGCAAAGGATAACGCGTCCGAGCAGAAGCAGAAAAAGAGGAACTCTCGTAACGACAAGTTCGTCCATCACGAGGGACAGGACCTCCAAGGGGCGCATAACTACGCCATTAATTCTGGGTCAGAACAAGGACGAACTACGGGTAACACATGGACGAGAAATTCAAATTATGATGAGAATACTTTCTGCGACCTCCACCAAACCCGTGGACACTCTACCGTGAACTGCAAAGTTCTTGGCACCAGGCTTGCCGCAAAACTGATCGCAGGAGAACTCTCTGAGATATCCAGCGTCAAGGATCTCATCCGCGACTCAGACTGCCTCTCGAAAAAGGACAGGAACTCGCGAGCGGACACTCCGCCTCAGGGGAACCAGTCGGGCGAAAAACGCGGACGGAGGCAAGACAAGAAGGGTAACGACGCTATTCACCGAAAAATCAACATGATTATCGGTGAATCGCAGTATTACAACGACACCGTCTCGTCAATCAAATCCTACCAACAAAAAGCCGAAACTGGCTCGAGTTGGAAGGTGCCGACGGATGACTCTCCGAAAGGGGTAATCTCATTCGACGACGCTGAAACCGGCGGAATCGACCAGCCTCATGCTGATTTAGAAGTTGCTCGAATCCTAGTCGATACCGGAAGTACCGTCAACGTGATCTTCCGCAACACGCTAGCACGCATGGGAATTGATCTCTCGGAAGTCGAACCAATTCCAAAACCGTTGACTAGTTTCTCCGGCGAGACATCCATGACCCTGGGATCGATCTGACTACCGGTCGCAGCGAAAGAAGTGACGAAAATCGTCAACTTCGCGGTCGTTGATTTCCCGGCCATCTACAATGTGATCATGGGCACGCCTTGGATAAATTCCATGAAGGCGGTTCTATCGACGTATCACTTAGGCATCCAATTCCCAACTCCCACGGGAATCGCAGCAATTTGGGGATGCCAAAGACAATCACGATCCTGCTTCCTGGCCGAACACAAGCTGAAACAATTGGCGGTCGCAATCGTGAAACCAAAACGGGCAAAGGTTACGCCACCGCCCGCGGAAGACAATCCAAAGCCAGCAACGGTCGAGAAACAGAAAATTTCCGCACCCATCGCTTCTACCCAGCCAGAGGAGAAAAGCCCGGACAAAGACATCGATCCGACAACTGAAGTGATCGAAAAGTCTGCGACAGCCGAGTAAGCATACTCGCACAAACAATCAGAACTACGAGATGGCTTGATTTCCGAAAGGAATACGTAGGCAGCTCGCCTAAAGACGAGTTCAGCTATCTCGCTTTGTAATCGAAAAATTTTCGATAATTATTAATAAAGACAAAGTTAGAATCTCCGCTACTATCAAAAACGAAAAAACCGAATTCCAAACATCCGGAAAATCGCTTCCGCAGTAACAACTACTTAATCATTTCTGTAAAACATGCACATCAAAATATTTTCGGAATGAACCGGCGAGACGTCGCCTAGATACTCAAGAAAAATATTCCCTTAAGTCCGTCCGCGACTATAAACACGAACGCTCGGCGAGTGGCCCCGTCGAGCACGCTAGCCATCCTAAACAAACACATCGACCTATCGGTCCGCATACATCTGACTAGGATAAAATAGCACGCTATAAAAGAAATCCAAATTTTTGGTCAGCACTTCTGGGCAACTTAGAAATTGTTCCCGGTGAGATGCTTGGTTCCAACCATACGAATCGTATAAGCCGAGAACCTATCACGGATTCTAAATCGGTATGGAGTCAGGTTAAAATCGCAACAGGCAAAACGAAAGCCGACTAGTCATCGCATAGCCTCAATCCGAAAGTAAACCTAGGTCTTGCCCTAAACCCAGCACACTGGTCGCTAACGTCTCAAGGCATGAATCGAGATCCTAAAGGCATTTC
This sequence comes from Eruca vesicaria subsp. sativa, assembly GCA_932364175.1. Lineage (NCBI taxonomy): Eukaryota > Viridiplantae > Streptophyta > Magnoliopsida > Brassicales > Brassicaceae > Eruca > Eruca vesicaria. Next base: position 120,281 of record CAKOAT010189044.1, on the reverse strand, counting down.
TCTTCGCCCACATCTAAACACTCGCGAAAATCGAAACCTTCCGAGTTAACGAATCAAACGATTTACACCAAGAGTTAGGTGCGAGATGACAACTCGTATTCTTCCCTCTACATCTAAAAACGAAACGCGAATTTCATACTTAGAAAAAAATATCTCTTAGAAAGATTTCAAATACACACCACCCAGCGGTAGGGATTCAAAGCCACCAACGGCCAGTCCCGGAAAACAACAACGAAATCACAAAAGCAATAACATCACACATTGAAGTCATCAAACGCGGACTGATCAACTTCACCCTCTACATCCGAGATCCCAGGTCCAACCTCGACCGAATCCGGCGACACCACAATGGAATTCCACTGATCCCACATGTGCTTCCCGAGATTGACGGACTCGTTCTTCTTCTTCTCTCTCTTGGCCAAACGCGCTGTCTGCTTCACAATCTCAATCTCATACGAATAGTCCGGTTTTTGGGTAAGATGCAAACCCCGGGCTACGCCCCGACACTCGCGGAAATCGACATTCGCCCTTTGCGCATCTTCAAATTCCGTAGAAAGAGGCACGAACCGCTCACGGCGAGCCATGAACTCTGCAGCAACCTCTCTTTTTCCCGCTCTACGAGCACGGCGAACCATCGCGTCGGAAAGCTCTAAGCTTCGAAGAGATTCCGCACATACTCCTCTCTCACATGAGTGGCCTCCTTTACGGCTAAATCCTGGGCGCGGGAGACACCGGCATCGATCTCCTCTTTGAAACGAACAGCCTCCGCCTCCGCCGCTGCAGCCCTAGATTTGGCCCTGTGAAGTTCCGCACTATTCGCGTTCACCGCTTCGGTCATGAAGCGAAGACCCTGCAAAAAGGGAAAACCCATCCTTTATAAAAGCGAAAGAGGCGACCGAGATAAAGCAAAATAGACAAACCTTGTTGAAAAGCCTCGACGCCTTCGCAAGTGGTGTGTCAGCTGGTTCTCGGGATGACATCTCGGTCGGATCGAATTCGGTGGCTGAAAATTAAATAAGATCTTCGATATTGATATCATCGTCAAACGCTCGACCACGACCAATCGGAACTTCTCTGTACTGCGGAGACTTGGATCTTTCCCTCTCCTCCGCACCATCATCTGCCTCTACCTCAGTATAACTATCTCGAGAAAAACCGGATGAATAATAGGCCACGGCGTGACGGACCCTTTTCATAGAAAAATCTCCCCAATAAGTGGGCCGCCACGAAGAAGGTTCATGACCTCCGGAAAATCCTCAAGCACCGGCTTGCGAATGGTAGACACTGCGAAACGCACGAAAAAGTTAAAATCTATGCGTACATACGGATATGAGGATCTCGTCAACATAATACCTGTTGTCACCCACGCGGTCCTGAACAAAGGAATACAACTCTTCTCCACTGATGTGCTATCAATTTTGACATAAAAGAATCGATCAGTCCAATCGTGATCATTCGAGGCAAGCCCGCCAATAACCGTCATGTCTCGCCGAGGGCCCAGGTAAACGCCGCCCCTTCTTCCTTTGAATGTCAACATAGCTGAAAGATAGTCCGCGTCAAGGGACATTCCGCGTTCGTAACCTAGTACCAAGATTCCAACAAGGTGCTGCAATCCGCTAGGACGTAACTGGCTGAACGGAACACCAAACCTATCTAAGAACTCGACAATGGCTCGAGGAATAGGGAACCACAGTTGACAGTTCAACAGAAAGGTTTCGTAGCATGAAAAATAACCTGGAGGTGGATTCTCGACATCCTGACCTTGGACGGGGAGGTGAAACTGGACCGACTCAGGGATCGCACGGAGATTCCTCAAATTTCTGAGAGAGTCAATAGTTCTCGCATTGGGACCGATCGTTTTCTTCCGAAGTCTATCATTCTTCGGAACCCAAAAACTCGTAGGCGGCACCGCGGCGGCCTTCAAAGCCGAATAGTATTCCGAAAACTCTATCTCGGTCGTGGAAAAACACCGAAAGATCGGCCTGGGAAGAAAGCAACCGCCAGGCACATCAAGGTCACTCGGGTCGAAGATCGATGCATGAGCATGATCTGAAGCTCTTCATTCGGAAGACATGATAGACGGTCGAAGAAAAAGAAATGATCCAAAGGAAGAAGTAGAGAGAGAGCCTCTTGAAACTTAGGCAAGTTGTGGAGAAATGAGTGAAGAACTTGAACAACTCACTCCATATACTTATAAGAAAAACTTTACTATTCACCACCTTTTGGACCTTTGGCCATTAAATTTCCGCCTAATTCTACCAAACTCGCCAAACAAGCTCGATCCGCTCGCAAGAAGTCAACAATTCTTACGATCTGGGGGGCTAACTGTTGGGGTCAAAATCGGTACGACGGAATCAACGGCCAAAACTCCCCACAGAAATATAAAAGAAATCGTTTTATAAAACTCGAAGAATCGTTTTATAAAACTCAAAGAATCGTTTTATAAAACTCGAGAATCGTTTTATAAAACTCGAGAATCGTTTTATAAAACTCGAGAATCGTTTTATAAAACTCGAAGAATCGTTTTATAAAAACTCAAAGAATCGTTTTATAAAACTCGAGAATCGTTTTATAAAAACTCAAAGAATCGTTTTATAAAACTCGAGAGTCGTTTTATAAAACTCGAAGAATCATTTTATAAAACTCAAAGAATCGTTTTATAAAACTCGAAGAATCATTTTATAAAACTCAAAGAATCGTTTTATAAAACTCGAGAATCTTTTTATAAAACTCGAGAATCGTTTTATAAAACTAGAAGAATCGTTTTATAAAACTCGAAGAACCGTTTTACAAAACAGCGAAAAACCGAAACCGCCGTAAAACGCGAACTAGCTTCGTCCCGGCTAGTTCGCCAAACGGCAAACTAAGCCAAGCCGGCTTAGTTCACCGGTGGGCGAACTAGCCTCGTCCCGGCTAGTTTTCCCAACGGCGAACTAAGCCAAGCCTTCTTAGTTCGCCGTTTGGCGAACTAGAAGCTTCCCGGACAGTCCACCGGCCGGCGAGCCGGACCGGTCCGGCCCGGCTCGCCGTACGTCGAATCGACCATCCCGAGCCTTGATCTCCCGTATCCCCGATTCAGTGCTTACGATCTTCGACACGGTCCTGCTCCGAACCATGGTCAAAATATCTCCCGTTTCATCTCGATCCGACCTATCGTTCGAGTTTTAAGAAAAACCCCGTAAAACTTTGTTTTCTCGGAAAGAACTCGAGGAAATTGTATAAAACGGCAACGGTTAAATGAAACACCGAACATTGCCTAAACCATACGATTTATTCGATATTTTTCGTTAAAACCATAAAAACGCGTTTTTAATAAAAACGTCAAGAAAATCGTAAAAAACGGCAACGGATAACCAAGAAATGAACGTAGCTAAAATTTACGATTAACTCGGGGAATTTACTAAAAACGGCATCGGATCAGGAAACAATCTCATATAAAGTCGTAAAACGGATTTTATCGTAAAACGGCCCGAAAGGTCCTAAAACGCGACAAAAACCCATCTCGCTATATTAACGAAATCTAACCCGAAGATACGATAACATTTTGGTGGTTTACTCGCAGAAAGAAGATAAATGTCAAGTTTGAAGACAAAAGGCAAGTTTGAAGATAAATAGAAGATTTCCGCCGGAGAAAAGGAAGGATCAAGAGAAATGGAAGATTCCCGATAAACTCGAATTCGGGCGAAATAGAAAGACTAAAATCGCCTAAGAGGGAGTATATAAGCAAGAGGCATAGGGCAGAAGCTGACACGATTTTCAGAGCTTAGACCACCAAACTTAGCATTTAGGAGTATTTTCGTTTTCTGTTAGCGAGCTGCGTCTCAACTAGGGTTTTCGTTCTTAGACTTCTAGAGTTAAAGCTACTCTCGTTGTAACAGTTCTTACGCAGATTCAGAATAAGAACCTTCTTGCTCTCAATTTCTCTTTTTAATTTTAAGTTCATCGTTTTCTTAATTATCGTTGTGCGGTTCTGCAGATAGCCGGTTCCTCTGGAAACTTAGGGTTTTCCCGAAGTTTCCTTATTTACGATTTATGGACAGTAGGTGGATTTCGGTTCCCACAAACGCTGGTGGGTAATCTTGTATAGCCGAGCGAGAGATGGTGGCGATCCTTCTTTGGCGGCCTATATAAAATAAATTAATTTAAATTTTGCAAAAAAGTAATAATAATAAAATCAAGAATATTCAAACACTTACAATTTCAAGTGCCCTCCCAGCATGTGGGGTCTACCCGGAAGTATGAGGAACTGGCGGGTTACCTTGAGCATCCTTGGTCAACCGGACCGCAGATTACTTGGTAGACTTCGCCCTTGACTCAGGCTTCATCCAAAAAGCCACCAAACCAACCCAAATGTCATTGCTGAGGTAGGTTGGTTTTGCGTCATCCTGTCTTAGCCTCCAGTCGTCCTTCCAATCTCCAACAATGTTCTTGAGGCGCTGCATCGCCTTTTTGTAGAACCCAGATTTGACCTCCTCGTTGACACCAATGGACCTATTCCATTTTTGCTACAAAAAAATTATGAAAAATTAAAAAACATTTGTACTTTATATATACTATCAATGCATGAATTAATTTTTTTAAAAAAATGGAGAAACTAACCGCGAAACACTTGAACCACGTAACGCGAACGTGGTCCGGTGTAAGAGTTCAGTTGGGGTGGGCATGCCGAAAATTTTGCCTGAATGATATCTCTAACGCTCAGTCCTAAAACAATGTCCGTCAAAAACCTACAAAATTTGAAAGAATTTATATATTTATATTAATATATATTAATATTAAATAAATTTTCAAAATTTAAACTTTAATTAAATAATTTAGAATAATTACCAAAACGTGTCGGGGCGTCGATCCGGATCGACGATTCATAAACCTTCTCGGCCGGGCATCTCGAGAATATCTTCCACCGTATATCTCGCATATGGTGCATTCCGCGGCACCATCAAATCTGGATGAAGACCGGGAGTCGGATCAGGATTTTGTTGCGGGTTCTGGGCATGTTGCGGGTTTTGGGGAGCCGGATAAGGATTTTGTTGCGGGTTCTAGGCATGTTGCGGGTTCTAGGCATGTTGTGGGTTCTGAGGAGCCGGATAAGGATTTTTTGGCGGGTTCTGGGGAGGCGGAGGGACATACTCAGGTTCCGGCTCATAAGTGAAGAAATCCGTATCATCCTCAATGCGCGGATAATACGGAGGGACATACTGCTCCTGAGTAGTATGTGCCGGTTGGGTCTTCGGAATCGGGTCAGGGCCGGATGAGGTGCCCCCGGATGATGTGCCAGCCGAGCTAGAAATATTAGGGTCGTTTGATGATTGACCGAGAAAAGTACTCGCGTAGGAGTTTCTAGCCGCGAGGTTCCGGTTTCTCTTTCTACCAGACATAGCGCAATATATATATCTAAAATTTATAAAAAAACATAAACGGGTTAAATTAAACAATTCAAATAAATCTAATTCCAATCCTAAACTAATTCCAAACCTAAGCTAATTACCTAACTAACCACCTAAAAAAAACAATTACCTAGGGAGATGTTGAGTAGTTGTTAGAGAGAAGGGAATGAGCAACTAAAATGCTTCCGCGAGGTCCCTATATATATACAGTTTTGCACTTGGTCGTATATTAGTCGTAACTATACGACTAATGTACGCCAATAGTCATAAAATAGTCGTAATATTACGACTAATGGACGACCAAGACGTATTACGTCTAGATTACGACTACGCAATACGACGACACTACAACTAATGTGTGTCCATCTGTATATTACGACCAAATAGGGTCGAAACATTACGACTACGTTACAACAATTAGTTGTAACTTAGACGTAATATTACGACTATTTAGACTCCAATGATTTATTAGTCGTAATGTAGTCGTCTAAACCCTAAACCCTAAACCCTAAACAACAAACCACAAACGTAAACCCTAAACCCCAAACCACAAACCTCCAACCCCAATTACCACAAACCGCAAACACGTATCAAATCTCGAGACTCCAAAATAATTTCATAATGCAAACATAATTAAGATATCAGAATATTATGCGGATCATAATTTTATAATGCAAAAATAATGTATTTCATAACAGAATCAAATACAACTGACGGTAGAGTACATAATAAAACACACTTAATCATCACTCGTCCTCAGAAACATTTTTCACCTCATCATTTTCTTCAAATTCATCTTCGTTGGCTTCGTCCAAAATCGCATCGTCTGGAAGTTCTTCATATATCGGATTATGCGGATCAACAAGTAAGATATCATCAATACGTTGCTCAGGTACTTCTACTTCATTTACGACGTCTTCTTGTAAAGGCGGTTGTTCATCGTTCAATACTCGGCCCCGAGGTATAACTTTTATAGCGGCTAACTAGAAACTTCCAGATTGTATGATCCTTGGGTAAGGTATAAAACATACTTGGTATGCCTGAGAAGGCAATATGTATGGCTCAAATTTGTTGTACCTCCGTGTGGCATTTACGTCAACAACACCAAACATACTATACCGAACACCTCCATTGACAGTGGGGTCAAACCATTCACATTTGAAGAGTACGCATTTGAGCTTCATGCCGGGAAACTCCACTTCGATGATCTCTTGTATGATTTCGTAAAAATCTGTTTCGCCATTCACATATACTCCATATACATTGTTGCTCTCCGGTTTCCGTATTCGTAAGTGTGAAAAGTGTATCCACGTGTGAAATACATAGATGTTGTGGTGACCTTCGTGACTGGACCTTCTATCAATTTGTGTAACCACTGAGGATAAAATGGATCATCATAATCGACCTGCAGTATATATCGATAGATTTGAAACATATCCATCTGAAATTAAATATATGTATATATATAATTTCATATATATATATATATATATATATATTTACCTGTGTTTTTAACCACTTCACAAAGTGTTGATCTTTCCTTTTGTTGATATTATTGGTTGATATCCCTGGTATAGCATCTTCGACTTGGGCAGTGAAATCACTGTTTTAAAATAAATTCATGATATTAGATATTGTCGTATATGTCTGGTAATTAAAACACTACGACATATAAAGAATACTACTTACTTTTCAAAATACTCAAGCTCCTCGCAGTTAAGGAGTATATATGTGTGCGCACTGTGGGCGTCTTCCGAACTCGAGCACCAAACTTCTCTCAACCTTCCACCTAGATGTCCAACCTGACAGAATATATCTGGAACGTCTTCAACAACATCTGTCGGCACAACACCACCATCATCATACCTTCTCGTTGTTCTTTTCCGAGTCCGCGCTTGTGATCCAAAGTAGTATGAAGTGAAATGAGATGTTTCCGCATTCAAACTTCCAGCAACTATTGAACCTTCCACTCTTGCATGATTTTTTGCTTTCCCTTTTAGATGTTTTATGGCTCGCTCATAAGGATACATACATCCATTATGAACAGGTCCACGAAGCAGTGCCTCATATGGAAGGTGGATAACAAGATGTTTCATGACGTCAAAAAGAGTCGGAGGAAATATTTTTTCCAAATTTCACATCAAGATCGGGATATTCTCATCAGGTTGTTTGATTACATCTACAGTTAAGGTGCGTGCGCTAAGATCTCTGAAAAAAGCTCCAATGCATACGAATAATTATTTATGTACAAGCCAACGTAAGAAACTTTCTAATGTACAGGGCCAAAAAATAATAATTAATAACTTTAAAACGGCATCCTTAACTTATATTAACGAATTTTTACAATATATGTTGGTTGTTTGCTTGCATGTATGCTTAACATTGTCTCCATTTTCTGTACCTTAACCACTGACATATTATTATTAATCCCCGTTGTATCATCTGATACCAAATTACGTAATCTGAAATTATGTAACGTGGAATTATAACAAATGTATAATCACCCTAATAATTCGGCGTTTTTTTTCAATTACGTTTCTTATAAGACTGCTAACAAATGTTACTTGCAAACAATTAACCGGTAACGTTTAATTATGAGCAGTTATACAAACTTATTTTAATCAGGATATTATTTGTTTCAAGTTATCAAAATCAGGCGACTCACACTGTGATCGGGGGATGATGAAGGCTTGCTTTGCTGGTCGTGGTACTGGCCCCACCCTGGCTGAGATTATGCAGGTCATGCAGGGTGACCACAATGTTAAAATATCATATTGGTAGGCATGTTGATCCAGGGAGGTTTCTTTGGATTATGCTAAAGGAAGTACTGGTGCTTCATACAACCTCTTACCTAGCTATTTGGACAGATTACTCCATGCTTACTCCGAATCAATCACCGAAATGCAAACGGATTTTGTTGAAGGAGTTGGTCACAGATTCAAGTTTCTATTTGTTGCATTGGGGGCTTCTGTTGCAGCTTTTACTTTCATGCGGAAGGTTGTTGTCGTGGATGGGGCTCACCTAAGGGGTAAGTATGCCGGTTGCATGCTTTCAGCTTCTGCACAAGATGGGAACTATCAGGTTTTCCCTATTGCTATAGCTATCGTTGACAGAGAGAATGACAATGCATGGGAATGGTTCCTACGCAATTTGCTAAGAATTGTTCTCAATGCCGATGATATTGTATTTGTTTCTGATCGTCATGCCTCCATATACGCTGGTATTGCCAAGGTAACCACCTACCATTATTTTTTAGAAACTGTTACAAATAGGTTATACCTGCATAGCTGGATTTATTTTTTATAACCGGTATTATGCATTCTATTATCATATTATTACGGAGGCGAATTTTACATCTGTCCAGGCCTAGAATTGGCCTTTTCTATTCACACATTTTACCATATTACTTGCAGGTGTATCCCGCTGCTAGCCATTGTGTATGCATTTTACACCTTAAGAGGAACATCAAAACATACTTCAAGGACAAGCATCTTGGATTTACGGTTAGTAAAGCAGCACGTGCATTTAGGCTATCGGACTTCTATAAAGCATTCAATGAGATAAAGTTGCTGAATCCATCATGTGCTGATTACCTAATTATATTGGTTTTGAGCATTGGGCTCGTTCGCATTTTTCTGAGAAAAGGTACAACATTATGACGAGTAATGTTGCAGAATCTTTTAATTCTGCGCTTCGTGAGGCTAGAGCCCATCTTGTACTCCCTCTGTTTGAATTTATCAGATCTAAGCTGATGAGCTGGTTCGCTGCACGTCGTCAAATTGTGTGCAACACCCACAATAATCTTACTCCACGTGTTATGGAAGTTCTTGCTGCAAATTTCGATCTGAGTGGTGGATTTGGTGTTAATATGATTAACAAATACAAATATGAGGTGATTGACAAGGCTGGTGTAACATTTCATGTCAACTTGACTGCGAGGTCATGCAGCAGTTTTGAATTTCAGTGCTTGATGATACCTTGTCCACATGCAGTAGCTGCCTCTGTTGTGGCCAATATAAGTGTTCAATCCCTTGTTTCTGTTGAATAATCAACTTCCATGTTAGCTTCTGCATATGAGAAAGACATATCCCCTGCGACAGAGGCAAGCAATGTTGAATCACTTTCTGTTGATTTATCGGCTACACATCTTGTTCCTCCTGCCAGTAGGCGACCACCTCGGCGTCCTAAGAAATAACGTTTCTTATCTAGAGGCGAATTTAGGGTACGATCACCATCACCATTATATTTACACTGCCTAGTTATTGCCTTATGCTACTTATGTTTTATAAATTTTTAACCCAGTAGATGAAACCTGTGTGTAAGCTTCACATATGTAGCCGTTGCAAGCAAAGTGGTCACAACAGGGCTACTTGTAAGACTGCAATATGAGGTTATCTAGTTATGTAAGGGATGTGAGAGACTCAGATGATGAAGGTGTATGATAAGAAAGGAGATACTGCTACTGGACAGCAGAATTAATAAATGATTTTATCATATTATATCCAGATATGGTTGAGGCAGGATTGTACTTTTTCCCGAGTTTGTTTGTTAAATAATAGTCCCATCTCTCTATATCATATGGCAAATCTTGTTTCGTAAAAATCAGTTGGTAAAAACCTGTTATTTGATGTCAAATATGGTTATAAGTAAACATATCCGGTTATAAGCAGAATGCTTAGATTACAACTCAAAAATAAAACCTCTATTTCCTATGATTAGTCTTGTTACATTTTCTAGAGTATACGGTTTCCTAACAACCCACACATTGTGATGGTTTATTTTATAACTTGTACGATATTCTATTAAATTGGTTAATATTTTACTACTTTATCGGTGTCCTTACTAATTTTTCGGTTTTCTATCATAATCGGTTAATGTGTCACTAATTAATATCCGGTTACATACCAATTTTGTGTCATCTTTTCAAGTATATTATAAATAAGATCACAGTAGGGATCAGACAAAAGTACTCAATCCGGTTGACACCTAAACTAGGTAAAATTTAGATTGTAACAACATAAATAAGACCTCTATCACATCCGGTTATGAATAGGGTCCTTTAAAAATTGGTATTTTCTCTAACAATCGGTTAATTTTCTCTTAATTATCGGCTTACTTTATCAATATCCGGTTACATACCAATCTTGTGTTATCATTTAGCAATATTTTTAATGAAATAACAATAGGGATCCGACATAAGTACTCATTTAGTCTCACAACATCTGGTACAATGTGAAATAACAAGATTCCTTCCTTAAATAGTTAATCAATGTCTAAACCTGTTAGAGTACATTGTCTAACTCATAAGCTGTCACTGCTGCTGTCTTTGCTTCATCCCCACACAGTCTGCACGTACTCCCCTACAGGCTTCAATTCCATATGCCTCATGCAGCCCAATTTGCACAGCTGCCATCACACATGTGTCGTAAATTGGGATGTTTTGGCATAACCCTTTCGCATGTTCAATCATCATCCTCTTCGCCTCACCACCTCCTGCGATGTGTAAGCTCTGCTTCAGTATGTAAAGAAACATTTCGGAAAGGGCCTGAAGCTCCCTCATCACGTACGAATCGCTGCAGTTGGATACGTTGCAGTCGAACACTATAATCTTTCACATGGCACATTCCACAACCACTCCAGCCCAATTCTTCTTACCTAGCATCACTGGGATGTAGTACCGCATAGGATCTTCTTCACCATCCGTCCCACATCCTATTGATTCAACCAGTGCTTTGGGAAAATGAATTTTGTTTTGCTGTGTGATAGCGTGAATTTCTGATGGTTTCTAGATATGGAAGTCATGAATTTTGTATTTATCACTCTCCCTCTATTCATCCCGCTCACACCCAGTGTCTTGTGTTGGACCGCCCGCAATAGTTTCATTAGTATGTCGACAACCTGAAAGACCAACACACAGGGGTTTAGTATAATTACAAATAAGTTTCAGTTCTGTTTCCAGCTCACTCACCCATGCAGGGAGCAATCTCTTCCTTTCTATGATGTCAAGTAGGTCCTTCGTAGAAACGGCTGTGCCGGTAACATTTATGATGCTGCGCAACACAACATCATATAGTATGAGGTACTTACCCCAATCATGTGAGACATACAGAAATATAGTTATACTTATCACGTCAGACTTACAAGTGATGTTCCAACTTTGCTTCTAGCTTTTCAAATCTTCTGTCTAGGTCCTTTGTTGTAATTAGGGAGAAGACGCGTTTTTGGTTTCCGCATGATGTTAGCTGCGCACTCATAATATGTCAACAACGCGGTAGGTACGGTTCTTTGCATTTTGATTTTCCGGCATAACATTTATTCTTCCATGTCATCTTTTTTCAATCCAGCATAGCCGGTCAATTCTTCTTGATTGTTTTTCTCCTCTTCTTGTTGCATTGTCTTCTCTTGCTGTGTTAGAACAAGAGAGAATGTTGAATACTCCGATTCTGGTATTGTTACTCCTTCACCAAATTCCTACATAGCCGGGACCTTTTGTTAGCAATTCAATATATGTTTTATATGTTGTAAAATAAACCAGGTATTCATAACCTACACTCGCTTTGCTTCTTTTTGGGTGAATATGAAATAAAATTATACAAATATGAGTTCATTCAGATATGTTGAATAGTAGATATGCGTATGGAAATCATGTAGTTCAATGGTTTGGTGTATTAGATAGGCGTTACCGGTTATTCTGACGCATTATTTTCGTTCCCTTCTACATTGAAACCCATCGTGTGTTGTTCCTGCCTAATTTCCTCACCATTTCCTATATGTTGTTCCTCGTTCAGCTGTAGCTGTAAAAGTGCTCCAAACACCACTTTAATAGTGTTCATATGCCAAATATTCATTTATAAAACGACTTAACCGGCTAACAACTACGTAAAGCAGGATTTCCTTGGGTACCGGGTTATATTTTAACACCATACCATATCATTTGTATACAAACATTACCAATATCACTACCTCTTGTACTTATAAACATATCCATCCCTATATGTTTCTATGCCACATACCTTTCTACTCCTCCCTCCATTTGCGATTTTACTTGTTTGGCTTTGGGCAGATTCGGTTCCTCAATTTGTTTCCATTACCGTATTTCCACATCGCACTCCAAAATCAACATCAGCGCAAGGTGATCTTGATGTCCCCTATTGCAAAATAAACTGGTCAGAAAACTTATAATATTATTTTGTTCACGAAATTTAGGCAACTAAGATAGTAAATCTACCTTGGTTACTTTCCATCCTTTATGTGGGGTATAGTATTCACTCAAATTCTCCTAGACATTACGAACCCATTGTTCATGTGCACTCTCCTCTTCAGCGGTATCAATAGTTGGTGGGTTCTTGTATAAAGGTTCCCGTTTTTCCAAAGCCGTCTTAGTCACCAATTCTCTAACAAACTCTGTCAGGCTTAGCATAAGCTGCTCCCTCAGGCTTTCGCATTTATTACCGACATGGATGGTTACAACTTGCTCGATAGAGTTAACTTTCTCTACCATTTCTTGTATGTTCACCAAAGCACCCTCCACCTTACCCTCAAGTGAAGCAATACTTGATTTTAGGCCCTCTGTTGTGGAATTGGAGTCCATTGTAGACTCTGTAGATATGTTGGTGATTCCATTTGGCTTGCTCCTCAGTTTTCTTTATTTTGCGTGACCCTTCCCTTCATTTTTCATCCGCTCCACATCCAATTTTGTGGCCCCTCCCCTGAACATAGCCGTACTAAAACGAAATCCTTGGCCTATTAACTGCACAATGTAATCTACTTTTGCATCTACCACTTTATCTGAATGAACTATTGATGTTTCATCTAGTGGATGTTCTGGATCCTGGTCCAAGATGCACTTCACCACAACCTGATTCACGTCGTTTTAAAACCGGTTAAACACAATTTCTAGATTTTCAATTTTTGTGTATAAGACTACCATATATATAGGTCTTACATTGTCTTTTTGTCGATATTTCTCGTGTGGCTTGGGCTTAGCGTATGCTTCCTTCCACAACGTTCACTGTTCTCATTCATTTCATCCTCGCTATCTGACTCTGATGAAGAGCATGTTTCTTGAACAACCTCCGTGAGGGCAGGGACTACTTCAACCATCACAAGCTGAATTACAAGGGCAAACCCTTTAATAGCAATTGTATTGTGCGATAAGCTAAGCGCGTCCCGTTCCTTTATGCTTCTCATCAACATATAGAATGCTGTGCGCCCCCACAGATATTGAAAAAACTTCTCAATGTCATTAATTGCTTCTGCATGCTCCCTGGATATCTTCATTTTAAGATTTTTTGGTAGCAGGACCGCAGAAAGTATGGCTAGGCATGCATATTTAACACGGATATCTTTGTCTTTGACAACTTTCCTTTTCAGCATCTTTATCACCGACTCTACTGTTACAGCATCAACCTTCCCGAAGAGTTCAGGCCAGTAAGGTTTCTCTGAAATGTTAGCTTTCATCTTTAATCTTGACTTCGCTGGATAATTTCCGCAGTGGAGTCTGGTTACAATAGCGAATTTCCGCAATAAAACCGAATCGGTTGACCTGCGAATCTAAACCACACCTCTTGTTTTTTTTCACTTTTAATTGCCTTGACATCATGTACCGTGCAAACCTCCCGGAAAAAGCTGGTTTCTCGGCAATTTCGATCATCTTCCCGAACGGCGACTGCTGGATCTGTCTCTTCTCCTCATCATCAAGGGAGTTAAGGATACGTCTCAGCTCTCTAGTCGACTGGTACGTGAGCACACGAACACCTATAGGTTCTTCACCGGAGGCGAAGATCATCTCCGGTATCAAATCTTCGTGAACTGTAGCTCAAGAAACTTCTGCGTGAGCTCTGTTACCTGCATCCATGGTCTAACTCAGAACCCTCGAGTTTGAATGATTTTTCGGAGTTTTCAAGATCTGGAAAAAATAATGTCTGAGGTCAGAATAAGAACAATGAAGACAAATAATTACTATGACCAACTACTTTCGTCTTTCAAATCACGTCACTGTGGTCTGCTACAGTTTGTAGGTGCCTATAACCTAGGCACTATTTACTTATGTCAGAGATTGTCGAAATCAATAAAAAAACCATAGGGGCATCGCTGTAAAAGTGCACCACCCGATGTTTGCACATTCCAAGCGTTACCTCTTTCCTAATATAACTTTTTCTTACGTTATTGAGCTAAATAGCTCTATAATCTAAGAGATATAAGTTTTGTTTTGTTTGACTTTTTTTGTGAAATGTTACAATATCTTTGGAAATGAAAATTATTTTATATTTTACCAAACTAGATTTCAAAAGTTCACGATTTTAATAATCACACTAATTCAAAAAAAAAAATTATATAAAAAAGATACAAATTAAATACATGTTACATAATGATTAATCTGGTGAAAAAAAAAGAAATTCGAATCACATACTTATGTTCGAAAAATAAATCTAAATTATCTGAGTATTCACCATTCTTCAAATAAAAATAAAATGTCTATGTAAATAAAAATGAAAATTAAGATCCGCGTGGTTGCGCAGATCCAAATCTTGTTTGGAATTAAAATCCTCGCTTATACCCTCATGGTGGGCCTAAATCTTTTAGCACGCTAACCTCTTGAAAAACTAGACCAACACTAAGCCTGGTCATTTTACCTGGACACAACCCGAAACCAACCCGAAAATACAGGTTCGTGTACGGAACCAAAACCGAGAATTTTACCTTATTGGATCTAGCAATGGAGAACCCGTGGGTAGCAGGTTTGGGTCCAGAACCGACCCAAGACCCGATCGGGTATTTTTGGAACTGAAATTTATAAGACCTATTAACTTATTTTCGAACCGAAGCAACGTTCATACTCCCTTTGTCAATAGTTACGGTTTTGGTTTTATGTTCGGGTAAATATGCAAGTTCATGGGTAAAAATAGATCTGAAACTCACATTTAAGGCCTAAAATATGTGGAACCGACACGAAATATGTGATATTTACCCAAAAAATGGACCTAAAATACCTAGAACCGACTGACACCATAAAGATCCAGAAAATTTTAAGTATTAACGGTCTGAGACAAGTGGACCCAAGCCGACCCTGAACCGATCCCAAAAATTATAGGTACTAAAACCTCTATAAATTAATAAGGTTGGGGCTTTAAAATTTTATTAATTTATCGAGATATTAATTTACAAAATTTTTCATTTTTAGATATTTTCTATTTTTCTATTTTTATTTATAAATTAAGAAAATATTTGATTTTACCATATATAAATGATTTAAATTTTAGAAATTAGATTTTTTTATAGTGTTTTATTATCTTATTTGGTCTATATTTTTATGTTTCATAGTATTGTTATGTGGTTTTCGATATAATTTCACTAAATTATCGAAATATATTGAATTATTAAGAAAAATAGAGGTATTTTCATTGTGAATATAAAAACAACAACATAATGTTTAGTTTGTACTTATATAATATATATATATAGATAGATTATAAATTTAAGATTTTAAAGGGATATATATTTACATGGAAGTTTAAAAATATTATTATCTTATTATTTTATTGATTTGCATCATATTTTACACTGGTTTAAGTTGGGACCGGTAAAATTTATTAGTTTATAAAAATTATTAATTTATCGAATATTAATTTTGTAGAAGTTCAACAGTATTTGAATCCAAATGTATAAGACCCGAAAGACTCGAATCCGACAAAACCTAGATGCCCAGGCCTAGCCAACAATATTCAAGTTAATTTACAATATTACTTCGACGTTTTAGTTCTCCAATAGTATGATCCTACACTATACATTAATCTGCCTTTCACGGCTTCTTCAGTCTTGTGCCAAAACAAGTCTACCAACAATCCAACATTCAAACTTTCCGAAGTTTTAGGTATGCCCATAATCAACCATGAATATATATATATATACGTCTACGGTAGGTCACCATACAACTTGTCTCTAGACGAGCTTTTCTTGTGGATAAAGAGAAAATTTGTTTCTCAAGAGGAAACTCAAACGAAGTCCTCATCAAGTCTCATCTGAACACCACAGAACTACATTCACGAAACAGCTAACCTAGAAACTAATAATGAATCCAAGTAGTCAAGTCTCTTCCTTGTTCAATCTCCCAAATGATCTTTCAGCGAATATCTTATGTTCCTGAGTTTTCTTCTTTGCTAAGGCTTCTTCATCGAGTATTTGAATAGGAAACCACTCAGGCAACTTGATTGAATCCTTGTTACCGTAGTTCTCTAACATTGCTTTTGCTTTATGGCCGGCATAGCTAGATGCAGTGCCCATAGCAGCGAAAACGACAGAGTAGCGCAATGCACCATATGAACCTCCTGTACAACACACAGTCATAGATGTCAGTTACCAAGTTTTTAATAATCTAAAGAGACATTCATGATAGAGTCCTTCCAGTTGATTCAGGTGGCAGAGTTATTTCGATGTGACCTTATTGTAGCAAATAGCATTCTCATTTTCAGACTTCTTGAGAGTAGTAGTATCAAGGCAGTCAAATCAAGACTGAACAAAGAATGAGGAAGACACAGTATAATACAATAAACGAACCTTGAAGTCTTCCAAGCAAAGCACCACTGAAAAGCCCTCCAATAGTTGAGTTCAACACATCATCATGTTCTGATCTTCGAGTTATTTTCACAAATTCACGAGCTCCTAACAAAAAACCAAAAGATTACACTGACATCAACCAATCCACAATGAAAACATAACAGTGGAATCCAATCGTGAGGACACAAATGGAGATAGAGCATACACGCTTTAAAGAGATTGTTGTTGCACATTATAGGAAAGATAGTTACCGCAATAGCAACCAGTGACGATGGCGAAGTTGGTAGCATAAATAGTAGGAATATTGGGATAAGCTTTCCGGTGTTTAGAGACTAAACCAGTCCCTCCTCCAATAGCTCCTGCACATTAACATTCTTGTCAGACAACATGTTCTAGTACTTACATACTATGATTCCCAGACAATGCTACATTTCTTCACATGTTCTACTACTAACTAATATGCTATGATCCCCCAATAAGTCCTGCATACGAACATTTTTTCAGACAATGCCTCATTTATTTATATTTTCTATTGCTTATGTGAGCTTATGATCCACATAATAAAATATCAAAGCCAAAAAAAAAAAAAAAACAAAGGCTCTTGTCTTCATAAGAGAGCGCTGGTTACTTGTCCATAACACCACAAGTTTGTGCAAAATCACAGACGAAGTTATGTTCTTTTTCTCTTTCCGAGGAACTTCTGGAACCTAAAAGAAAAGAGAAGCAGTGAGAGGAATGCGCGAAACCTGCGAGAAGGGTAGAGATGAACACACGCTTTGTCGGAGTAGTTGGCTGCACAATCGGCGTCGGAGGAGATAACGGCTGGTTCTTTCGTTCTTGGAATTTCTGATCACCGGACGCCATTTTTACGCAGCTCGAGAGACTCCGTAACGCAGTCCAGTCTCACTGCGGTATTATGTGATTCGGATTGATCCAAACCCGAAATTAAACCCTAACCCGGTTTCAAACCCGACCCGAGCACGACTCGTACTTTAATTGAGAGGCGATTCTGCAAGGTTCTTTATATTATACTAGTTTGCATACCTCGTGGAAGGGCAGGCCCGGAATCATTGATGTTTATCTATGTTTTTCTCGATCATTGATTTAGTGAAACATTTTTAATGATACTAAATAATGATGATATAGAAGAATGTAGCAAAAGTGTAAAGTGAAAATATTATATATACAATGTGTTAAATATTATTTATATGCGAAACAAAGTTTATAAAAATAGTAGTTAAGCTATAATATAGTATTTAGTGTGTAAAAATAGATGTTTATCTTATGCTTTGTTTTTTATGTAAATACTTTTTATATCGGAGGTTAAAACTTGATATAATTTTTAATTTACAGTATTTATATTTGTACTAAACGATTTATTAATTTAAAAATAACTTTAATTTAAGTTAATATGTGTTGCTTTAATTTTATTAAATAGGTTTTTGTATATGGTTTTTTGTAAGTTGGAGTTTTGTTCATGAATGATGTGGCGTTGTCGATTGTGGAAATTCATTAGCTGGAGTCTTATAATCCATTATGGTGGAGAATGCTTTCAATGAAATTATAGCTTAGTGTGTAAAAATAGGCGTTTATATTGTTTTTTATTTTTTTTGTTTTTGATGTAAACAAATTGTATATCGGAGGTTAAAACTTGATATAATTCTTTATTTATAGTATTTATATTTGCACTAAATGATTTATCAATTTAAAAATAACCTTAACTTAAGTTAATATTTTTTTTGTTTGGGTTTCATTAGATAGGTTGTTATATATAGTTTTTTGAAAGTTTTGGGTTTTGTTCCTGAATGATGTGGCATTTTTATTTACGGCGTCGTCGATTGTGAGAATTAATTCACCGGAGTCTGATAATCCATTAGGTTGGTGGTGGGGGATACCTTTGATGAAATTATAGTAGCTATTAGAAATGTAAGAGAAATTACATATTCCTTTAAATTTTGTTGTTTTCTTTATTTTCTTTCACATAAATAGTTTTTTGAAAATATATAATAGGAAATATGTCATAATAGAAATATATATTAGGACATGTGCCGCGTGGGACTTTTTTTTTTTTTGGGCTGTTCATTTGTAGATCAATTTTTAATATTTTTTGGATTTGAATCCTTTAAGTTTTAGGGTTTGTCTCACTATTTTGGGTTTTAAAATAATAAGCCCAAAGAAAAAAACATATAAACATAAAAAACAAAAAGCGCGTGTGATAATAACCCAAATTAAAAAAAAAAACAAAAATACATGACAACTTCATAGTTTGAACCCACAAAGTTACGTACTTAGTTAGATGTCTTATACACTCAGCTAAAGTGTAATTCACTGTTTAAAGTCATTTTAAAAAGACTATGAGTTTTTTAAAATTAAACGTGTGGAACCCACCAAATGTTGAGGTGGACACCTTTAGAGATGAGTAAACTCCCTCATTATAATGTAGAGTTCACATTGTTGTTGCGACATGTTTAAAACTAGGGCACAAATACTTGATATAACTCGGTTTGTACTCGCTACTTAATTCGGTTCGGTTTGAAAAAACAAGTATTTACTATAATTAAGTCGAGTAACAAGTNACCAAATGTTGAGGTGGACACCTTTAGAGATGAGTAAACTCCCTCATTATAATGTAGAGTTCACATTGTTGTTGCGACATGTTTAAAACTAGGGCACAAATACTTGATATAACTCGGTTTGTACTCGCTACTTAATTCGGTTCGGTTTGAAAAAACAAGTATTTACTATAATTAAGTCGAGTAACAAGTAAACATATTTCAATACTCGCAAGTACAAATCAAGTATCAAATTTATTTTTATTTTTAACTACTTGACTTGTACTTGGTTGTTAATTGTTTCATTATTTGTCATATATTATTTGATTTATTAAATACTTATATACATTTTATTAGTTTTTGAAATTTATCTATTATATTTTATTGGTGATCACAATTACTCGTTTTTGCGTCTTATTCGCTACTTGATAGATATATGATTTTTAAAGATTACTATTTGTTATGACCAAATTAAGTATCAAGTTAAGTGTCAAGTAATCATCTATTTAAACTATTTGGAAATATAAAAAAATCAAATACCAAATAAAATTAATGATTTTGTTGTTTGTTACTTGTATTTGTTAATAAACAAATATACATTATCCTAAATCATAGTAAAATAAATAATTTATATTTTATTTTCATAAGTACATTAAACGTAAGTGCTATATTTATATAACCATCTTGAAATTTTCTCTTTCTTATTTAGTCTATTTCCGAATGACTTAAATACAAGAAAACAATGACATATTATTTCTATACAATAAAGTTATTTAATTTTAAATTCTAATGAGTTATCAAATAATTAACCAATAATTATGAATGAAATTGTAAGTAATTTACAAGTAATAAAACAAGCCACGTAACCTACAAGTCCGTTAATTTTTTGCAAGTACTTGAAACTGCAAGTACTCATTTTTAGAAAATTAAATTAAAATATTTACTACTCGTACAAACCAAGCCGAATACTAAGTATACCAAAAATACCAAGTACTCGGCTAGTGCCCATCCCTATTTAAAACACATTGGAAAAAATTCTTTCATTTGACAACAAAAATATTTCTTTCCAAACATTCTTCGATATATTTCAGTTTACAAAAGAAAATATCTTAACTAAATTGAGAAATTCCTAGGATAGGCTTAAATTTTTTTTTATCACAAATATAGACTTTCAAAATAAAAATGACCAAAATAGATGTAAATGTTTCATCAAAAATAAGTAAATATACATTTATACCTTTGAGTTAACTAATCATAAATTTATTTTTTTGGTTAGAGTTGAGGAGTAGGGTTTTGGAGATAGAATTTCAAATTTTTTTCAAAAATTAATATTTTCAAAATAAAAAATGTTTTTTTGATCATTTTAGTTTTCTAAGGTCTATTTTTGTGATAAAAACTTAAAAAGTCTACTTGAGAGAATTGCCCAACTAAATTTTTATAAGTTTTTTAATATCCAAATTTTTTCCCTAACCATTTTAATATTCCAACTAACTATTTTATTCATTTTAATATACAAAATTTTAAACTGCTCCTATTTTAATACCCTAACTTTATTTATTTTAATTATAAATACTAAGAAGTTTCAATCAAAATTTCAAAATCACAAAAATCCGAGAAAAAATATTGAAAATTTTAATTTGATTTTATGATTCAGGAAAGAAGACAAATAAATTAGCGTGAAATTTAAAAATGTTCAAAGTTAATTTTGAAGGAAAAATGAACTAATTTTTTTTTCTATTTCAGAAAATAAATTAAATTCAATATTTAAAACATAAAAGTTTTATTACTAGTTACTTTATTTCTCAAACATTAAATATAATTAGATTTTCTGAGATGTTTTTGTAAATTTTACAGAAAATTTAAGTTTCATTTGAGAGTTATTAGTATCGTTGATTAAAATAAAAAAAATTTGAATATTAAAGGGGCATATTTTTAGATTTTTGTATATTAAAATGAATAAGATAATTATTAGGAGTATAGACTGGGTAACAAAAAAAATTTGGATATTAAAAAATTTAACGAAATTTAGTTGGGTATTTTTTATGGAATTTAATCACGAGGAAGTCTAGGAAACAAAAAAAAAAAAATTATGAAAAAATATTATAATCTTAGATAAAGAATCTGCAATTATATTTTAATTTGGAGGTAAGCTTTAAGGAATGATATCATTTTTGTAGCCCCATTCTCATTCAGCTTCGCAAAAAAAGTTTGGCTACACACGAGATTTCGTGTATATCTTATGCTTTCACAAAGCTGTTTATCTTATGCTTTATTTTTTATGTAAATACTTTTTATATCGGAGATTTTTATTTACAGTATCTATATTTGTACTAAACGATTTATTAATTTAAAAAAAACTTTAATTTAAGTTAATATGTGTTGCTTTGGTTTTATCAAATAGGTTTTTGTATATGGTTTTTTGTAAGTTGGAGTTTTGTTCATGAATGATGTGGCGTCGTCAATTGTGGGAATTCATTCGCTGGAGTCTGATAATCCATTATGGTGGAGAATGCTTTCAATGTAATTATAGCTTAGTGTGTAAAAATAGGCGTTTATATTGTTTTTTATTTTTTTTTTTGTTTTTGATGTAAACAAATTGTATATCGGAGGTTAAAACTTGATATAATTCTTTATTTATAGTATTTATATTTGCACTAAACGATTTATCAATTTAAAAATAACCTTAACTTAAGTTAATATTTTTTTTTTTTTTGGGTTTCATAAGATAGGTTGTTATATATAGTTTTTTGAAAGTTTTGGGTTTTGTTCCTGAATGATGTGGCATTTTTATTTACGGCGTCGTCGATTGTGAGAATTAATTCACCGGAGTCTGATAATCCATTAGGTTGGTGGTGGGGGATACCTTTGATGAAATTATAGTAGCTATTAGAAATGTAAGAGAAATTACATATTCCTTTAGATTTTGTTGTTTTCTTTATTTTCTTTCACATAAATAGTTTTTTGAAAATATATGATAGGATATATGTCATAATAGAAATATATATTAGGACATGTGCCGCGTGGGACTTATTTTTTTTTTGGGCTGTTCATTTGTAGATCAATTTTTAATATTTTTTGGATTTGAATCCGTTAAGCTTTAGAGTTTGTCCCACTATTTTGGGTATTAAAATAATAAGTCCAAAGAAAAAAAAAACATATAAACACTAAAAACAAAAAGCGTATGTGATAATAACCTAAATGAAAAAAAAAAATATACATGACAACTTCATGGTTTGAACCCACAAACTTACGTACTTAGTTAGATGTCTTATACACTCAGCTAAAGTGTAATTCATTGTTTGTAGTCATTTTAAAAAGACTATGAGTTTTTTAAAATTAAACATGTGGAACCCACCAAATGTTGAGGTGGACACCTTTAGAGATGAGTAAACTCCCTCATTATAATGTAGAGTTCACATTGTTGTTGCGACATGTTTAAAACTAGGGCACAAATACTTGATATAACTCGGTTTGTACTCGCTACTTAATTCGGTTCGGTTTGAAAAAACAAGTATTTACTATAATTAAGTCGAGTAACAAGTNACCAAATGTTGAGGTGGACACCTTTAGAGATGAGTAAACTCCCTCATTATAATGTAGAGTTCACATTGTTGTTGCGACATGTTTAAAACTAGGGCACAAATACTTGATATAACTCGGTTTGTACTCGCTACTTAATTCGGTTCGGTTTGAAAAAACAAGTATTTACTATAATTAAGTCGAGTAACAAGTAAACATATTTTAATACTCGCAAGTACAAATCAAGTATCAAATTTATTTTTATTTTTAACTACTTGACTTGTTACTTGGTTTGTTAATTGTTTCATTATTTGTCATATATTATTTGATTTAGTAAATACATATATACATTTTATTAGTTTTTGAAATTTATCTATTATATTTTATTGGTGATCAGAATTACTCGTTTTTGCGTCTTATTCGCTACTTAATAGATATATGATTTTTAAAGATTAGTATTTGTTCTGACCAAATTAAGTACCAAGTTAAGTGTCAAGTAATCATCTATTTAAACTATTTGGAAATATAAAAAAATCAAATACAAAATAAAATTAATGATTTTGTTGTTTGTTACTTGTATTTGTCAATAAACAAATATACATTATCCTAAATCATAGTAAAATAAATCATTTATATTTTATTTTCATAAGTACATTAAACATAAGTGCTATATTTATATAAGCATCTTGAAATTTTCTCTTTCTTATGTAGTCTATTTCCGAATGACTTAGATACAAGAAAACAATGACATATTATTTCTATACAATAAAGTTATTTAGTTTTAAATCCTAATGAATTATCAAATAATTAACCAATAATTATGAATAAATTGTAAGTAATTTAAAAGTAATAAAAAAAGCCACGTAACCTACAAGTCCGTTATTTTTTTGCAAGTACTCATTTTTAGCAAATCAAATCAAAATATTTTCTACTCGTACAAACCAAGCCGAGTATTAAGTATACCAAAAATACCAAGTACTCGGCTAGTGCCCATCCCTATTTAAAACACATTGGAAAATTTTCTTTCATTTGACAACAAAAATATTTCTTTCCAAACATTCTTCGATATATTTCATTTTTCAAAAGAAAATATCTTAACTAAATTGAGAAATTCCTAGGATAGGCTTAAATTTTTTTTATCACAAATATAGACTTTAAAAATAAAAATGACCAAAATAGATCTAAATGTTTCATCAAAAATAAGTAAATATACATTTATACCTTTGAGTTAACTAATCCTAGATTTATTTTTTGGTTAGAGTTGAGGAGTAGGGTTTTGGAGATAAAATTTCAAATTTTTTAAAAATAAATAATTAATATTTTCAAAATAAAAAAATGTTTTTTTGATCATTTTAGTTTTCTAAGGTCTATTTTGTGATAAAAACTTAAAAAGTCTATTTGAGCGAATTGCCCAACTAAATTTTTATATGTTTTTTTTAATATCCAAATTTTTTCCCTATCCATTTTAATATTCCAACTAACTATTTTATTCATTTTAATATACAAACTTTTAAACTGCTCCTATTTTAATACCCTGACTTTATTTATTTTAATTATAAATACTAAGAAGTTTCAATCAAAATTTCAAAATCACAAAAATCCGAGAAAAAATATTGAAAATTTTTAATTTGATTTTATGATTCAGGAAAGAAGACAAATAAATTAGCGTGAAATTTAAAAATGTTCAAAGTTAATTTTGAAGGAAAAATAAACTAACTTTTTTTCTATTTCAGAAAATAAATTAAATTCAATATGTAAAACATAAAAGTTTTATTACAAAATTTAAGAATATACATAGTTTAGTTACTTTATTTCTCAAACATAAAATAAAATTAGATTTTCTGAGATGTTTTTGTAAATTTTACAGAAAATTTAAGTTTCATTTGAGAGTTATTAGTATCGTTGATTAAAATAAACAAAATTTGAATATTAAAGGGGCATTGTTTTAGATTTTTGTATATTAAAATGAATAAGATAATTATTAGGAGTATAGATTGGGTAACAAAAAAAATTGGATATTAAAAAATTTAACAAAATTTAGTTGGGTATTTTTTATGGAATTTAATCACGAGGAAGTCTGGGAAACCAAAAAAAAAAACTTTTTATGAAAAAATATTATAATCTTAGATAAAGAATCTTCAATTATATTTTAATTTGGAGGTAAGCTTTAAGGATCGATATTTTTATTGTAGCCCCATTCTCATTCAGCTTCGCAAAAACAGTTTGGCCACACACGAGATTTCGTAATCATTATGATTTAAATTCTTGCAGTATGTTCCAAAAATCTAACAAGTGTAGCGACTTAGCATAGTTCTGAATGTAAAGATGACTCATTTATTCTTTGACTTTTATAGTTCCTAAAAGTTAAGGTCACTCTTTGTAGGGATGGGCACAAGTCGAAGGATTCTATATATCTAAGAAAGAGAAAACTTCAAGATATTTATATAAGTATAGCACTTATGCTTGATGTACTTATGAAAATGAAAATAGGAATAAGTAATTTTACTATGATTTAGGAAAATATATCTTTGTTCATTAACGAACACAAGTAACAAAACAAAACAATGTCAAGTAATTAATTAATTTAATATTTATTTTATACTTATAAGTAATTTAAATAGAATAAGAGGCAAACAACGAGTAACTGGGGTCACCAATAAAATGTAATACATAAATTTTAATTAATTAGTTATTAAATATTTAATAAAGCAAATAATTTATAACAAATAATGGGACAAGTAAATGATAACAAGTAACAAACCAAATAACAAGCCAAGTAGTTAAAATAAAAAGAACTTGATACTTGACCTGTACTTGTGAGTAATAAAATCTGTTTACTTGCTACTCAACTTGATCGTAACAAGTACTTGTTTTTTCAAACCGAGCCGAGTCAAGTAGCGAGTACAAGCCGCGTAACAAGTATTTGTACCCAGCCATAATTCTTTGACCATTTACCAAGCATATATAATTTATTTGGTGTACAAAATGGTGGTTTCACCTCTTTGCCGAGAATCCAAATATTGTAAATAGTTTCTCCCACTACAAGTTAAACTCAAGTGGCGGAAGTTACAACCGCAATCCCTTTTACCTAGGCCAATTCGACGTTAGTCCAAGCATATATCATGCATGCATACATCATGTGACTCCACACTTTATGGTAACTAGGTGATTTTTCCATGCTCATGCACGAACATGTATATTTATAAAATAAATATACAATAATAACTAATTGATATTTACTTTAATTTTTAAATTAATTTATAGTTTGTATGTCTAATTTATATTATAATATTATATTACTTTAATTATATATATAATTTTAGATATGTTATATTTAGTCTGTTTTATTGTTTTTACGGTCGATTTAGTTATCATTTTGATATATTGGATTCTATCTATTTCTCTAAATTCAACTATTATCTTTTATATTTTAAAATATTAATTTTTTGATTAATTGTCTTATTTGCATTTATGTTGGTTGTTATCTTAGAAATATAAGTATATTTAGTAAGATTATATATAACTTAAGATTTTTTTGTGCTTAGAAGGAAAAAAAATAAAAACTAAAGTTTCTGATTCTAAATTACATAGATAAGTAACTAATGAATTTCTAGAAGATTTTTGAACACATATCAATATTTACAATAGTTAACATATTTTATAAATTCTAAATAAATTTATGCTTTAGATTGTTTGGATGGTAAACTGAAATTTATTTTAAATAATTTTAAAAATAAGGATTCTGATTTGCTTAAGTATTTGACTATGGTTATATTAAGTTTCACAAACATAAAAACAAAAAATTAAAAATCAAAAGATTATTAAGAAAACAGATAATTTTAACTATTAAAATGAAATACATCTACCTCGTTAAATTATATAGTGTTATGGTATTTTAAAATAATTGTAGTTATTTTCTGTTTTTATGTTTGTGAAACTTAATATAACCATAATCAAAATACTTAAGTAAATCAGAACCCTTATTCTTAGAACAGAAAATTTTAACTATTAAAATATAATATATCTACCTCGTTAAATTATATAGTGTTATGATATTTTAAAATAATTGTAGTTACTTGATCAAAAGATGTTTATCATTAAATTTATTTTTAGTTTTATTTTTAGTATCTCTTAAAATAGTCAGTAAAAAGTGATTTTTTGGACTATATAAGTAAAATAGAATTTATATTTTTACTGTAATTGTAAGATATTATAGTCGAATAAATATACTAAAAAACTAATTTGAATAATACTAATTATAAAAAATGCCAGTTAAACATATATCAGTTTATGTTAGTTGATTATTTTATGTAATCATAATTATTTTGAAAATATATATATTTTATTGTTTAAAATTATTTTTTAACGGAAAATATTTCTTTTTCTAATAGCAATATTTTTTGTGTGAATTTTTTTTTTATGAAATATCATTATATATCCATATTATTGTTTTTTTTATCTAAGAAGATATAGATATAAAGTATTTTATTACTTCAAAGGTATATTTTATGTTATTTAAAATATATTTACATTAATTATTACTATTTTGTGAACTTTTCTTTTTTAATTAAACCATATTATATATTCTTATATTTTCGTATTTTAATAGTTTTATAAATTTTATAAATGTTTCCTTTTTATTTTATATTGTTATTTGGAAATTTTTAAAAAAACAATAATATTTAATTGTATTTTTAATTCATTAGGGGTATCATAGTAATCAACCAGCGTTAGAGTTAACGTGAGAGCGACACCTAAGAAAGTGACTTCTCAAATAATATTATAGAGATTGCGCCCCAATATGAGATTCTGCAATTGCCAAAAACTAAGCTTTGTATTCACCTTCCACATTTATGATCAGCTCTTGTGAATCTTATCAATTATCTTAATAGTTTCTTTTTCCCATCTTTTCAGATGTATTTCAGATGTATAAACTAATTAACAGATAAGGATATCTATCCACATCCGAATCTTAAATATTATTTTTCTGTCAGAAGTAGTAGTCCACATTAGTATAAACACTTGATATACTGGGAAAATGATCACGTGCAAATGTGTGCTCGATAAGGCTGATGCCTGTATAGCTGAGGGCATTCAAAAGATAGTATAAGTCATTGAGTTATCAGGTTTTCCATTTCTAGGATAATGATTATTTCATCACATAAGACGATGTGTCAAATTCCTTATGACTACTACATATTATGTGCTTATTCTTTGATTATCATATTAATTTATTATGTTTATACATGTACTTATGAAATTTGTTTTCTTTATATGTATACATAGATAAGGATTTTCTTCCGTGATTTATGCACTAGATCAGTCAATATAGAAGGTATTAGTGATTTGGAGGCTAATATACCCATGATCTTTTGCAACCTCAAGAAGATATTTTTTCCATCAGTTTTGATGTAATGGAACATCTTTCTATTCATCTCGCAAGATACTTGGAACTTGGTGGTGTTGTCCAGTACTGATAGATTTATCTTTTTGAGCGGTATATGTTTCATATGAAGAAAAAGGTAAAAATTTTAATCGAGGTGTGAGGATCTATAGTCGTACAGATGATTAATTAAGAAACTTTTAAACTTTGTTGAAAACTACTTCCTATCAGAAGTGCAGACAAAAAACCGAAGATCTTCTCGGCTTGATGATAGAGGGCAAAGGGAAAAATATTATGTTTACGTCCCAAACACCTTCACAGATATTCGACGACTAAGTGGAAAATCAAAGAATCAAAGACTTATTAAGAGGGAGACCGCTCATTTGCAAACATATTTTCTCTCCAACTGCAACAATTTGAGAGGTAAAGGTGGAAACCAAAATTCACACCGTCGATTTCAGTAAAATAAGGAAACTTAGGAAAACCCAAATTTTCCAGAGGACCCGGATCTCTGCGAGAGTCAACGACAAGTAACCAAATAAATACGGAAAATATGACAACATGATAAAACGAATTTATAAAGAAAATCGATCTTATTTCGAATTCGCGTAAGGGTGTTGCGATCTTTGCAAGAGATTTACAAAGGCTTTGGCCGCATGGGCCATCAGCGAGTTATCAACATAAAAACCCTAAACCTAATCGAGTCGCAGCTTGATAACAAAAGACGAAAAAGATAAGAAAAAGAGAGTTTGATTGATTTCGGACTGAACCTTGATATACCATGATTTTGACCCACTTTTAGTCATGGTATTGATGTGTTTTTATGATAATTATATATGTTTTGGAGTCTATTAAGTGTATTTACAGGTTCAGGTACGTCCTGGAGAAATATGGTGATTTTGGTGTCTTTTGGAGCCTTAAAGTGCAGAACTGCGCAGACGCGTCAGATGTTTAGATATGGATGGAGACCTTTCCATGCTGAGATTTAGCCCATCTTTTGGAAAAAGATATATCTTTGAGTTAGCTTTCCAATGCCACCGGTTTGAGGTCAATCCAATGGTTAGATCAGAAGTTATGCCCGTTTTACTGAAGAGTGGTCAGTCTGCCTCGCGAGAGAAGGCTGTCGAGAAGATATGTGCATGTCGATCGATGGGAGACACCTCATATCGGTCGATATGAATGCCATAAGGTGGGATGACTATATTTCATAACCGACTGAAGCCCACAAGTTACCATAATACCCTTGGACGACCAGAAACCCAAGTTATGATATTTATAAGCCATTGTTGACGGCTACAAGCTATCTAAGCTTTTCTAAGTTCTTTTCTATTGTTTTCTCTTAGTTAGGAGAGAAGGGAGGAACTCTTATCAGAGTCCTCCTGGAACTCCAGTGGTTTTATATCTATTCTATATCATTTTTATATCTATTCATCTATGATTTCTATGCAAAACTTCATATCTGAATAGATCCACCTGTTGGATTTAGGGTTCAGATAGGTTGTGGGATTAGCCCCAACTATAGATTGCTAAGTTGTGATATTCATTGTTAGGATGTTCTTAATGTTTGTTTCTAGAGTCATGAACTAGAACCATGAACTGGAATAGTTTAATTTATTAATCTTCATCCTGACATCATCCTCTACAAACTCAGACTCTATTAGGCACGATGCGACAGCCGGTCTAATAGAAATTCTCGAGTGAACACAGTTTCAATTCGATCTGATGCTATATATCGATCGATACTCTTATAGAGTCATCGATCGATGGCAACACATATTGACCGACACTGCGATAGCAACATCGGTCGATACTGTCGGCATTCAGATCAATGGACGAGTCTACTAGCGATAGCTATAGATTTGTCTAAGAATTGAAGTTCTTATATATCATGCATGCAACTTGTTAGGCATATACAGCATTATAATTCTGATTACCTCAATAGAAACCCTAGATCTAGCAACCATCCTTCCATAAACAACTCCTTGCCAAGCTGAACAATTATCTTGTTCATCTTGTTTATTGCTTTAAGTTTACTTTATTTATTTACTGCATTATTACCTATTAGCCTAGCTTAATCATATAACTATTAGATCTATTAGGTTCCCTAGTTCCGCGTGAATTCGATCCCTAAGTACTACAATTGAACCTCTTATTTGAGAGAGTAATTCACTCCTTAGGGTTAAACATTTGAGTGATATCAAATTAGGCGCCGTTGCCGGGGAGCTTTAATCGCCATTAGATCTTGTTTAGTTAGATTTAGTCTAGGTTTTGTTACTGTTTTAGAATACTAATAATTTTGTTTTTCTTCTTTTTCAGGTACATACATCTCAGTACCAGAAACAATGAAGAGAGGATTTCTAGTTCCTTCAAGGAAGGAGCCTGCTGGTTCACGCTTATCGATCGACACCCTCCAAACAAAATCGATCGACAGCGTATACCAGACATCGATCGATAAGGCACACCATCAATCGATCGATAAGCTACAAGCAGCAATGATCGATAGAGCCAACCAACCTACAAACAACATTGTTCGACCAAACACTGTTCATCCGGCTACTGTTCATCACGCTACTGTTCACTCGATATCGATCGACAACATTCATCCAATGTCGATCGATACTGTTCACCACAAGTCGATCGACACGCATAGTCGAATATCGATCGACAAAGCCTCGCTGGGAGCAGGTAAGTTTTCTGTTAACATATATGTTAATCAGGAAGTAGTTCAAATTGGACCAATAGGTGAAATAAGCAATGCAATTAGTCAAAATAAGAATAAACATGGGACAAAAATCCATGTTACAATCCATTCCACCTTGAATAAAGGTGAAGAAATAAAATTGCCTTTGCAAAACTACAAAACCCTTGTTCCCCCTGAAATCGATCGACACGGCTCACAACGCATCGATCGATACTACCCAACTGAAATCGATCGACACAGCTCACAACGCGTCGACCGATACTACCCACCCGAAATTGACCGACACGGTGCATTCCGTGTTGACTGATACTGTTATCCTGAAATCAATCAACACGCCTAACCGCGCGTCGACCGATACTGTTCATCCCCCGTCGATCGACACTATTCATCTCCCGTCGATCGACACTTCCCACCCGAAATCGGTCGATACGGCTCACCCCGCGTCGACCGATACTATTCTTCCAAGATCAACCGACACTGTTTGTGGAAAGGAAAAAAATTTTGACTCCGAGCTGAAACTTCAGACATCCCTCTTATGAGTCAGCGTCTCTTTCATGGTTATCTTGACGAGCAACCGATAGATCATACTGATATGTTTGAAGACCTAATCTGGTCTATCTTTGATGAAGCCACTGAAGACTACCACTTCTGCAAACTCTTTGCTTTCACTCTGGCTGGAGAAGCAAGACATTGGTTCAAAGAGTTGCCACCAGAGTCCCTCAAAACATGGATTGATATCGCGGAATCCTTCTTCAACAGATTTCTCTTTGACACTCCACACAATCTAAAGATTGAGTCAACAACGAGATATGTGGTGGAGGATGATGAACCAGAAAACAATATTGGTGATATGACGCCTGCATCGGTTGACACCATAACTTCTACATCGACCGATGCCACGATCTTTCTATCGAACGATATCATTCACCCATCAGTGATTGATACCATGATTTCATCATCGGTCGACACTGATCACCGAGACCCTGCTCATCATGGTACTGTTCATCCGACGACCGACATCACTAGCATGGAGACAGAAAAGGACGAAGGGCTCATACTCAAGATCGATAAGAAGGGTATCTGGCGAGACAAAAGAGGTCGTCCTTGCAACTTTAAAGGACAATTGATTAATGTAGAGAAGCAATAATTCCTGATGTGATTTCTTTTCCAGAAATAGATACCTTTGATCTAAGTAGCCAGTGGTATGATTGGGTAAGTGAGGACCCTTTCCAAGGTCTTCTTTATGAGGACCCAAGAGATCATATCAAGATACTTGAGGAAGTAGTCTCAGCAACAAAACATAAATTAATACCCGAAGACCACATTCTCTGCAAGCTCTTCCCCCATTCACTATCCGGAGATGCGTTTAGCTGGTTCAGTAAGCTGCAGTCAAAATCTCTAACCTGCTGGGAGGACATCAAAGACGCATTCCTAGGTAAAATTTTCAGCACTTTTTCAGCAAATTTGGAGATTGAGATGAGTTCTATGCTGGAATATATGGTGGAAGATGAGGAACAAGATGAGTCTGGAGAACTGAGCAGAGTAGAAGAGGCTGATATTAAAGATCCGACCCCCACATCGATCGACACCAGTTCCTTAGTATCGATCGACAGTACGACTGCATCATCGATCATCACCACCACCTCATCGATCGACATCAGCATCTCGGAATCGATCGATAAAGACTTTTGTCATCAATCGATACCACTTGAAATCCTTGAAAGTTCGAATTGTCCTCAGGACACTGCAGACTCGACACAGAAGAGTACTAACGTATCAAGTTCTTCTCCTTCCCTGGATGTAAACATAGAGAACGGAGAGGATCTTGGAGATTTGGATTCAAGTAAAGAAGTTACTTTAGAAGACTTCTTGGAGCTGAAGGAAGGGTTTGAGGATGCATATTAGAATTTGGAGCAGAAGCTTCATGACAAACAAAATGCTAAGAGGAAAGATGGAGAGACTTCATCAAAGACTAGCATCGATCGACACCAACCTGATGAGATCGATCGATACCCTCCCTGCATCATAGATATACAACCACCTTACGGAATTGATCGACAGTCGCCATACATCATCGATCTACATACATCCGACTGCATCGATCGACACCCACCCGATTGTATCGATCGACAACCATGGTTGGATGAACTGCCAGGATACATAGTCAAGCTGGAACCAGTTGAGGAGATAGTGCATAATTCTGAAGCCTCACACATTACTGTCCCTAANCATACATCATCGATCTACATACATCCGACTGCATCGATCGACACCCACCCGATTGTATCGATCGACAACCATGGTTGGATGAACTGCCAGGATACATAGTCAAGCTGGAACCAGTTGAGGAGATAGTGCATAATTCTGAAGCCTCACACATTACTGTCCCTAAACATCAGAGACCACCTATTTGGACAGATGAAGCTGACGGGTTTCACAAAAGAGTGAAAAGGATACATGATCCTGTTAAGATTATGGTTCCAAATGCGGTGTTTGAAGCTGAATCTCCTATTCCACCAGATAAAGGTCAACAACTGAATTCTTACATAGTGGTATTGGATGATCATCAGCACATAGAAGCTTCACATAGAGGGTTGAGATTTAGAGATGAAGTCGATAAAACCCCATCAGACAAAACATCAATTGATACTGACGAGACATCATCGATCGACATGACCAATCCACAATCGATAGACATTACCGTGGGTACATCGATCGACACCAAACACGCGAATCAGAGCAGAATGAGTATGAAGTGTGTGGAAATCTTTTTGATGGAGATACCACCACGCATTCAGACAAGTTTGGGGGAAAGAAGAGGATGAATTGGAAGAAGAGAAAAAGAATAGATGGAGGTTCTCAGTTATCATTGATTTTTCACTTCTCAGATGATGTCAGGATATCCAAATTGAGATTACACAAGTCTGGGGGAAAAAAGTAGAGAAATTGGAAGAAGCGGAAACGAACCAAAGGAGGTTCTCAGTTACCATTGACTCCTTACTTTTCAGATAGTATCAGAAAATCAAAAGTGCGCAGCAGATGCTTTTCACATCCATATGCAAAGCTTAAAGCACTCCTTATTGCTGAGATGATAGACAAAGGAGAAAAGTCTATGGGGGAGGCTTTCACACAAGAATGATAAAGCTTCAGAGATTGGACAATGAGACTTGAATTGGAGCAAGTTCTCATTCTCATCCGAACTGAATCAGATCTCCAGAAGTCAAGCTAATGACTAAAAATAAGCGCTGAGTGGGATGCAACCCACTGTTAGGTAATTTTAAATATGATTTTAATTTCATTTATTACTGATATTTTGTTTTCTAAGGATTTCAGGTATTGTAGCACTGCTTTGTAGCAATCGAGCGATACTATAGCAAAAAATCGACCGATATTGTAGCAGAGTCACTGTAGCAGGATCACTGTTCATCCAAAAAAAAAAAAAAATAAATAATAATAATAATAAAAATTTATTAATTGGTTTTATTAGTTATCTATTACTAACTTTAAGAATATTAGTGTTTTAGTTTTGTTAGGTAACAGGAACATACCCAAGAAAGATGAGTTTACCTAAGAATGGACGAGTTCTGCACCAGCATCGACTGACACTTGATCAATGTCGCTCGACAGAGCATCACAAGTATTGATCGCCACTTAACTGTGNCTGCACCAGCATCGACTGACACTTGATCAATGTCGCTCGACAGAGCATCACAAGTATTGATCGCCACTTAACTGTGTTGATCGATACTCACATCAATGGCAGGTATACTCGCGAAACTTTGTTAAATATTTTCCTTATGGTTTATTGTCCCACCAATCTTAGGCTGTATAACATTGGTTACAGTGTTATTTAAGTCTGGGGGAGGTTCTATTAATATTGTGTGTTTAGTTAGCTATTTAGAAAAACAGACCCAAGTAGATGATTACCATGCTAATCGACCGATACGAACTAGTCGATATCGCTCGACACATACATACACGCATCGATCGACGATGCCGACTCACCATCGATCGATATCCATATCGGTCAGGTATATCGTTCACATTTTCGATATCAGTTATGCAATTATTGTTTTTTATGCTCTAACTCCGACTAGTTATACACTGAGGACAGTGTATGATTTAAGTCTGGGGGAGTGGAATTACTGATGCTACTCTACCTCTTTTTGATCTTATTAAAAGCTTTTAAAAAATTGGTTTTATTGAGTCAAGAAAGGGAAAATTTTTCAAAGTCTTACTTTTTATCTTACCACTCTTTAGCACCATTCTTAGATTTGTTGATTGCAGAAAGTACTATAGATACTAAAGTGGATCACCGATCATCCTATGATAACACTTTCATGATTGTTTGGAAGAACCAAAGCTGATTTCCAACCTAACCTGACATCTATTGCTTGTCGTGGGGCTTGGTATACAAGGGATCGGACTCCTCCTGCAAGTCTGGAAGGTAAAAGTCTCAAAATTTTTGGTTTCCTTCTCTCCTTCCTTTGGCATCCCCAGAAAATAAAAGATTGAGATGATTTCCTGAGAGGCAGAGGGAGAGGTACATTACCCATGACCCCACTATTCTTAATCAAAGAAATGATCACACATTGTGGAAGCGAGGGAGAGGTAAATTACCTATGACCCCACTATTCGCCTACACTTTGTCAAAAGACCTAAAAAAGTAGAAAAATCAATAAGATGAACATTAGTTGTTCATTGGGATTGATATAAAAAAAAAAAAGAATTGGGTTTCAGAAAAGGAGGGATAAAAGAGAGAAAGGGAACCATGATGAGAATGCCTGAAACTTGTTTGAGTTGAATCCAAGTGTTCCTTGATCGATACTCCCAAGGTAAAGCCTACACCTTTATTTTTATGCATAAATGAAATCAGTAGAGGGGATAGACAGACAAGGAATGTTTAAGTTGATTGGCTAGATGTATTTGGTTGCTAAGCTAGGATATGGTATAATGTACTTCTGTAGTTAATAGATATGAGATGTGGCTTGCAACAAATTAGAGGTGATGATTTTAAAGTTGATATTTTGATTGAGTCCCTGCTGTTTTTAAACTTCTTTCAAAGACTAACTTAAAGTTTGCTTGAGGACAAGCAAAAGGTTAAGTCTGGGGGATGATATACCATGATTTTGACCCACTTTTAGTCATGGTATTGATGTGTTTTTATGATAATTATTTATGTTTTGGAGTCTATTTAAATTATTTACAGGTTCAGGTACGTCCTGGAGAAATACGGTGATTTTGGTGTCTTTTGGAGCCTTAAAGTGCAGAACTGCGCAGACGCGTCAAATGTTTAGATACGGATGGAGACCTTCCCATGGTGAGATTTAGCCCATCTTTTGAGACAAAATAACGCTTTGAGTTAGCTTTCCAATGCCACCGGTTTGAGGTCAATCCACGGTTAGATGGGAAGTTATGCCCGTTTTACTGAAGAGTGGCCAGTCTGCCTCGCGAGAGAAGGCTGTCGAGAAGATATGTGCATGTCGATCGATGGGAGACACCTCATATCGGTCGATATAAATGACAGAACGTGGGATGACTATATTTCATAACCGACTGAAGCCCACAAGTTACCATAATACCCTTGGACGCTAGTTATGATATTTATAAGCCATTGTTGACGGCTACAAGCTATCTAAGCTTTTCTAAGTTATTTTCTATTGTTTTCTCTTAGTTAGGAGAGAATGGAGGAACTCTTATCAGAGTCCTCCTGGAACTCCATTGGTTTTATATCTATTCTATTTCATTTTTATATCTATTCATCTATGATTTCTATGCAAAACTTCATATCTGAATAGATCCACCTGTTGGATTTAGGGTTCAGATAGGTTGTGGGATTAGCCCCAACTATAGATTGCTAAGTTGTGATATTCATTGTTAGGATGTTCTTAATGATTGTTTCTAGATTCATGAACTAGAAACATGAACTGGAATAGTTTAATTTATTAATATTTATCCTGACATCATCCTCTACAAACTCAAACACTATTAGGCACGATGCGAGAGCCGGTCTAATAGAAATTCTCGATTGAACACAGTTTCAGTTCGATCTGATGCTATATATTGATCTATACTCTTATAGAGTCATCGATCGACGGCAACACATATCGACCGACACTGCGATAGCAACATCGGTCGATACTGTCGGCATTCAGATCAATGGACGAGTCTACTAGCGATAGCTATAGATTTGTCTAAGAATTGAAGTTCTTATATATCATGGATGCAACTTGTTAGGCATCTATAGCATTATAATCCTGATTACCTGAATAGAAACCCTAGATCTAGCAACCATCCTTCCATAAACAACTCCTTGCCAAGCTGAACAATTATCTTGTTCATCTTGTTTATTTCTTTCAAGTTTACTTTATTTATTTACTACATTATTACCTATTAGCCTAGCTTAATCATATAACTATTAGATCTATTAGGTTCCCTAGCTCCCCGTGAATTTGATCCCTAAGTACTACAATTGAACCTCTTATTTGAGAGAGTAATTCACTCCTTAGGGTTAAACATTTGAGTGATATCAAACCTTATGAAAGGCTGCCTACGTACCCCTTTCGAGGATCAAGTAGAAGGTAGTTCAATTTAGATCTGGACAAGAGATCGAACTGCCTAGGCGAGTTCGTCTAGTGATTGAGTGCCATTCATAGAAACTGAACTTGTCGAGAAATAAGCCTAAGTTTCTAAGTGCAGAGAGATCTAAGTCTAAAAGAGTTGTGAAAATCGTCCCCTTCTTCTGTCATTTTCCTTCTGCTTATATACTTCTCCTTAGGCAGTTTAGTCCTTCCTTTTCTCCCAAATTTGAGTTTATCGAGAATCTTCCATTTATCTCGATCTTTCCATTTTTCCTGCGGAAATCTTCTATTTATCCTCAAACTTGACATTTATCTCCAAATTTGACATTTATCTTCTTTCTGCGAATAAATCGTCAAACCGTCGTCGTATCTTTGGGCGGGATTTTGTTTAAAGTCGCGAGTAGACTTTTATCGCGTTTCAAGACTTTCCGAGTCGTTTTGCGATAAAAAACGTTTTACGATTTTTAGGCGAGATTGTTTCCTGATACGATGTCGTTTTTACATAATCATCTCGAGTTAATTGTACAGTGTGGCGATGTTCGATGTTTCATTTAATCGTTGCGTTTTCTACGATTTACTCGATCTTTTATTAAAAACGCGCTTTTACGATTTTTTTAGAAAAGATCTCGAGTTTAACCTTTGCCGTTTTATACGATTTACTCGAGTCCTTCCGAGAAAACAAGACTTTACAGTTTTTATCGTAAAACTTGATTGATAGGACGGATCGAGATGAAACAAGAGACGTTTCAACCATGGTTCAGAACATGATCGAACCGAAGGACGTATGCTTCCTGTCGGGAATGCTGAGAGCAGGGTTCAGGACGGTCAGCTCGACGTACGGCGAGCTGGTCCGAGACCGACCAGTTCGCCGTACGGTGAGCTGAACTGACTGGTTCGGCTCGTCGTACGTTGAACTTAGTTCGGTCGAAACTGCTCGCGGTTTACGGCGGATGCGATTTTTTTTTGCGGTTTTTCGCTTAACTTGGGCAATCGTGTGATCTGCGATTGTTTTGTTTGTTCTTCCGAGATGACGATCTCTAAGTCTTCCGCGGATTTCCTTTGTTCAGAAAGTCCTTAGAATTTTATAAAACAACTTCTCGTGTTTTATAAAACTTATCCTTATTTTTGCGGAGACTTTTAGCCATTAACTCCGTCGTGACAGATTTTGACACCAACAGTAAATATTCTTATTTCGTTTACAAGATCAGATTCGATAAGATTTATTTTAGATGACATCATTTTTGTACATGATTTATATGGCAGAGCTGTGATTCACTTATAGACACGCCACATACGAGGAGCTTGAACAACTCAAACATAAAAGATTTGCTGGATGGCTTCGTAGTTATGTGAGTGCGTGTAAAATATTAGTCTTATATTTAATGAAATAACTTATCACCGGTAAAGGCACTAACATGATTTTTATTTATAGGTAAATGAAGATTTGGCCAGAGGTGAAGTATTCGATGATTGGATACGCAAATTTGTGTGGGACCAAACTATGTGGTCAAGTCATATCGAAAATATTTTACTCAAGGATATGCATTCACAAGGGAAGACAATTCTAGGACAACTTATGATGCTTCTGGTCGTCTTCATCTGGTGATGATATGTACTACGGCAACATAAAATAAATTTTGTAAATTCATTATCCCGGTATGGTTGGATTACAGTGTATTGTATTCTGTTGTGACTGGTATGACAACACTCTAGATCTAGGGGTGAAAACTGACACATTTGGTGTTACATCGGTACATTCGCGGATGAAACTTCAATATTATGATCCTTTTATTCTTGCTTCGCAAGCTTATCAGGTATGTCAATTTACTCATAATGGTTAATTAATATATTTATCATTTTACATATTACTAGTACCTAAAATTTAATTTATATGTTTGCTACATCAGTTATCCTCGGGTTACGTACCGAAACGATCCTTGGATCACTGTAACGTTAATCAACCCAAGAGGATGAGTACATGTAAGTTGTGATAATGACCCATTATAACCAAACTCATTGTCGATTTTACCGAGTTTTGTGGGAGTCGATTTCACCCTACTGTCAAATAAATCGTAAAAAAGGAAACTTCGGGAAAACCCTAAGTTTCCAGAGGAACCGGCTATCTGCGAGAACCGCACAACGAAAATAAGATGACGAAAATATTTAGAATTTAAATGAGAATAAACGAAAATAGAGAGCAAAGAGGTTCTTATTCCGAATCTGCGTAGAACTGGTACAAAAAGAATTGCGGAAAGCGTAAGAACTAGAAAACCCTAATTGAGACGCAGCTCGCTAACAGAAAAACGGAAAGATTCCTAAATGCTAGTTTTGGTGGTGAGAGCTCTGAATTTCGTCTCCATGCTTCTTCCCTAGACCTCCTCTTTATATACTCCTCGTCTTGGCAATCCAATCTTTCCATTTCGCCCGGATTTGACTTAAATCGGGAATTTTCCATTCTTCTCGATCCTTCCTTTTCTTCTGCGGAAATCTTCTATTTCTCTTTAAACCTTCCTTTTATGTTCAAACTTGACTTTTATTTGCTTTCTGCGAGTAAACCGTCAAAACGTTATCAAATCTGCGGGTTAGATCCCGTTAAAATCGCGAGACGGGTTTTTATCGCGTTTTA